>JAVJGI010000060.1:88641658-88662379 GCA_035590275.1 Ibycter americanus
CCGGAGAGAGAAGTTGGAATTACAATTTCATCTTGAGCATTTGTGAGTTTGGATATAAAACTTTTTTTTTTGAGTCGAGTTCATTTCTCCTGCCGGTTTACTTTTAAACCAGCACAACAATGTCTATGTATATTTTGAAGTATTGGTCAAATTGAGTGCTTGGGATTTATATGCGTTAGACATATATGCCCACAGTCACTTTGCAAAGTTTCTTAAAAATTACATTTTTTTTTTTTTAAATAGAACACACTTCGGAATGCAGTATGGGGAAGTATACTAATCTCTCTTTTAAGACAGGGAAGCAAAGAAACTCATATAAGGACGCATTGTTAAGCGTTATGTTCCAAGTATGCAGACAATGCAAACTAATGGGGACAGCAATAGATCATGATTTCTCTTCTTTTGTTATGCCATGGCTGTCATTGTAGCTACATCAGCATCTGCCAAGCTGGTACCAAGCAAACGAGCAAATATGTCTCTCCATTTTATACATTCAATGATACATCACAAAATTTTCCTTCATGGAGCCAATGTGAGTCCAGCAGAGCTTATCAGCTTAGCTCCATTGTCATACAGGGATAGCCTTCTGATTTCACAACCAGCTCCCTGCTCAGCAAAGCATATTGACATATTACTGATCCCAGACCTCTATTTTTTGTCAGAACAGCAGCAGCCCCAAGCAGACAGCTGAGCAGTTTGTACAATTCTCCTGCATGCTTTGAATTCTGGAGAGGCTTATTAGCAAGGGATCTGTGTTTTAAGAACATAATTATACTATATAGGATGCTGTGCTAATTCCTGGTACACAGGTAGTCCTAGGAATCAGTTATTAAGATAGCCTGGATTCAGGAGTTTGGTGCAGAGAGACACAGGAATTCCACACAGTGACAACTAATGTTTGAAAGTAGTAATATTATCTTTGTTTTTCCTTTCTACAAATCATTGGACTTCTTCCTGTTTATATTGGAAATTATTGTTTTTCAGAGAAGAAAAGTCCCCTCACTAGTGGAGAACTGACTGTATTACCTGGTGAGTCTTTTTCCTCAAGTTGGCTGTTGAGAACATTGCAGTCAAAAGCTAACACAAAATTCCATCACACAAGAAAGTGAAAGATGGTGCTGTAAGCAGGCTCTGAAATGCTACAACAAAAGTGAGTTGGATCAAGGGTCTTCTCTGTGAAAAACAGAAACCTAAGTTAAGCCAACTTGTTCCCTTGTCTGCACCTTCCTGTCTTATCTCCCATCACTGGATTACTCAGCCTGATGTGTCTTTGCTCTGTTAATCTCAAAAGACTACTTCAATGTTGTTTAAAACAAATACATAAAAATTTACCCCTGAAATGAAATGTATCATTATGTGTAATTAAAGCTACTGATTTGGGATTTTCCACTCTGTTAGGTAGTGGTGTAGAGTAGTGACGAAATATATTCTTCTCAGTGGTGCCCAGTAGGATAAGAGGCAAACTGAAATACAGGAAATGCCATTTTAACACAAGAATATATATTTTTTTTTCTTTACTGTGAGGATGATCAAACACTGGAATAAACTGCTGAGAGAGGTTGTGGAGTCTTCATCCATGGAAACACTCAAAACCCAACTGATCAAGATTCCTGAGAAACCTGCTGTGGTTGCACTTGTGTTGTGCAAGGATGTTGGACTAGGCAACCTCCAGAGGTCCCTGCCAACCTCAGCTATTCTGTGAAAGAATATATATGTTAGTGAATGGGTGAGGTGGGTTTTAAGATATACTAATATTTACTTTCCTTTTGAAGATCATTGCATGAATACACTGCTCCCACATGTTCTAGTATTTCCTACTAGAGCATCAAAACTAGCTGTTTATTTTTTTAAAAGTAGGTTCACTCCACCACAGTGGGATGGATCAGAAAGCTCAACATGCCACACATATAAGTTACCAAGATTCCTGTCCAAGGCCATTGAGTTTAAAAAGAAAAAAAAAATTCATTAAGATTTAGCAAATCCATTTTTTTCCTTACAAAATACTATTCATTGCACTCACATCTAATCCACACAATATGCAATCTACTTAACTGCTCCTTGCTCCCAAAGCAAGACCAAACCTGAGTTTTATGAAGGCATCGGGAAGGGGAGGAGGATGTGGAGAAGAAGGTAGGAGGTTCATCTCCCAGTGATTTTTGTTATGGACTACCTATTGCTATTGACTTCACATGGAATGGATACAGCAATGGGCAGCAGTATTAAACCTTAAAATAAGCTCAATAAGTTGGTCTGAATGGAATATTCTAAATGAAGTGACTAGTCTTCAGCAATCATGGGCAAATGAGAAGTCATGGATTGCAGCCCTGTATCAGTGAGCGCAATATGGTTCTCCACTGACTGCAATCTACAGTGAGCTTCTAAAGGCTATGTCTTAAATACTGGAGTTGGCTGTATGAGGGAGCAAACATCTTTTCAAAGGCTCTTGCTTTTCCTTATATAATCCAGAGAAAATACACTTATCCCCAGAGACAGGAGACGAAATAGACTTGGGAAAAGGGAATTTTCCTCAGTCCAAAATAAGATTGTCAAGGAAGTAAAAGTAGACTCTTCTGGCTACACTAGTTTATTTATTTCCTGATTTCCTTCAGGCCTCAGCATCTCTGTTAAGAAACTGTACCATAGTTTTTTACATTGATGTCTGCAGTTTGGAATTTAATTATTTTTTTTTAAGTTGTTACTTAAGTGGCATTGAGGATCACTGGAGTTTTCTTCTGAAGACAGTTGCTATACTGGATTATAGGCTAAATCCCCTGTATTGCAGTTAATGAAGAAAGCTGGTGGGGGAGTGGGGGGTGGGGGGATTAGCAACTGAAAAGAAAAAAGCAAACACCCAAACACACTCACACCAGGTAGGAGATCATGTGGTTTTGTGCAGCTTTTTTGGATGAAGTTGTCCAGTGGAACCAACGGGAGGGAACATCCAGATTGTTTGAAAATACCTGGATGAGGTGACTTCCCTGCTGGCTGCACACTGCTGGACGTGCAAGTTGTTGCCACTGTCTCTGCAGAGCACACCACCAGAGGCATTAGATTGTTCCAATTATGCAGGAGCTAACGAAACACTCATTTCTCCCCACGGCTGTCCTTTTGTCTCCTCCAGGCGCCTTCCCCTGCATTTTCTTACTTCACATTCTTACAGTGAAACACTTACAGCAAGACAGACTGCATTGGGTGCTGGTGCCCCGGTGCCAGGCGGCCTCTGTGAGGTGCGGCTGGGGCTGCCCCAGGCCAGGCACAGCCGGTTCCAGCTGGCTCCAGCCGGCTCCAGCCCACCCGCCGCAGGGCACCGCTGGGCACTGCAGCCACGGCAGCAGCGCCTCTGGAAAAGCTTAATTAAGAAAGGGCAAAATGCTGCACGACTGTGTGCAGCGAGGGAAAAAAATGTGAGAAACAGGCCTGTGAGCACCAAGGTCAATGGAGAACGAGGAAGAGGAGGGCTGCAGGTGCCAGAGCTGGGTGTTCCCTGCAGCTTGTGGAGCAGACCATGGTGGAGCAGGTATTTCCCTGCAGCCCATGGAGAGACCATGCTGGAGCAGATACCCACACTGCAGTCCGTGGAAAACGAGACACTGGAGCAGATGGATGTGGTATAAATGAACTGTGGCTGGTGGAGGACACACAGAGGAGCAGGTTTCTCCTCAAGGACTACAGCCCATTGGGAGGACCCATACTGGAGCTAGGTAAAGTGTGAGGAGGAAAGGGTGGCAGGGAGGGGCTGTTATGACTGACCGCACCCCTCCCCCATGCCCCATCCCCCTTGAGCCACTTGAGGATGAGGGGTGGTAAAGGAGTTGGGAATGAAGGAGTGAAGTTGAACCTTGGGAAGAAGAGGAGAGGGAAGGTGTTCTTTTAATTTTGTTTTTTTTTCTTGCTATACAAACCTATTTTAATTGCCAAGATATTGAACTAATTCCAAATTTGGTCTGTTTTGCCCATGATGACAACTGGTAAGTTACCTCCCTGTGTCTATCTTATTTTGTCCCCCTGTCCTGTTGAAGAGCAGGAGTGAGAGAGATGCCTACGGGCATCTGGCTGCAGGCCACAGTCAACCCACTACATAAATAACATCACCTTGAATACCAAGAGCAACAATATTTTGGTAGACATTGTCACATTGTCAACACGTAAACAGAAAGACATTCTCTCTGTGAAGAGTCTGCAGCCTATGAGTGTATGTACACTACAGGAAGAATCTTGCTAAAATCTCACAAATTTTGTTAATAGTAACAGAAGATGTGAAGATGAAGTTTCTCTTGCAAAGACCAACATCCCCACAAGGCCAGAACAACCCCCAAATATAGCAGGCTAAATATTTCTCCCTCTACTACCTAAGCTGTATGGACTACATTTCTGAATTTGTTTACCCATCTTTGTAACAAAGGCATCATATATGAAAGCAAGGAAGATAATAGGCTCAATGCCCTTCACTATGTGTGTATATATATATATATAAAATAAATTTCAGATAAAATTATTAAATTAATAAAATATTTTAAATAACGTTATATCTTATCTATACCCGGATTACCCCCCACCTTCTCCTTATTAATTATTCATTATCACATAACTTTAACCCAAGAAGGAGGTCCTAATCAGGGTCTTGAAATAGGAAAGAGTAATGGTCTTTCAGTTCATATGACACATATCTAGTATCTTGTCATATTTTCAAGTAGCAGAGAGGTCAAGTTATCTTATTACATAAGGGTATTTTGATGTTCTCAATTGCTGCTCTGAGGTGAGCATTTAATTACTTGCACACATTTAACTTGCATACATTTAAGCCCCGCTAATGGGATTAGAGAGCTATGATGATTCATGACAGCGGGTATATTCTCTTGTAGATTTTTGCAGAACTTCCATTAGCATTAAAGGGAGTTACACACCAGAGGACCAAAGTCTATTAATACGAATAGCGTCTTCCACAAACAGTCTTCTAAACAGCAGTTTGGGTGTCCTAAAGCTCTCTAGTCATTCTGGAGAAATGACTCTGATGTCAACACTTTAGCAGCAGAGAATCATCCGTTCCCCCATAAGCACTCACAAGAGACTTTCAAGCAAAGTCTTTTTTTGTTTTAGTTAGTGGAAATGTCTTCCATTTTTGAGCCTATTAACTTGTAACAATAGAAATAATAGGAACTGAGACAGGTGTAGAAAGTTTAATTCTCTTCTTGTGAGCTTCAAATTTAAAAAAGGAGTTTAAAAAAATCATGATAAAAAAGGTATTAAAATTCATGAATGCCAGTATAATATAATTTTGATCTGCACAGTTTTTCAGGGATTGTTGTCAGTTTCTATTCCGCTGTTAGCCATCATTAACAGCAAATATGACAGATGCACTAATGAAATCGATTTAGTCGTGTTATCAATTTAATTCAAAAATGTAACCCCATTTTATTACCATGTAAGTTATAAAGGCTTATAGGCTAATGTCATCTGTCACTGTAAGAGTTCTCTGCTGGACTTCTTAATAAGTGTAGGTTTATTTTAATTTTATTTTTTACATTTTGAATTAATTCCTTCACTACAGTATTAAGCATGCTGTTTTAGCTCATGGTGGAACTGAAATATTGGTCAATGCACTCTAGTAACGGAAACCTTTCAGAGAAATGAATACAGCGATACAGTATTGCCTTGGAACCTGATAAACACTATAGCTGAGCAATAGATTACTGTGCAGCATATATTCCCTGCAGCTGACTCACTAAGGAACTAACACACTCCTAATGCCCTTAGAACTGGTGTAACTGGTTGTAAGAAAGTTTTTGAAGGTGAAATGAAAGCAGGGTGGTCCTCAAACACATGCCTTTCTCATTATTAATACTAGAAGGCTCTGCAATATATTCATTCATGTAGATGGCAATATTTTTTAGGAGCACTCATCAACTGACGAAGCCAGGCTGTGGCTTTTATATTGTATTTGGAAAAATAACAGACAAAGCTAAATATCATTATGACAGGTGTCACCAGATGGCATCATCACACAAAAGCTTCTGAATTATTTCACTGAGTGAGTAAATGTTTAGACTTGGGAAAGCTCTCAACTGATCATAACCTTAGGCATAATCTTAAGAAATGGAAGGAGAAGCAACAATCATTTTCTTTCCATTTTTACATCCAGTTCAAGGTTGTTCTTGAGGAAGAGCTGTTCTCAGAGCATCAAAAAATACTGTTGGATGCAAATAATTGTCTTACAAGCCGATTGTCTTGTTTCCAAACCTAGGGCATCTTTACAGGGAGAAAGCCGACAAGGCTTATTGTGTATAAGTCTAGACTTCATATTCCTAATCCTTCTCCACAAGACAGGCAATGAAAGAAAGTTACAAGACTTCTAGAACAGCAAAATTTTCTTTTGTAGCAAAAGAGAAAAAAGAAATGCTCCATTCCTGTTCTCCTCAGAAAGGCAGTCAAAATGCAGTCATTTCAGATTATGCAGCCTATCCTAGAAGGACCTTGACAGACTCGAGAGGCAGGCCTGTGCGAACCTCATGAAGTTCAACAAAGCCAAGTGCAAGGACCTGCATCTGGGTTGGGGCAATCCCAAGCACAAATACAGGCTGGGCAGAGACTGGATTGAGAGCAGCCCTGAGGAGAAAGACTTGGGGGTGTTGGTTCATGAGAATCTCAATGTGGCCTCGCAATGTGTGCTTGCAGACCAGAAAGCCAGTGATATCCTGGGCTGCATCAAAAGAAGCATGACCAGCAGGTCAAGGGAAGTGATTCTCCCCCTCTACTCTGCTCTCGTGAGACCTGGAGTACAGCCTTCAGCTCTGGGGCCCCCAACATAAGAAGGACATGGATGTGTTGGAGTGGGTCCAGAGAGGGCCACAAAGATATCAGAGGGCTGGAGGACCTCTGCTATGAAGACAGGCTGAGAGAGTTGGGGTTGTTCAGCCTGGAGAAGAGAAGGCTCTGGGAAGACCTTATAGCAGCCTTCCAGTACCTAAAGGGGGCCTACAAGAAAGCTGGAGAGGGACTTTTTACTAGGGCATGTGCTGATAGGACATGGGGTAATGGCTTTAAACTGAAAGAGGGTATATATAGATTAGGTATTAAGAAGAAATTCTTTTCTGTCAGGGTGGTGAGACACTGGAACAGGTTGCCCAAGGAAGTTGCAGATGCCTCATCCCTGGAATTGTTCAAGGTCAGGCTGGATGGGGCTTTGAGCAACCTGTGTCCCTGTCCATGGTAGGAAGGTTGGAACTAGCTGATCTTTAAAGTCCCTTCCAACCAAAACCATTTTATCTTCTCTTCTCCCAGATAACTATCAAGAAGACAAGAGGAAAAGGACTCAAGTTATACCAGGGGAGGTTTAGATTGGATAATTAGGAATTTTTTTTTCACTGAAAGGGTGGAGAAAGATTGGAACAGGCTGCCCAGGGAGGTGGTGCAATCACCATCCCTGGAGGTATTTAAAAAACGCATATATGCGATGCTTAGGGACATGGTTTAGTGATGGACTTGGCAGTCCTGGGTTAATGATAGGTCTTGATGATCTTAAAGGTCTTTTCCAACCTAAATGATTCTATGATTCTATGATCCAAAATCCCCTCAGAGTAGCAAACCTGAGGCTGGCTAGCCATCTGGCATAGAGGTGCACTGCTAGAGGCAATATCACGAGCTGGGCTTTTATCTTGCACTGCACTCCCCACTGCCAAAACCACACCACTAGCCAAATCAGCCTGAACATCCTTAAAATAATTCCTTTAGAGCTGCTCATAGTCATTGCAGCGGGTGTGTCTACACACCACTACAGGCTGCAACCATTCTTGACCCATTGCCTGACCTATTGCTGTGGCTCCCAAGTGGGAAAAAAAGAGAGGAAAGAAAGCTTGCTGGGTGCCTCAAACTGCTTAAGGAGACTACAGTCACCATCAAAATAATACAAACTGGCGTTGCGATGGAGCCACTTATGCACATTTCTTCAAGTAAGCAAAGTAAGGTCTAGCAGGGCTTTCAGATCATAGTATTATGTTTTGTTAACCTATGCAGAACAAGGCATTTCTGAAGTAGAGGAAACTAACCTGATGGGTACAATTAAAATAACAAGGATTTTGGAACAGCTTCCCTGACTCCCAATGTGCTGTATTTATCTTTTAGTTTAGAAAGTTTCCATGTGTTCCAGGGTTGGAAGAAGCTCTCCAACAACCCATGTAGGTTCCTAGAAGACTCTCCTTCTCAACGTGTACAAGGTATGGCCGTTTGCCCTTCTCAAGAATTTCCTGTGTCCCTGAAGATCCACACTTTTTTGTGTTCATCTGTGACTCTTCATTGCATTTTGTATTTCCAAATTTTTCTTTTCCTCCATTACAACATCTGAAGCAGAAAGCAAGCAGACTTCCTCCCTCTCTTAATATACAACCAGTATGCTAAATGTAACCTGAAATTAAATTGCTCACTCATCTTATAAACACTAAAAAGGTCTACTCAGCAGTAAAGTGAATATTTTGGAAAAGAAGTACCAAAAAGTAGTCATTTTACTAGCAATCACCTTCCAAAAGAGAATACATTGGTGTTTGTGATGATGTAAAGAAGAGAGGCACTCAGACTACCCTTGGCTACTTCAATTCCACCTCTGTTAGAACATGTTACTAAGAGTTTCTCTACTAGTGGCTTAGCTCAATGAAAAATTTACTTTTTCACCAAAACTCATCGCACTGAGAAGCAATTTAACTCATCTGGATTTCTGCATGGCTCACTGCCATCCTGGGCATTCATAAGGGAACTAAAACTGTGCATCAGGAATGATTTTCCATTGCAAAGCAACTTGTTCCCAAGGCAGATGTTTACGGGACAATATAATCCAAAGGAAATTTCACATCATCAGAGTTGAAAGGTAAAACTCAGTCACACTCAAGCATCAGTAATCTGTATGTCCAAAATAGCAGATGCTGCTGGCTGTTGCGTTAGAACAAGAAATAGGCATGCATCTGCTGGTTCTACTGTGCTAGAAACTTACAGGTATGGTTGCAGTTATTCAGAATCCCTATAAACACCAGAACATCTTTACAGCCTATGTAAATCAATCACATGATATTTCAGATTCTTGAAGCCTTGGGCTATGTGATATTAACTCAGCTGAGGACTAAATAACAAATAAGACTTGGCATCACTTTTGTACCAATGAATTTTCAAAAGATTTGATTGCCTTGTTAATATATTGGCAACAGATATTTCCCATTTCCATTTGGTATCTCCAAAGATCTCAGTCCTACCTCCAGACAGAAGAATTGATGGGGATAACTTGGTTCTGCTCCAGTAATTATACGTCTGGATAGAAGCTTTTTCTGAGGAAGTTATGGAGACATTTAACATCATGAACAACAGTCTCAATATTATACCTGTTAAATTAAACTGAGGCAACACTAATGTGCTTCATACATTTTTTTGTAATATTGTTTTTTAAATAATAATCAAACAGTCCTTCCCTTCAGAATTCCAGCAATCTTTAATATGTGTTCCTTTTCTCACTTTTCCACTACCTGACAAGGTACTGGACACTGCCACATTAACGTTGTGTTACTGTTTTTTGTCTAACAAATCAGCTGAATAAGAAAAAACATAATTTCTAAAGTTAAAATAATGACATTAAATGCTATACACATCCCCTGTCCTTTTGGGTTTCTCTTGACTAGTTGGGCAGTTAGTTGATTAATCCCTTTGCAAAGCTTGTCTTCAGGCCCTTAAATAGATTTTTTTTCTTGTCACAAGGTTCAGTTGTTCTGAGGCAAAGCTTTCTACTCTTCCTACATTTGTCCTGCTGTCTCCAGAGTCTCCATGTAGTGAGAAGGACCTGGTACATATTAACGTGTAGTCTATATTCTCTGTGTTCCTCTTTCCTAATAAAAGGATCCATTTCTTTTTTCTTTTCTTTTCTTTCCTTTTCTTTTCTTTCTTTTTTTTTTTTTTGTTTTTTTTTTTTTAAGAAGGGGAGCCTACTTGACATGTCTTATCAGCTCTTAAAAATTACTAAAATGAAAACAAGCACATGATTGCATGGAATTCTAAGTGCTACTGAGTGTATTGTATTGCAGATTCTCCTGTGATTTTAACAGTTTGAGTAAGAATTATATAACAAGGAGCTTGGGTGGCATTACAATTATTAGTGATTTTTCTCATTTTTGTGGGTGTTTGTTTCCTGTGCACAGTGAGGTCATTGTTATTTACTCAGAATTCCTGCCTTTCCAGAGCTCATCCTTATTTGATTTGCTTTTCATGGGCTGGAAGTTACATTATCACTGTCATGCTGCTGTCTTCAAAATTTGGGAAGAAACAAATCTGCCTGTGCTGAAAACCAAGTGCTACACGGCTTTATTGAAGAAGAGTTGTAACTTGTGCCAAATTAAACATAACTTTCTTCAACCCTCACTATACTGTTTTATTGTTTGCTAATAGCATATAAGTTAGGCTAATATGTAGTAAAGTTGTAATCTGTGTTGAATTTCTGCTCTGGAGGCTACTTAAATACATTTGTGTAAAAGTGACTGGAGAGTGTGGACAGAAGCAGCCCACATTTGTTTTCGTTTATCCATGTGGGTATGTTCTGCATATGCAGGAGTCAATATATTACCCTACAAACAGGAGTAAATATATTACCCTTGCATTTGCATTAGTCATTGTGATGGGAAGGCCCTCTTTACTGCTACTGGGGCTCTGTGAACTCCTGTTTTGTGCAATGTTTCTGTACATTAACAACTGGCTTAGGTTGCTACTGCCAACCTTTTGTTAACACCTTCACAATTCGCTAAGTAGTTTCAGATGACAGCTGATGTCAACAATCCTGACATTATAGCATCTTCCTTAGGTGGCTGACACGTACTGTTATGCCTTTGTAAGAGCCTATGCTAAACCACCTGTCTCTCTCCTTGAGTGTATAGCAATATACATAGGCTTCTTCCTACGCATTGAGGGAAGACAGACACTGTCTCATGGTGATTTAAACCACTGTTTGAGGTAGTGCTCAGGCTCCTTAGCTAATGTAAATTGTTCTCTGCACACGCTTACATTGTTCCTTTGATTATATCAGATCCTATACTCCAAATATAAAGAACTTTGAAGTTTCTACTACTATGCTTTTTTGTGGCTGTTCTGAAAGTTCTTTACAAAACTTTTATTTTTTCCCTTTATTACATTTTTTTGCCTTTTTTTTTTTTTTACATTAACAGGCTTTATGTCTTTTTTTTTTTACTTCAGCTGTTCTTTGCATGTTATTTAATAATATTTTTAGAATAGTTGCTTTTCATTACATGCTAATCAACTTTGTTCATTTGCACAGGTCATTTTGGATCAGTGCAGCACAGTAGAGTGGCTCAGTATCACTTTCACTAGCCTAATATGAGCAACATCAAACCTAGAAAACTGTGGTCATGGTCTGCCTAAGCCAGCTGTGGAGGACATCACTGCCACTAGCACCTTGTGTCTTGTGACTACAAATATGTATCCTAGGGGTCCTCAATGGTTTGCTTGAACTCTGAAAAGGCATAACTAGCAGAGGTTTATCATATGAAATCAGTGCCTTGACCTAAACACTGAGAAGCTTGAAACCAACATTAATACCAGTCTCAAGAGCAGAACAAAAGAAATCTTTTCCTTTTTTACATATGTCCTAAAGTTTTGCATAACTGAGGCCACAATGGCTTTGCTGGAATGAGAAATGATAAATTGAAACTCCTGATTATCAGTTCTCCATTTTTTGGTAGTATTTTGTGGCCCATTTTGTCACTAAGGATCTTCATATGCCTCCCGTATCTGCACTTAATCTGTGTAATTTACTGATACTAACAAGCCACGTGTAAGTGTTCATACTTCATTCATAGTCAAAAGTAGTACAGGAACTTCTGTCGATCCTCCCACAGAATGGCTCATTTTTAGTCACTATCTATTCTGGCTTATTGTCATTTACTTCCACTTTTCTCCTGTTTTTTATTTTACTTTTAATCGCTGCTATTACTCTTGGGTCTCAAATTTTAATGATATTTATGTCTCAAAAGAAGACAACCATATGATCAGTAAAAATCTCATCTCTGCAGTTAGTATTTGCTTTCTCATTTCCCTATTTCAAATTTTACACATTTTGGCTCCCGTAGCACTTATTAAATGCTATAAAGCACTTATTAAATACTAAATATTCTGAAATGAAAAATCTGTATTTTTCTTTGGTCTCGGTTTTTTTTCCAGTTCCTTCTTGGCTTCCTTTCTTTATTCAAGTCCCAACTTGAAATCAGATGTAGAATATTGTGTTTTCTGTCCATCCTCATTTTGCTAAGCCCAATCTGGGATCATTACCTCAATGTTGCACCAATTCTGTGATGCCAGAAAAACAAATTAGAAAAAGGAATCAAAAAAATAATTCCACAGTTGTAACTCCTGTAATTACATAAGGTAAATATATATATATATATGTATATATATATATAAAGACTTCATATTTCTAGGGTGTGAAGCATACACATAACAGTAACTGGAAAACCAGAAGAAACTTCACTTCAGGGAGGGCTGTGATATACTTTCCCACCTGGAGAACCCAGTAATTTTAAAAAGATACCAGTTAAGACATGCTAGCAACCAGGAGGAAGCACACAGCTGAACTGGTTTGACAGTTCCCATATTCTATTGACATAAATTCTCATTGAAGAGAGTGGGATAAATAGAAAAGTATAATTTATAAAATACACCTGAAAGAAGAAAAAAGAAAGCACAAGTTACTTCTTTTCTTTGCATTCAGTATATGCACCACCTTCTTCAGCCCTTTATGATTTTCACCACATAGGTGGCAAATCACTTTCATTTGCATTAATCATTCTCTTCAGAGAATCATTATCAAATTCCAGCCACAAAATTACCACCATTATTGGGATGTTTAGGAAGTGTTGGGATGTTTCTGCATGTTTGGAGCAGGAGGAATAAAAGTACCTGGAAATCACTTTTACCCTTAGCACATCTTAAAGTTGCTTGAAAAACAACTTCAAAATAACAGACTAATATAATTTATACTGGCAGCGAGTGTCTCTTACAAGCCTTAGTGATGGTAACCTGCTGCCTGTGCTCTCTGGGAAGCAGTATGGTAGTTAAAGAGCCTTTGACTTTCCAAGGATTCTCGCAGCTAGAGGAATTCTCCTCTGACTAAGCCTGTTGTGATAAAAGTTGCCTTGAGAATCAGAAACTAAGGCTATTTTTCGCTATTTTTCACTATTTTGTGGTGGGTCTAACCCAGTCTTCACTAGGTCCATTTCAAACCTCACAGAAAATACCATTGTACATCTTACTGTTCCAATCTTTCATCTGAAATAGTTTCAAATCTTAGAAGATTATGTGCCAAAGGCTTCCATTTTTGTCTCTTTAATGGGAAGAGTGACTGCTTGTTTACATATATGCAACACCCCTAGTCAACCCATTCCCAGTCTTTCGTTGTTACTCATGTATATGCTATTCTTAATATAAATCATATGAAGAGGTTTAAAAGAATATGCCTTCTGTATTTTTTTGGGGGGGGAAATACTGTATATATGTAGGTTTATGTCATGAAAGCTAGTTCTGTTTTTTCTCCTTGAACTAATATTCCGCCTTTTTTTTTTTTTTTTTTTTTTTTTGGCTTCTTGTGTCTACAAGCAATGTTGGCTTGTGCTTTTTTCTTTCCACTAGTTCAGTGGCCCAGGCCCAGGCAGTTAGTGCTCTGATCTTCCTGTCAACCAACCAATTTACCACCTTCTAGTTCAGCTGTTCCTCATACCCACATAGGCTCTTCAGACACAGTGTTGAATTCTTTATTTTCTTCTGAAAACTCTAATTAGTACTCACGATTGTGATGAATAGGCTATATTAGATAGTAAGTGCCTGGGTTAAAGATTTATGCAACAGCATGTGGGTACAGTTTCAGTAAACAAGTGAATGATTGAGGATACCACATGCATAAAACCTGAGCTGCTGCAGAGAAGAAATGAATTGGCAAAAAAAACCCCAAAACCAAAAAAAGCTAAAAGCATAATTATGAAATTGGTGAATGATGTGTCATATTCATTGCTATAGTGTGTTAATATTTGCTCCATTTGATATCCCAGATGTTTAAAGTAGTCATTAAATATGTCCTTGCCTGGACTAACAGAGAAGCTTTCTTCAAAAAATGTTTAAAGGTTTACTGCATTTCTAGAGGTTGTTTTTATTAGTCTATTATGTGTTTTTCTGTATTCTTTTGTTCCCTTTCAAGTGTGTTTTGAAAAAGTTACTTGTTTGCAAGCTGAGAAATGAAGGATATTTAATAGCATTCAAATAAGACATTCCCTTCTGTGTTTCAAATTTTGCTTTGGAAGAGGCACATAAAATACTTTCAGAAACAAACAATTTTTTATGTAACTTAGCTTTGTAAAATTAGAAGTTCACAATATTCTGAAAATATATTGTTCCTGAGAGAGAAACATTTCACCACTGCTCTTAGAGTAGTAATTCACAGTGACAAAGGCAGCCAGTGTATTTCGTTTGCTTAAAACTGTACATTTTGGAGGAGGAGTGAAAAGTACAAAACACACTTTAAGTGCCTTGAGGTGTCTGTTGACTCAGCAACTAGAATTCACCTCTGATAAATAATCAGTATCTTTTGTCTTTGATATTTCTTAACCAGAGTAGACCTTATAAACGACGTACATCTATCTTTTGTTGAGCATTTAAAGTACTCAGAAAACAAAGACATAAGATTGCATACTCAGAACCAACAGGAAGGTATGATTTTAGATGTATAGATTTCAGATGTCCATTCTTAGATCCTCTAGTGGGATCTGGTTTCTAGAAAATAAATGACCTTAATCTGATCTATAACTGAGCATACCAGAATGAAGGTACCCAAGACCTGAAAAGGGAAGGGTAAAATTTCAGTTTCAAAACACAACTTGTCCTCAATTTCCATTCCATTGCTAAGTCTTCATCTCTGTGCCCCCACCTTACTAATTATCAGGTGAAATTCCTTTGGTGACGTCATGCTCAGGGAACAAAAGTCTCACTTACAAAAGGATTTTCTTTATTTTTCATAATTTAGCTGAACCAACACATAACTGAATACTGTAAAGCAACAAAAATGATGTAACATCTTTAATTGTTCTGTTTACTAAATAAGGCTACTACACTCCCTTTAAAATAAATCAAAACAGAGAGTTGGTAGAGTGAGGGATCTGGCTTTTGAGGTCTACATGTACAGTAAATGTATTTACCATCATTTATTGCATGACACTTTAAACCTGACATTGGTCATTTATAGTGCAGTCAGTCCATAACACTTTTCAAGTGGCTGGGCTTTAATTGCTACTCTGACACTGGTCAAAATACTAAGATTAAATAAGAATTTTGAATATATTGAATTTACTTGAAGACAAAATGATCTATAGTTCATGTTTCCTGCAACCTCTGCATTAAATAAGCCTCAGTATTAGAGCAGGCCTTTAAAAAATTTCTTTAATCAACTTTCATTTTTGTACCTTTCATCTATGGTCACTTGAACAATTGCTATATATTTTTCTTTAGTAGAATAGAACTAGCATAACACTAAAAGTTAATTGGAGTATTAGGTAGTATACTTGAAACCATAATACATTTGCCAGGAAGAATTAAGCTCCCCTGTTGATTGCATCATACCAATATGTACCAAACTTACATACCGAAAGGTACAGTAAAAGGGAACAAGGATTTGTTTGTTTCTCTGTTTTGTCATTATTTCCCCCTTGTCTATGCTGTCTTTTCGAAATTGTCACTAACCAATAATTCTAAAAAAGTGGGCTTTCTAACAATGAGGTAAAACACTGAAAATGGGATCAAGGAACAGGCTTCAAACTGACCCTTACATAAAAGTAGGGGGTGAGAGGGAGGGGGAGAGAGAAAGAAAGAGAGAGGGAAAGAAAGAGAGAAAAAGAGACAAAAGGAAAGGACAGAAAGAGAGAAAGGAAGGAAGGAAGGAAGGAAGAAAATGAAAGAAAGAAAGATAGTAAGAAAGAAAGAAAGAAAGAAAAAAACAAACTTTGCTATGAAGAGCAATGAGTAAAATATTTTACACTCTATTTTTATCAGTACATAAAGACAAAAAATAAAAATAAAATAAAAATAAAAAATGCCTTCCAACAGTGCAATGGTTGAATGCATTTATGTAATATAAACAACATTATTCTTTGCTTTTTCTACACAGTCCTCTCTGGTCATGCTTTACATCCAGAATGTCCCAATGGAAGAAAGCAAACGACACCAGTCACTTCAGAGACAACTGAAGTAATAAAACACAACTTAACTCTGAACCACTTGTCATGACTGTCAGAGTTATCACGTTAATTGTTAAATAGGATTTTCTACAAATATACAACATATAAAAACTGTTAAATATATAACTTTAGGCTTTTCAAAATACATTTAATGATCTCTTTCAAACAAGTGTTACTTTTGTTTTCTCTTTAATTTGCTTTCTGGTGCTAAATGGTGTATCAGATGAGACATAGGCCACAGATGACCAAACATGCTCTTTGCAAATACTGTATTATCCAACTTTTAACTATCAAAAATGGAACTGTAGAAGAGGCATGTTTAACTGGTTAAAACTGAAAATGATTTTAGTACGAGAAAGTCAATCTAAGTACAGAGGAATAAAGGTGCTGTGTAGACAGTTTGTGTTCTTTTCGTCCACGGTTTTCAAACACAGGTCATTTTCTCTCAGTGCTCCATTATGTTCTCTTGCACGCGGCATTTCAAGAGCAGGTCTCTGAGTTAGTTTTTACTGCAGCTTTCCATAAAGACATCTGCTGGACAACAACATATCAGCTTTGTGAAAGCTGGAATCATGTCTTTGTGGAGACCTCCTACAATTTAATGACATAACTCTGTTAACAGTAAGATTGTGTCCACTTTAAAATAGATTTTGCTCTTTGGTCTATTGTATATACTGAAAGTATAAGAAAATAAAAGCAATTCAGACAGTTTAGGGCACAAGAAGAGTTTCTCTTTTGCACCTCAGTGTCCTCCCATAGGCAAAACAGTCTTCTCTAAGGCTGATTGGGATGATACTCTTCATTGTAGCAGACTCTTCAGATTAAAACATGTAGGTAACAGCAAGTCCAGCAGTGGTGTATAACGTAGATGAAAAGTTAACCATGAACTTTTTTGTATTGCTAATGCCCAAGCATATCTCTTTTTCTATATTCCTTAGTCCAGTGATCCTTAGTATGGTAGAACAAACTTTAGCTCATAATGTAGAGGAATTATGCTGTCATTCATGAGATACAGAGAAACAGACAGTTGAGTTGATGACATATAACGGATGATGATCAACAGCAGTGAAACTTGACTAAGTTAAGTAGCTCACACAGAGCCTAAACCACTCCTACGAGGATTCTGTGTTGCTGCATTTGTCAGGAGACCTGTAAATCAATAAGAACAAATGAGTCAGTGTCTTAATTTACAATCCTGGTTATCTTTGCTGTCCATTATTTTAAAATATACTGTACTGAGATTTTTCAAGGAGACACTTAACAAATTAGAAGATATTTATTTTTCACAGCAAACATTTCTCTCAGAAACAACATATGAAGAAACCTATATTTTTATTTATCATAAAAAATTAACACTTTAATCATTATTTCTAATAAACATACAAATATAAATGGTCATTTACAATAACTTCAATGCCACCTACTTTCTACTAAGCTCCATGCATATTCTTTTTCATAAAAATAGTATCACAGAATATTATTTTACCTGCATTAGTTACATATAACAATATCTAATACACATGGTGATTAAGATGACTATTAATTTTTACATATAGGATATGATGAAAAATGGACATGAAAGCCATGACCATTTATTAAAAATGCAAGGATGTTTATGCTGGAGGCTTTTCTGCATTTAAGTTTCCAATGAGCACTAGAGTGCACCTAATTTAATCAATACTGCCCTCTAGCGATGCTATTACAAGTGCAAATTAATATAAATAATGTTTATTAACAGTCAATTTAATCAGAAATTTGGTTTAGTTACACAGCAGAAAAAAAAACCCCAAAACAAAAGAATGAAAATGGGCAAAGGACTGCCAAATGAACCTGTTTAAAAGCAAATAGAATGGAAACAGTGATTTGAAAGAGAAACAGAACCAAAGTTCACACTATTAAAGAAAAAAAGAGTACTGGAAGACACTACAAACATAAATGAGAAAGTAATGGTTGATTTATACAAGGAGCCAGCTACTCATGCTCACCCAAAATATCAGTTTAGAAATGGTTTCAAGATCACACAGGTACTGTCCAACACAAAATGTTTTGAGGTGTATTAAGCAAGCATGATTGTTACAAAATGCCATTTGAATGTTCAAACACTATCTTCTTCTTTGGCATTGTTCTGTCTCCAAATAGAACTATTATTACTGATGGAAATACCATGCATAACTCTAGAAAATACTGAACAGTGAATGTGAAAGAGCAAAACAAATAAGAAAATCCAATTCACTTGGTTCAAGACGTATTAAATTTAGAGTTTTTAACCTAACACTCAGAGCAGTAAATGAAATACCTGCCTCCAAATCAATTTAGTGACAGCTTGAAACATATGGATGTCTCTATACATGTATGTAGAAAGACAGATCGATAGATAGATAGATAGATAGATAGGCAGACAGACAGACAGATGAATACTTTCCTTATAAGGCATAAAGTGTATTTCATAGATTTCTGCTTTTGTCCTCTCACCTTTTCCAGGAAAAAACACCCCAGAAATCTTGCAAACAGCCTTTTCTTTTCGGACTAGTGATCAGATCTCCAAACCACATGGCCTCAGACAGGCTGAAGGCAAAAAACCTGGTTGATTATTGTGGTATATTCCCCTTTTGAAATATACGTTCAGCAAGCGAAATTATTTTAAAGTTTTGCTTCTATTAATTGTTCTGTTTCCCCTTTATAATCTGTCTTGGGATTTCTGCTATGCCCCCTATTTTTCTTCCCATTAGAAAAGAACACAACTTCTAAGGTAGTAATACATTTTAGGCAGCAAGACACAAAGCAAAAGATTTATGGTTTATTAGGTCTGAAAGTAAACTACTATTGTGTTAAGAATTAGGCTGACTTAGCTCCATCCTTCCTGAATTACGCTGGAATAGCCCAAAGCTAAAAGCAACAGCATAAACTGCTGATTGACTGTGTGTTCGGTGTTTTCATAGTATGCTTCTCTGCCATATTGGTCCCAGGATGGAGAGAGTATTCAGGTACCACCATGTTCATTTGCAGATACCTGCTGCTTTGTCATTTTACAGATACAAAAGCTTCCTTCCTGACTTTCTATCCCTGTCTCCCCTTTGCACATCCCTGCTATGTGAATATGGTATCAACACCTTAAAAGAAGGAGAGAAGAGGGGAGACAATTATGCATTTTAAAAATGCTGAGGCAGGGCAGACAGCAGGCTCGAAATGACGTGATGACAGGAAGAGGAACACATTAGAGAACAGGAGGTGAATTTACAACTTTGGACAATGACAGGAGAAAATGGAATGGGGCGGGGGGGGAAAGGCACAGGTTGGTCTGGGAAGCTTAAACATCATTTATTAATGAAGGTATGAAAAATGAGTGAGATAGATAATAGGAACAACATATAAAAAGGAGAGACGATAGAAGAGAGTATGAAGAGTCCAGAGAAGAGGAAGGGAATGCACATCTACACTCCCACCTCCTATATTTTTCCCTTTCATTTCTCATTATAGGTAAATTAATCAGTCCCCAGAAAACCAGACAGATCAAGCAAGAAGAGGGATTCTCAAAGTGACCATAAAAAGGACTTGTTTACTAATACTAATAGTCCAAACTGTAAAATAAAAATATAGAATCATAGAACTGTTTAGGTTCAAAAAGACCTTTAAGATCATTGAGTCCAACTCCTAACCTAGCACTGCCAAGTCCACCACTAAACCATGTCCTTAAGTGGCCACATCTACATGTCTTTTAAATACCTCCAGGGATGGTGACTCAATAACTACCCCGGGCAGCCTATTCCAATGCTTGACAACCCTTTTTGGGAAGAAAATTTTCCTAACATCAAATCTAAACCTCCCTGGCATAACTTGAGGCCATTTCCTCTTGTCCTACCACTTGTTCCTTGGGAGAAGAGACCAACACCCACCTCTCTACAACCTCCTATCAGGTAGTTGTAGACAGTGATAAGGTCTCCCCAAGCCTCCTGTTCTTCAGGCTAAACAACCCCAGCTCCCTCAGCCACCCCTCATAAGACTTGTGCTCTAGCGCCTTCATCAGCTTCATTGCCCTTCTTCGGACATGTTCCAGCACCTCAATGTCTTTCTTGTAGTGAGGGACCCAAACCTCCTAAAACACAGTATTCTAGGTGCAGCCTCACCAGTGCCAAGTACAGGGGGGATGATCACTTCCATTGTCCTGCTGGCCATGTGATTTTGGATACAAGCCAGGATGCTATTAGCCTCCTTCGCCCCCTGGGCACACTGCTGGCTTACGTTCAGCTGGCTGTTGAACAAGACCACAGGTCCTTTTCCACCAGGCAGTTTTCCAGCTGCTCTTCCCTGAGCTTGTGGCATTGCATAGGGTTGTTGTGACCCAAGTGCAGGAGCCGGCACTTCTCCTTGTTGAACCTCCTAAAACTGGCCTTGGCCCATTGGTCCAGCCTGTCCAGATCCCTCTGCAGAGCCTTCCTGCCCTCAATCAGATCAACACCACCACCACCCACTC
>JAVJGI010000060.1:88662479-88678094 GCA_035590275.1 Ibycter americanus
CCCCCCCCCCCCCCCCAACTTGGTGTCATCTGCAGACTGAGGGTGCACTCAACCCCCTTGTCCAGATCATTGATAAAGATGATAAAGATGCTAAACAGAACTTGCCCCAGGACTGAGCCCTGGAGAACACCGCTTGTGACCGGCTGCCGACTGCATTTACCTCTGTTCACTACCACTCTCTGGGCCTGGCCATCCAGCCGGTTTTTAACCCAGCTAACATTACACCCCTCCAAGCCATGAGCAGCCAGTTTCTCCAGGAGAATGCTGTGGGAAATGGTGTCAACAGCTTTACTGAAGTCTAGGTAGACAACATCCACAGCCCTTCCTTCATCCACGAAGTGGGTGACCTTGTCATAGAAGGAGATGAAGTTAGTTAAGCAGCACCTGAATTTCATAAACCCCTGCTGACTAGGCCTGATCACCTGGTTGTCCTGTACGTGCTGTGTGATGGCACTCAAGATGTTCTGCTCCGTAACATTCCCTGACACAGAGGTCGGGCTGAGAGGCCTGCAGTTCCCCAGATCCTCCTTACAGCCCTTCTTGTAGATGGGTTTCACATTTACTAACCTCCCGTCAACTGGGACCTCCCCAGTTAGCCAGAACTACTGTTAAATGCTCTTCCACCAGCCCCCTCAGTACCCTTGGGAGAATCTCATCCAGCCCCATAGACTTGTTTGTGTCTAAGTGGTGTAGCAAGTCATTAACCATTTCCCCTTGGTTTATGGGGACTTCATTCTGCTCCACATCCCTGCTTTCCAGCTCAGGGGGCTGGGTACCCAGAGAACAACTGGTCTTACTATCAAAGACTGAGGCAAAGAAAGCATTAAGTACCTCAGCCTTTTCCTTATCCTTTCTCACTATGTTTCCCCCTGTCATCGAGTAAAAGATGGGAGATTCTCCTTAGCCCTCCTTTTGTTGCTAATGTATTTATAGAAACATTTTTTATTGTCTTTTATTGCAGTAGCCAGATTATTTCTAGCTGGGCTTTGGCCGTTCTAATTTTTTCTCTGCATAACCTCATGACATCCTTGTCCTCCTGAGTTGCTTACCCCTTCTTCCAAAGGTCATAAACTCTCATTTTTTTTCCTGAATTCCAGCCAAAGCTCTCTGTTCAGCCAGGCTGCTCTTCCCTGCCGGCTCATCCTTTGGCACATGGGATGACCTGCTCCTGCAATTCTAAGATCTCCTTCTTGAAAAACGTCCATCCTTTCTGGATTCCTTTGCCCTTCAGGATTGCCCCAAGGGACTCTGTCAACCAAGCTCCTAAAAAGGCCAAAGTCTGCACTTTGAAGTCCAAGGTGGCTGTCATGCTGAACCCCTCCTTACTTTTCTGAGAATCAAAAACTTGAATCAAAACCCATGAGAAGTACCACATCCCTGATAGGCCAGTTTAAAGGAAAATGGTTGTCCTGATGACTGTTTGGCAGCAATTACTAGAATATTAATTAGGTCAGTAGATTGCAATGAAAACTGTAAATTAAGTACCTACATACAGAAAACTTCTTTAAAGTTTGGGAAAAGTGTGTCAGCATTGTTTTTTTCTTTTCTTCCTTCACTTAGGAAATTTACAGCAGCATTAAGTCAGAGAGCCTGGGTACCAATCACATAGTACAAGATTTTATTTTCTGTCCATCTATACACAGGACTCATGTCAGTTCTAGGTACCATTGCACAAGTCTGTTTGTCACTGACTTTGATGAAGTCAGAATTTCTCCCCAGTGCTTCAGACAGCAATTTGTGCTTCATTTTGGAGAAGCCAGAAGTTCTAGCTGTAGGTTTGGGGAACTCTTGAGCTTGCTCTACTTTGAGATATTGAGTGGGCATCTAGTACCAGAGATTAAAATTCTACTGTATGTTATCTGTTTATGTGGTTGAAACCCAGTCTCCTGTGTACTCCACAGAATTCTGCTCAAGAGGAAAAATAATTTTCCTGACTCCATATGAATAGATAATCCAAAGCAAAAGAAACAATACCATATATGACCATATATATCTTATTAGAGTTCCTGGATAGCATGAATATGTCCTGAGAGGGTCTGGCTTATTAGACCAATTACAACACAGTCCACTTAATTTGTCTTACTCTGGAGGGAGTAGAATAAGGGACCATCTATCTCCAACTGTGCCCTAATGGCACGTAAAATAATTAATTGGTTCATTCCTATGGTCAAAGACAAAGGAAAAAATTTATGCAAGTCATTTTGAGAAGATGGTAATATGTGTTGCTTTGCTGACTTAACAGGCTTTCCACCAAAAGAAAACCACCCAGAATCTTCTGTCTTTCATTGTAGTATCTAGGATTGAATTTAGCGACAAAATATTGGAATTTCTCATCACAAACCAGAAAACTGAGCCAGGCTTACTGTAACTGGCAAATATTTTCAGCGTTAGGACTGAGTTTCAGGTATGTCTGGCCTGACCTTTTAAATGGAATCCACATAAATACCAACGATTCCATGTCAATCCTGGTAAAGCTTTAGCAGTTTCATCTGGTTTCCACTCTGTATTTTTAGAATAATAATGAAAGTCATAGTGAACCAAAGTCATTACTTTTGCTACGGTAGCCAAGTGCTTTTACATGACTGCCTGTTGAATTTATATTGGCACTCTATGATGACAACTCTGAACTATCTATCATGTTTCCAGCACCGATTTCTGGAAATTTTCTGGATGCCTACAAAGTAATTGGTCATATTAAAGAGGTTTCAGTGTTGCCTAGCAGCTGAAGTACTTGCCTAAACTGTGTGTTTTACACTTTCAGCTACAGTCTTAAAAATGCCTCTGGGAATCTTATGATTCTGTATAGCACCTAGCACCCATCAGCTTAAATGGCTTCTGATTTTGGTTTGGGTTTTTTTGTTTGTTTTGGGTTTTTTTGCACAAAGATAATTCTCGGAGATGGATGTAGATTGGGCCAATCTGTCTCACAAACCTACTTATAATGGAAATAGTTCCAAACCTTTTACCACCTGAGTGCAAGTCAGATAAACAGCATGTCTTTCCCCTCTGCTTCTGCAGCTGTCTGTTCTAGGTCCTGAATAACTAATTACGTATAATGCAGAAAGAAAGATATAAAAGCATTAAAATGCCCAATGAAAACCTTACACTGCCTTGCAAGTTACCTCATGCTTTACGGGAATAAAAATGTAAATTCCTGCTGACGATCCAAGCAGTAGCAGCGACCTGTTGCATTTATGAGAACTCCCAAAGTCTCTCTTGCAAATGTATTCTGTTTTTCTCCCTTCCTCTATGCTGTTCATGTGTGCAAATTGAACTGTTTAGCCTTCAGAAAAAGACAAGTTCATCTAACTTTAAAGTGCCTGCAGCTATTAGGAATAAGAAAAAGAAGCATGGAAGCTACTATAAGTAGTAGTGCTGTATTCTGTCTCACAGAGCTAGCCACGGCAAGGACATCTTCAGAGTTCAAACTGTAATACCTGCAGAACTGGGAATAGGATTGGTCAAATGTAGTGTTTGTGCTTGTGGGTGAATGTTTCTAAAAAGCAGCCTAGCATATTAGGTAGTGTATACACAGCTATACTTCCCTGTGTTGCACTCCAACAAAGTAGCATTCATGAGTTACAGATAGCAGAATCCAATTAGCTGCCTTCTAGGAGAACGAGCTTTTTCTTTAACACCCACTGTTTGTTTATTTGTTTGTTTTCACTTCTAGTATTCAAGTCAGACACAGAAAGAAGTGTTTATTCCAACACTTTTTTTTTAATGAATAAATATTATTTTAATATCAATCATCTGTCCAGAGCTAAAACTAAAAAGTGTCATTTTCCCTTAAATAACACACCTAGCTCTATCTTCTCAACTGCCTCTGACCACCTGGCAGTACTATCATCTTGACTATAAATTTCCTTTCCTCTTAAAATCCTGTTTGTGTCATATTACCTTTTTGGAATGTACAAGATCTTGGAATGTGCTGGGTCAGATCATATAATCCTTCCTTCTTCTACATTACTACTTCATAAGCAATACTAGTGAAGGCAGTGGGACTATTCTTATAATTAGATAACCCCTACAATAAATGAAAATTTTAGAATCAACCGTTGTAACCCAGTTGAAATACATTTGACCCTGGCTCATGTGGGTGACCCATGTTTAAGAGCTCAGCCCTAGGCATATATAATAATGCAAGCTTGCTTTGCAACATCTGAACATATGCTAAGCAAAATCAATGGAGGTGGCAGAAGAGATGGCAATAAGAATATCAGAACATTCAAAGCCCTTAAGCACAAAGGTAATCACAGGAGATTTTTGGCTGTGGATAACAAGAGCCAGGCAGGCGTCATTCTGCTCCCTATGAAAGTTTAAAGCTATCTCCTTGAAGTAACTTGGGTAGAAAGAGGGAATGATGAAGAGGATCACACATCCTGTAAGGTGTAACAATGCAAAATAGGGCATTTTCATCTCTCATGTGCTGGTTAAAAAACAAACACACTTGAAATAACTCTAGCTACAGGCCTTGAGCAAGTAACCCAATTGTATCTGATTTCTTTCTGCTCTTTCAAAATGGTTAGAGGTGTGCACATATATGAAGCTTAGTAACAGGTAAGACTAAGAAAGATTTGTAACTAACTGGCATGGAATTGTAAACTTGAAAAATTACTACTTCTCTGCCTCCCTTTTACTCTTCAAATAAAAGCAACTGCAATATTAGCACGACTGGAAGTGTATAAAAATAGCCAGGGACTTTCCTCAGGGTACTGAAAAAATAACCTGGATTTACCATTCCTGAGACTTTTCTCTAAGGCAGTAGACAGGTTCAGATTAAATCACCAATGCATCTAAGAATCTATTTTTATTTAAATGCAGTAACTTAATCTACATTGAATTATTAATATTCATACTATGTACCTATCTTGAATGCATACGCTTTATAGATTAACAAATCTTAACAAAGACATACCCTTAATTGCATTAAACCTTTTTGTGAAAGAAGTGCCTTAAATATTTCTGTGTGCTAATAAAAATCTATTACATATAATGACGTTCAATAAAATAATGCTTGTATTGCCACAACAGAAGAATATCTCATGAAGAGGGTGATATTTTAATCATAAAGTTTAATAAACAGTCTTGCCTACAGTTATAGTTTACTAGTATACTCAATGGAAAAAAAAATATGAAAAAAAATCCCTCAACAACCTACATCAGCCAGCACTGAAGTCCACAAATCTAAACTATTACTTTTTCTTCTCTAATTAGAGGTGAAGATTGTTCAGGGGCACCTGTGAGTGACATCTGATTGACAGGCAGCTGGTCTGGAGCAAGGTTAATATCACACTCAAAAATTGGAACAGTGATTTCCTAAGACTGTGAAAATAGTTAAACCTAAATGACTAACACATCAAAAAGGCAGCATGGATCTAGATGGAATATTTAGGATATTTCATCCATTAAAAGACATAATTATGACTTACAAAGCACAAGCTTTAAATAAGGAGTTCAGCTGCTAGTGAAGGAACTGAATAGTCAATGTTCACCACTGAGATACTATGCCTGCTTTAAGTATTCCATCTGGTAATTCATTGCTTAAGAAAGCAGACATGTTTTGCATCATTCCGGAAAGTAATGTAGCACAGTAGATGACTTTTAACAAGCAATCTTTATAAATATGTTATGTATGAGAAATAAATCTCAGTAGTTAAAATTACTCTGCCTAGCCTTTGTCTGTGACTTGAGAAAGTATTAAGTGGACAACTGTGGGGAGTAGCAGTAGAAGAAGAATATATGTATGTAGGTCGAGTAAGAAGAATGCAGGAGGGTTTTTATTCTCTCATAGCCCTGTTTGAAAACAAAAGCAAGAACATACACAGCATTCTTCTGTAGAAATAACATACAGGCAAACTGCAAACAGAAAAGCAAGTGTGGTCTTCAACAAAGCTTAAATGTATGTGGACACTTCAGTAGAAGAAAGCCCACGACTGCTCTTAGTCCTTATATCCACTGCAAAGAAGGTCACATTTTCTAAAGGTAAAATTTTCTAAAACAGGATTGTTCTTAGACAGCCCTCTAATATGTACATGGAAAACAACACAAGCATGTATCAGCACAAATTAGTTCAGCTTTTTAAACCTTGATTCTACTCACTTTCAGTGCAAAACCAAAAATTCCCAGCCTAACAGATTGTTACGTCCTTGTTAACAGGTTTATGAGATTCAGTTCCTGGCCTCAAAGACACATCATAAAATGTGAAAAATCTCTCCCTGAAACACTTTGCTGCAGAAACAGTGATGTTCTTCAGGGAAATGAAATGGATATTCCTTAAAAAGTCAACATTCCTGTCTTGTATCAGATTAAAACCAAGGTTTTCAGAGATTCTTCAATCCTTCATTCAATCATAATCATTCTGAAAGGACAGTGAAAAATGCAGTGACTTAACAAAGTTTTTTCTTCAAGATTTGGGGAGGGGAAAGATATTTCCAACAGGGTAAGGGGAAAATTGACAGGGCTAGATGATTTTGCATACAGCAATATGGGTTCATCCTCTGTTTATGACAACATATCCACACACCTTACAGACCTTCAAGTCCTCTTGTACATCCTTTCAGGAAATAATTTTATGTTTGTTTTGTGATATATTCTTAGAATTCCAGCTAAAATTTCCTGTCGTACACCTATGCTCAACCTCCAGTTTTAAGTTTTGCATGACTATAGCAAAGCTGGGAAGAAGGATGAGACAGGGAATTTAAGGATCATTATCCCAAACTAGCCAATTAAAACATTTTTAATCCTTTAGTGCCAAAGCAGACACCCAAATGCATTATACTATGTAGCATTCTGATTAACAGCACAGATATATTTAAACCTAACAAAAAGCAGGGATGCATAAAATGCAGTAGTTAAAAACCCAACCAGTGTGTCACTGTCTACTGGAGGCAGAGTGCTCTGTACACTGTGCAGCATATTGGATCTAAATTCTTTGGCAAGATCACCATTACTCTCCCTACCCTGTTCCTGTGATATTTTGGCAAGCAGTGCTGTGGTAATCAGATTTCTGCCGTAGACTGAAAACAAACAACAAAAGAGGAAAAATAAACTGTGGCAAATGTCAAGGAATTTTCTATAATTTACAATAAATTTTACACAGACAAGAGACAGAACTATATGAAAGCACCTGCAATAAAACTTTTGGAGAGCAGGAGAGGAGTTGAATTTGATTATCTCTTGACACACAAAGATACCGGTCTCGGAGAATCTTATCACCTTACTTAGTTCATGTGCCTCTCATAGAACTGGGGTGAGTCCCCTAACTCGTAGTAACCTTTCTCAATCACATTTTAGGGATTCCTACCTCAGTGCCTCTTCCATGACAGCCCTTCAACTTCCCGTTATTATTATCTCCTTGAGACAAATTCAGAGGTTAGGAGACCTAAATGTAGGTATCTGTATGTGATGAGTGTGATCTCAGTCAGGGTCAACAAAATCTAGAGTTCAATTCTGCCTAAACGTAGATGCTCAGTGCCTGTGAGACATCCTTGGGCATCTTCCCTGATCTCCAGATGCTGTTTCAAAAGCCCTTTTGTCATACATTTGCACTCCTGAACATGTCTTAGACTCTTGGAGCATCTAGGCTGCCCTGGTCACATGAGTTCAGGAAAATTAATTCTGCCCTTATTCTCTTTTCTTGAGATGAAGACTTCCAAGCAGTTCCTGCTTGTGACTCAGTGGGCCTCATTTGGTCATGACTGATCCACTAGACCTTAGTGTAACTCCACATGAATCACTGCCCAAGCCATATTCTCGTTACTGAGCATTTCCTCTGGGTTGAGTCACGCAGATGACAGGGAAGAGGAATAAGATACCAGCCTTGTGATCAGTCCCTGTGCCTAAGAAGCAAGTGATCATGGTTTAGTTAGCTAAGGCTATGAGACAGACCATGAAACATTTGTGTGGGTCCATCCTTAAGGGAGAAATGTCAATACAGTGATCACACAATCCTAGAAGTTCAGGAGGATGGGATGACAGATAAGCATCTCATTACACAAAGCACATGTCATTACAAGTGTTATGAGAGCTGTCAATTTGTTTCTTAGAAACATTTATCCAACCTTTGTTATCTTTTAAGCTTGTTTTCACATTATAAGAATGACAAATAGTAACATCAGACCCTGAGGACACTTAAAAAATGACTGAGCTATTTAAGACATACTTCTCGGTTAAATCAGAGTAAAATGCAGTTTTCCATTCCTCACTTGTTCCAATAGTAGGTGTAGAATGGACCTTGCTGGTTCATAAAACAGTTACTCAGATGAAATTCAATGAACCTGAGAAGCAAATAAGCTGCAGCTGAAGACAAGGATCAAGATACACTATTGACAATGTTATTAGTGAATCCAGTGTGGTGGATCACAGAGTACCTGTGCTGTTCATCATGGTACTATTTTTGAGTTCATAATCTAACGCAACAAATGAACTCCAGGAACCACTAACAAGAAACTTATTTTTTAACTTAATATTTTATGCTTTAGGATTTTTCATTATGGTGAGATTTTCGCTGCTGAGAATTCACAGATTTCTTTTTCTCATCATAGATTTTCTCAGATTTGAAAAAATATACAAGTGATTTGAAAGACTTCAGCTGCTGGCAGTATCAAGCCCTTGGTTCTTCTGATATGTCTGGGTTTGTGAGGGGGAGGTTCTCAAGACAGAAGGAAGAGATATCACCATGTTTTAGCAGTTACAAGAAAGTACATCAAAGTTAAGGGGATAGGTCCTAAAATATTAACTATAGTCCAGATGGCCTGCGTGGGTGAAACTTGAGAATGTTTAATGAGAAATCACACAAAACTCAGATGCTATAGAAACAAGAGATAAAACAGAAAAAGAGGAAAATGTATTACTGATTCTGCCAGACATGCTAGGCAACATTTCATAAATATCAGATGGAAAAAGTCATGATCAATCTTTCCTTTGAGGTCAGGAATTACGTGCCATATAGAACAGGACTAACGCATAAATGACATAATCTGATTTGAGTTTCTGCTGTTGGAAAGAGACTTGTATATTCTCCTGTCTTGGCTTAGGCTATGAGTTTCTTGGAGATGTCACTGTATCAGGGTTAATTAACAAGGAATAGTTTGTGTGTCTCTGACAGTGGCCCTTTTTCACTAATTAAACAGAAATGGAAAAAAGAAGCTGCTTTTTTTTTTTTTTTTTTGCTTGGGCCCCCCCCCCCCCCCCCCGCCGGGCGAGAGAAAATCTGCTCTGTGTAGGAGACAATGTGGGTGTGTTCCACAGATTCTGTAAGACTCACAGGGCCCACTGTGGGAATGACAACACAGGCAGGAAAGTGCTATTGAAAGACAGCCTTGCAAGGTACAAGCATAAAACTTGCCCCAGCAGTCACATCTGTTTGTAAGGCTTAGCTGCAACTCTCCTCTACACTCTGTTCATAAAGTTTTCTATCACTGATAGATTCAATAGGTGCAAGAACATTTAAAAATTATTTTGAATAATTTTGCTTAAGTAAAAAATGGTATTTCAAAAAGATAAACTTTCATTTTAAAGAGGATCAATTACTTTTTCCTTTTGCATTCCAGGAATAGTACTGTGTAGTAAGAGATGCTGTTATGAGTATATACTATTAGTTTGGACATTTATTACTTAAATAATTAGTATCGCTTCTTAGTAAGAACTGACTGGGATGTCTTATTTTTCATGTCAGTGTTATCTGTTTGTGCTGTGGTAAAACTATATACTTTGATCTGAAAAATAAAACCCTGGACTGTAATAATTATCCCATTCACCTCTGGGCATCTAAAAGCTTGACCTAGGATTTTGTTAGTCAAGGACAGTTTTTATAGAAAACCAGACATTTTGAGGTGGCAATACAGGTTTTTTCAGCACATACTGCAACTCTGAACACATATTTTGGTTATTTTATTTAGATCCCTCCCATTTAAATACATATATCATACCAAATACTCTAAAAATGTATAGCCTGATAGTCTTTGAGGAAAAAAATACAATTGTTTTTATCATGTAAATGAAATGAAGCCTTACCTTTGGAAGTACCTATGTTTCCATTGATGATGAAGGCTAACAGTAACTAGTTTCTGAAGTCATGTAACTGGTAAGTGCCTTATATAGAGGAATGAATCTGAAGTTCACTATTTTTTAGATATTTTAAAAAATGAGTTCCTTGGTTTTCTTGGTTTTTGTTTTGGGTGTTTCTTTTTTGGGGTTTTTGTTTGGTTTTGGTTTTATTGGGTTTTTTGTTTTTGTTTTTGTTTTGTTTTGTTTTGTTTTTTTTAATGAAGAGCTGTATGCTATACAACTTCTAAAGATAAGATGATGTTTTCATCTTCCTAGAAAAAATTATTTCAAGCTAAGATATTAACAGGAGAACAGCTGCTTTTCTAATTAGTACATTTGATGCTTAGCTTCTTTTCATTACAGCACAGACAGGGGACACTTTGATCTAGACGTTTTAATCAGTGTTAAGTAGCATCAGGCCCTAATAATTTTAAAATAAGACAATCGCAAAATAAAATGTATACCTAAAAATGGATTTGATCAATACATCCTATTATAACACATCAGTAGGAATGAAACACATTATAATTGCTACTGATATGCCATAAACCAATGTCATAAGAATAATGAAAATGAGAAATAATGTGATGCAATTAAAAAGTTTCTTTTGGATTCCAAAATTAAAAGTACTGAAATAATGCAAATTCAAAAAGAAGAGAATATTGCAATTTTTAACAAATACAATTAGTTATTGCTCTGATTTTTTGTTGATTAAACTTTTGAGTCAGGAGAATTTGAAATTATTCCTGAATCTTCTCCCTTTTTAATAACTCTGTACCATCACACTGACTAAAAAATAGGGGTGAGGAGGGTTCACTTTTTTACGATATATGCACTATCAAGTTTTTAAACTTACTCTGATAAAGCACGCTTAATTAACCTGTGGTATTTCTTCATACAGAGTTTCAAAATGCAGAACAGCTATACCAATTGGTAATAGAATAACTTTTCATGATGATTTTCCATTTAAAAGTGTACTTAGGTTGATATTTGATTACACTAGCGTTCTTCTATAAATAGTAGAGTATCTGCATATTCCATGAATAAGCTCTGTTCCTGGGAATTTTCATTGAAAATCTGGCACTGTGGTAAGTCAGAGCTCTGACATCTGGAATGCTTTGGGCTGACTCCAGATGGAGTAAAAAAAAAATAAAAAAAATAAAAAAAAAATCAATATTTGCCAGAGGTCATCTTTCTCATAGATGGACCAGGCATCCATGGCCATATAAACAACAACTGAGCACTTTGCCATCAAAATTAACAAACAGGTTGACTTGAAAATGATCTTATCATTCCTAGAAAGGACACTGGTCTGCTCACAACACACACAGTTATCTAAACAGTTGACTAAACCCACAAAAACACCTTTAAAATTTGGAAACAAAAAAAGGATATGGGTTATAAGTAGGCATATTTCAGAACCCACAGATTCAGATCTGTATTAATGTCAACAAAGAGATAAATACATTTTGATTTAAAGCCTCATACATAGTTTGATCTGAAATTAGTGCCAAGATTCATCAAAAGCTGTCAATTGCCATTTGCTGTGCTAATTTGAGACATTCATGTACTTAAATATAAGTATACTTTGTTTTTCTGCAATCCTGCAGATTCTCCTGAGACCACTGGCTTATTTCCCAGACATCTCTGTGAAGGATAATCTGCTCATAGAAAATATAACATATAATTTCATAAAGTGAAAAGTGTGGCAGAACACTTCTGTCTGGCAAGTTTGTGAGTTAGGGGAAATAAGTGCTTCAGTCTCAAGATAAGAAAGATAAACTGAACTCTTGGCTAAGTCCTTAAGGTTTACGAAATTAAAAATAATTAAAATAAATGTTCCTTGGTCTTTCTGCCAAATAAATGTAATTATTTACTTGTTGATTAAATTTCTGCTGTTTAATATCTATAATAAAAAGATTTTTATTAATGACTGATCAACTGTATGAACAAAGACTGTAGATCTCACAATTCAATTCCTATTGCAAATAAGTCATATGGTCTGTTGTAATATTTAAAACATCAGCTAACGGACATACTTTTCCTTAAACACAGTTCACAGCTATCACCTATAAACTGAAAAGAAAGTTATTCACTGGGATTCTGATGAGAGAATAAGGCCTACACTTCTGTAACACTTTAAGTCGAAGAAAGAGATAAGGGGACCAAAGAGATATTTAGCTGCAGTATCTGGAAGCAGTGTGGCAGTTAGCATAGCAGAGTTATTAAATTTTATTACATCAGAGAAGTTCTTAGCTGAATTGTGTCAGTCTGCAGGTTCTGGTTAGTACTACTTTGGTGGATGTCTCACAGCGTAATGTCAATGTGTTCACAGATTCAAGACTATTTTTAATCAGATGATGTGTGAAGAACCACTTAAGTAGTTTCTTCTTTTTCTTTTCTTCTTTTTTTTTTTTTTTTTTTTTTTTTTAAGGCTCCCTTCAAAAGAATATCCTCTGTGCTAGGTTGCAGTATCACATTGTCCCTCCTCCTTGCAATGTTTCTGGCTGCAGACAGGTAAATTTAAACCAAGAAAGTTTTAGTGTTTGTTCTCCCTTACCTTAATTCTAAGGTAGAGACAAAGTAGCTTTCAATTCCTACACTGAAAAGATAATAGAATACAAGTTTCTTGCCTCATCTGTAACTATTTCTAATTAGGCCTAACCACAAAGTCTAAGGGCTCAGTTCATTAACCCCAGCATGCCATGTGCAGATGCTCAGTGTACTGAATGCTGATGGACCTGGACAGGTTTTAGTGATCATGGGTACCTGCCTACTTTTCTTCACCAGGAACTGGAGCTCCTAGTAGCTATGCAGGTTGGCAGCTATGGGGACTACCTCACACGGGAATAAACTGCAGCAGTCCAGCCACTTCCTTGAAGAGAATCAATCTTCTACAATCTTCTGCCTTACATGTACTACGTGACAAAAGTCTGCACAGGGAGAGGTGGAGCAGAATATTTGGCTTCTGATAAATTGACTTGGTAGAAGTTTGGACAGCCCAAAACCCCAGAAGTTCCCAGAACTATTAACACTCAGGCAGTTAACCTGCAAAATGATATTCAGACTCTACGAAACCTCCTGAGAGATTGCATTCTGGCATTGACTTTGAGCCCTCTGTGGTATTGTTACAAAAAGGTGCTGGCGCATTCTCTACGGCTCTGGTATTTGAGGAAATTACCTTTGGATTCAGTGCTTTGTGCGGAAGCCCAAAGTACCAATATGTGCTGGATCAGCTTCAGTTCAGACTTAAGTGAGGGAATATGCACTTACTGGATATCAAACATGCTTACCTACAAGACAGGCACTAAATTGCTCAGTTTTACCACAGTAGCCACACCTGTGGGTGTGTGCAGAAGTAAAATAACATGCCTGTAAGCAACTCCACTGGGAAAAATAAGTTGTTTATAGAATGATAAGGACCAAAGATACTAGGTAAGATATTTGTTGAACACAGTCTTGGATTTCAGCCTCACCAATAAAACAGGAACAGCATACACACAAATATATTGCACTAGAGGATTCAAGTAAAGCATGGTTCCATTTAAGAAAGCCTATTTCCCCATGTGATGCCTCTGATAATCTGTTTCTGTTAACTTTTGTGCCTTAATCACCGCATCAAATCTATAGAAAAACATTTTAAATACACATTCTTGACCTCACTGTTAGAAAGCACTCACCTCTGTATTGACTATGGGCTATATTCCTCAGGAATTATGAAAAGGAAGTCAGAGTGAATAAATCTGAACAGGTTCTAGCCCCCATGAGCCTAAATTGCTTTTGAAAACAATCCTGAACATTTTGAATCCTGTAGCATAACAGAACATTTACTCAGTAAATATCACTCAGGTGCCTTCCAGTGTAATTATGATAAATACAGCATCATGAGATTCAAGAGGAATGTCTGCCCTAGGAGCAAGGAATGCTGACAGGCTTTGCACATGATGAGGGAGCAGACAGCCTACTGCACATCTCTTCATCCTCACCATTCACCAGTCTCACCCTCCACATTGTCTTAGAAGGGTGTCTCCACAAAAGATGTTTCTCCAAGAATGCATTCAGAAGGGCACCTAGTTTTCTTTTCTTAATGTAACTAACTAGATTTGGAATTGCTGAAGCACACAGAGAATGGAAATCAGCAAAGCCATTTTGCAGATGTTTTTCATGGCAAAGCTATGCTGTAGGCATGCAGGACTGATTGGAATGCCTAAGGTCAGACCTGCTCTCAAAGAGCTCAACCAGATGCTCTCGACAAGCTCTATAAGGTGTTCTAGAAACACTAAGATGGGACAAAAAAAATGACAGAAACTTTCATAAATGTATCATACCCTCTGAGGACTGCATTTATGACCCACTAATGCATATTCTGTCTTATTGCTAGTATGATCCTGATGTTTGTTAGATAAAAGAATAATATTTTTTTGGTTTTTTTATCATTTGGTCCATATTACCTATAGTAATGAAAAATGAGTAATTGAAAATACAACGGAGAGGAACTATAAAAAGAAGTGCTGGCAACTTCTCACAGTAATCTTGTTCTGTCTTTTAAAACAATTACATTTTAAAATTCTCCCAACATTTACATCTTTCCCTTGGACTGGGTGTAGCATCTAAAACACCTTTTTTGCAACGTAATTTTTAAACTGTTCAGGATAGCCCAGGATATGTGCTACTCCTGTATGATACCCACAGGCTGTCTCACACCTCAGCTTCAAACACAGGGAGCCATAAATGGATGCTTTTTATCACGAATTTATGCATAACAAACACACAAAATGGGTGGGAAGAGTGGAGTCTCAGCTCTACCTCCTGCACCATCAACCGACAATAGGCTATACTGCACAGAAGGAGGCAAGTGTTCTGTACCATACAGCTGCCTGAAGTAAAGTACTGCCTGTCTGTGGTGCATCCCAGGGACATGAGAAGGAGCTCGTATGTGGCACAGTGCCTTTTACAGTATCTTCCAGCTTCACACAGCTTTCCCTGTTACCAATGCCTATCTCATATTACAACACACTTAATCCCCAATTTATTTCTAAAGTTAATTTGGAGCCCAGTACTGCCCACCAGTGTAATGCCCATAATGAAAGATTTCCACTCAATAGGTCAGACAGGAGGTGACTGAGAGACAACCTATGATCCTGAAAAGCACCCTCACTCCATCCACTACATCAGCACATAACAACTTCATAGCCTTGTTTTGATGCCAGGGAAGTAAAAGGAAATCCTGTAACTCCTTATGAAAAATTAAAGGTATAAAAGGTGTATGACTGACTGACCACTAAGACAAACCTAAAGATGAATCTTAAAAAGGAAAAAAGCCCAAACCTAAAACCTATTTGCCTTCTTTCAAACCCCTTCCTTGTAGTTTCAGAGTCATCCATACATTTATTTCTCTTTCGGAAAGAAGGAAGGTGAAATTTAAGGCATTTTTGCTGTGGGTGACGAGCTATCAAGGGCATCAGAGGTAACAAAAATTTCTCTGTGGTCTTGAACAGCACTTCCTCCACAGCAAGACTGTTTTTAACATTGATGTTGTCTCCCCCGGGGGGGGGGGGGGGGGGG
>JAVJGI010000060.1:88685772-88733519 GCA_035590275.1 Ibycter americanus
CGGACAGTAGATGAACTTTTGGAACCTTGTGTGGGAAAGCCTTGTTGCAGCTGGCTAGTTTTGTAGTGCTGCAACATTCAATCACCTGCAGCAATGCTGCAGCAACACTGACTCTGTGCCAAACTGAAGAAATGCTCTTCACCAACAGAGGGTGGAGTTTCTGGGGTAACTGTGGGCAACATTGACTCCAAGGACATTAATGATGTCACAAGTTGGCAGCCCTCTTCTAGCACAGGTGCCATTGTTTTCAGGATTTACCAGCCTCTAAGGATAGTTCATGAAGGAGATTTCTGGTATTGTGGCTGCCATAATGGCACTCACCCAAATGATAGCTTGATTTTCATGGATGCCTGAAGCACAAGCAGCTTCTGAGAAAATAAAATGAGTATTCACTGTAGTGTTTATCCTAACCCCAGCCTTTCACTGTAGAAACAGATACTCTAACTTGTACCTTTTCCTCTGGGTAACTCACTTCAATGAAAGGAATTATGCCTAAGCAAATGAGCTCCTGACAGTCAAAGCTGCCTTTGAGGAGCGGCAGTGCACTTGTGAGGCAGCAGAATGACTGAAAATGGTGATGACCAGCCACTGCAACCTGCAATAGTATCAAGGGATGAAGTGCCTCTCTCCCTAAGTTGCCCACTAGGCTTCCTTTTTGTGCTTCCCCTCCACTTTCTTTTGGTGTCTAGGAATCGGAATATCAAGGCAGATGCCTTGTCATGGAAGAAGGACCTAGACTTGGATGAACACCTCATACATGCACATTTTCCTCCTTTTCTCTGAGTTGCTTCACTGTAGCTATGGCAGAGGATAAGCTCATGGCAGAAGTTCACCAGGCCACTGCAAACAACTTGCTTCTGGCCCAGCATTGTGTTGCTATGGCTTCCACCAGCCTGTAAGCAGGCAGGCAGGTGTCATCCCACAGGGACTGCTGCAAACATGGCTCCTCCACTGATGCCACAGTGCATCTGAAGCTGGAAATGAGCTTCAGCACTTGAATACCCAGTCCTGCAGGTAATGCATGGCATGAACATGTGTGGCTGATTATGTTTGGGTCCGTAACATCTATACTTGTACCAAAAGGCCTCTGCAAAGACCACAGGGTGCCTTACAGGCACAGTAAGAAAGGGGGGCTGCAGTGCCTTGGTGGTATCTTAAGATCTCTTTCTCTCCAATCAAGCTAGAGATAGATGTTAACACCTGTTCCTATCGTTTTCAATGGAGCAGAAGGGTAGGAAAGATGGATCAACATTTCGATCTATGTCCCTCTCCCCACCTCAGATCATGGACGCAAAGGAGAAGGAAAGACCTTTCATTTTCATGCTCAAGGTCTTGAGTTAGAAAATGGAGGCCCTGCCATTTGCATTGGCCCTTTGAGTAAAGTGTTGTTATGCTGAGAAAGGAGAGCTGCCACGAAATCTTCTACAGATTTCCTCCAGCTGTGCTGGTCCCTGGCCAGAGGTCTTATTTTTTTGATGCAAGCTTAATTTTTGAAATTTTATTATCTCTCACCACTGTTTCAGTGCACATGAGGTAAGCATAGAGGAAGAGTTGTCAAAATGTCTGTTATATAAGTGCCTGACACTCACACTCTGACAGTTTCTTCTCTCCCTTACATGTGAGGTACCCTGTTCAAAACAAAATTTTAAACAGTATTTTATTTGCATAATCAACATATCACTACCAAATTATAACTGAGATTATTCAGTATCAAATCTCTCATCTCCTCCAACAATTAGACAGTCAAAGTGTTTTCTGTGGGATCTTCTTTACTTTCTCTTGATCTCATGACATAAAAAGAAAAATCTTTGTGCAACATGTTTTTTATCAAATCTTCATCATTACCAATACAAGTATCTAAACAATCTTTATTCTTTGCAATGAGCGTATACCTTCTAACCCTTTTCTTGGCTTGCTTGCACCCTTCATTCTGTCTTGCTCTTTCTGATTTGGTCAGACTATTTTTCTAATTGGAAAATGCAAGCTGTCTAGCACATACTCCAGTTATTACTAGTTATAGTTCACAACTCACAAAAAGTCTCAGCATACTGTTAATATAGAAAGTGATAATTGTAAAAGAAGTTTTCTGGTGAATTTTCTTAGGATAAGTCTGCGATGTTTTGGAGCTTTGCACATTGGAATCTCTTAAGAAAGCATTAACCATTTTGATTGGACTATAATTTCTCTGAAAAGGTCATATACACTTAAAGTAACAGCAAAATCCTCACAGTTGCACACAGAAGGTGTAAAGACACAATGTGAAAACAACAGTATGGAAGAAATAAACTGGAAGTGAATATGTAAAGTAATGCAAATTTTAATAGCACCAGCTTTCTGTAATACAAACTGTGAGGTGCTATTCGCAAAACGAGCAAAGATAAAAAGAACAGTAATCTCATAAACACAGAGAGAAAGTATGAGATAATGTAAACACAACGCTAAGAAAAGAGCATAGCCTTTTTTTGGGAGCTCAGGTCACGATTTGTCTAGTAATATTGGTACAGAACACTGGACAACGCTGTGGTTGTGCCTAGTCATGTGGAAATTTGATTACTGCAATGACCATTTATGATTTCTGCCTTGCTAGTTTGACAGCGTCAGCTGTTAAGTATATAGGTCCCTACATACAGCATTGAGATTCTGACCACACTGTTCTTTCACTGTTGTTCTTACACTGCTCAACGGCAACCTCCTGAGCTTTGGCTTTGCAGCATTTTGTACTGTAATGTTTCAGGCTGACATTTCTTGTAAGCCACCTGATTCACTGCTCCCGCAGACAGTACACCTGAGCTTCCTCCATGGGTAGAGTCTTTCCCGGTGCTGTTACCCTGCATCAGCCCTTGCTTTTACCAATTGCTTCTCATTATGCCCTTCTGACAGCTGGTAGGATGTTAGGGATAACAGTCATTGTCAGCCAAACTACCACCAGACCTTATTTCCAACTCATAGGATATCAGACGAAATTGAAAAACAGCTTTACAGTTCTCTGAATGCAAGAAGTGTAATTTCACTCAGTCCTTAAAAGGTCCTCACAGACTTATAAAACTTGGTAAGCCCTTCATTTCCCACATGTATCCACATCATATCCAGATACATTCTGGCATATAAGAATAATTTTCAGCTTTTATAGAAGTGGATTTATGAGATATGCATAGGAAGAAAGATATTTGGCATGCATTGTCTGTAGTAATTTTCCATATAGAGCTCTCCTGGAGTCTGTATAAATATATACCATCTTGCAAGTTACACAGCCCTATTAGACTGAACAGAAAATATTTAGGTCTGGGAGTCAGTTTCAATACACACTTTGAGCTCTGGGTCAGAGAGCTTTCTTTAAGTACCATCTGTATCTCAGCTATCTCCAGACACAGCATAGGACATTTTTCCTTCTTTCTCCAAGGATTGAATGACCTTCCATCTGACAGCCATTGAAGTGATTCTCTTAATGTTTTAAAGTTAAATGCAAAACATTTCTCAGAGTTATCTCCCACTTGATACTATACACATGGCTACATCTGTTATTCTTTCCTCGTATTGCCCCCTGGTACTTGAAGGACAGGTGATAAATCTGGGCTAGATTGTATCTGGCTTTGCATGGGCTTGCAGTGAATCAGACAAAAGGGTATAAGGAGCTCTTCTTGCTTCCCTGAGCATCCAGGCAAGGGACAGACACAAGAGACAATCTCAGCCCTGATTTAGTAGTGCTCTGAATGTGCACAAGTGGTATACTTAATATTTATAGAACCACTGAGTGCCAAAAAAGGAACTAAGACCATGGTCTTCTGATTGGGTCAGCAGTGGAGTTAGGTGACATTTTTTTTTTTATTAACTTCACTCAGAAATACAATCAGAAGAGACCAAAAATACTAGCAAATGTAGTTTGGATTTCTTGACTTGATTGACCTCGCACTTCTAAAACAAAACAACGTCAAAACACCAAGTAAAACATTTCCCCACCCCCTCAAAAAGAGGATACAATGACAATAATAGTAAATATTCTGTTTCAGTTGACTCTGTCCTGATTTTTTTTCAATTCGATGAGCAAATAAAATAATAATAAAATACAAAAAGCCTGCTTTTTACACAGTGTAGGCAATGAGAAAGGCCAATGCTCAAGGAACACAAACTCTACCCTTTCAAAAGAGCAAAGCAATACAGGACTGTAACAGTCCATCAGACCCCTGAACATACCAAATTCATCCCTTTCATACACCAATCACACCATACATTAAAAGTGGTTTTACTTTCTTAGCTTACTTCTCCTAGTAAGAGTCTATTCCAAAGCCTACTTCCACTGACAATCAGAAACCTTTTAATTTTAAGATCACAGTTGTCCATGGCTACAACTATCATCTAACCGCTGTTGTACCAGTATTGTCCTTAAAACAGTTCATTCTCTTTGGTGTTTATTTTCTTGCCTATGTCTAATGTGCAATCAAATACCCTCACAGGTTTCAGTTCTCTAGACTGAATCACAAAGCCTATTTTTTGCAAAAAAGAAAAAAAAAACAAACAGCTTACTTTACAAAAAGGCTTTCTTCTGATTATTACGGTGACCCTTTTCTTTACATGTTCCAGTTCAAAATAACCTTGAATGGTGAGTACAACTAACCATAGCATTCAAGACGAAGTTTCATTTGTGTCTTACGCAATGGCATTAGGCTTCTTTTTAACTCCAGGATGTGGTTCTCCTCATGCTTCCAAGGGAAAGCAGCAACTACCCTATCACAGCAACTACCTTGTCACAGCAACTCATATTTGCTGTAAGGCCTGATGCAGAAGTGATGGAGTTAATAACAAAAAAAGCATATGAACAGAGTATACTCCTGAGGACTTGGAGGAAACTGTTATAATAAGACTATTAACTTTAGGTTAAAGGAGAAAACAAATAAAGACAGGTGTTGTTGCTAAGGCTTGGGGTCAGATAAGCTAGATTAAAATAATATTTGTTTTAGCCTTGGGAAAAGAAAAGTAGCAAATTGGGAAATAAGAGTTATTATTACAGTTAGAAATAGATAAATATAAATAAGATTAGCTAAATAGTTTAAACCAAATAACCAAGGATGGAAACAGTCCTGTATTGTGACTAAGGTTATAACTGAAGGCAGGCATTAGGCATTTTTAACTTCTTTGCTTAGTGTCTCCCAATATGCTGTTGGATTGATTAGCCACCAGTGTTTCTAATAAGTTTGTAATGTCCACTATTCAATTTAAATTCACTTCTCAAATAGAATAATATAAACACATAAAGCTTTCTATTTGAGACGTTGAAACTTAGAGCCATACTACCATTACTGTTCAATATTATTTGTACTGAAAACAAAACGAAATTAAATTAATTTGAGGGCAACAGTTGTACTACTTTTAATGTCCTTAGCAATCTTTTTTTTTCCTTTTCCTTCTTTAATTTTGTATTTGCATGGTCAATAAGCACATTGTCAAGTCAAAGCCCCACCCCTGGAAGTGTTCACGGCCAGGTGATGTGGTTTTGAGCAATCTGGTCTAGTGGAAGGTGTCCCCTGCCAATGGCAGGGGGATTGGAACTAGATGATCTTTAAGGTCCCTTCCAACCCAAACCATCCTGTGATTCCATGATTCTATGATAATGACCCATAAAAGTTTAGTTTCAGTTTGACTTCTGGAAATTCTCATTTTATTCTACAAGATGTAAGGTTTTACATCCTTTGCAGTTTCCCTGTTTAATACTAATGTCTCATTTGCATTGGTTACTTATCCAGTTTTTGAGCATTTCTGCAGCGTCTTCTAGCTCTCTGCTTGGGATAGATGTTCCAGAACATTTTTGGACATGGAAGACAAAGGACTTCCAGGCCTCTCACATTCAAGTGAAATGTTAATCTGAGCTCCATTGCCTATATAAGTAACTAATTACTTTTGTCTGCCTTAGCTTGCCTATTCAGAACTGATACCCTTCATTGCAGGCCTCTATTTACTCTTCCACTTAGTTAAAACTCAATTACCTTATGACCATGCAATCCAAGTCTATTTTCTATAACTGACATTTTGTATACTGTCCTCATTAATTTAAAAAGCCAAGTTTAGAAGCAGATCAGCTTTGTTGATTCACTGGTGAAGGAACCTGATTGCATTCTGAGGGAACTTGTTCTTTATGAGTAGCTTTTGGTCAGAAGCTGTAGTCAAGAAATTAAACAACTCTGCTGCACATGATTTTCCCAGGGTACACACTTAGAAGATTTTGCATATTGTCTTAAGAGTGTGGTAGCATAAAACTCTTTCATGACAGGAAAGCTTCTTTGAGGCATTCACTTCACTGACTAAGAGCCAATGTTCTTGAATACTTCAGGGCCCTGGAACTTCCTGGGATGCTCAGCGCAGTATTGGTGGAGCTCCACTCATAGCATTCCCTTGCAACTAGGTGCAGTTTCATTTCTGTTATACTTTGCCTCTTTAGTTTTTCACACTGCAAAGCAAGAATGTTCTCCCCATTGTTTTTATCTTTGTTTTGTTTTGTTTTTCTTCTTTTTATCTCTCAGACAATGAAAACCCACATTCTGGAATAAACTATAAAACATAAGCCTGAGTTTTAAGTAATAGAGACTATAGACATAATCAACTAACATATATGCTTTACTAGCTTTTTACTAGCCACACCGTAACAAACTAATTTCAAAGTCGTTTCCAGTTCTGTCACATGCAAGATGAAGCAGGGTACTAAATAAAAGACAGGTATCTGTGAGATGCAGAAGGAGTGGCAGTAATACATTCGTCTTACTTATTTTCATACTAGACTTACACAAAGGAGATCTTCTAGAATTAATTTAACAAATATTCTGCTTTTGCATCACTGTAATCTGAAAGGAAAATGCCTGTGATTCTCTTTCTCTGAGGGCTTTGGGTTTTCAGCTACATAATTTTTTTTTTGAAACCATGACTTTCTTTTCAAAACATTCAGTCGGACTCAGGGAAGATCCCATTATTGTTGCATGGATTGTGTGGCTTCACATATCGGTATTGAATGAAAGACTCAATGCATTTCATCAGTATGAGTGCACACCAGTACTTTTTAGGACAACATTGGGAGGTTACACTGCAACCTTTATAGGGGATACTAGCAGAACACTATTAAGTTAAGAAGTATTCAAAACAGATTAAGATTACATAGCCAAAGACTACCTTTTGCACAGAGCTACCCCTTTCACTGTCACAGATGCCTGACTGAAAAAAAACATTTAAGCACATACATAGTTTTCCATTAATATGCATGTGCCTGTCTGAAAGCAGAACAGTAAATCATATTTCCCAAAATTAATTGGAGGTGACTGTTCTTTGGGGGCACTGCTTCAATATTACTCCATTTCTTTCCACCACTCATGGGGTCCTGATTTACACTTGAGTAATTCCAGTGTAGCACTCGGCCTCTGTAATGAGACTGCAGCATGAGTAAATACTTACAAGCAGATTTTTATCTTCCTGTAAATTAGCAATTCTGCAAGAATGTCAAATGGTCCTGCTAAACACATTGAGCTGTCCATGTCTGAAAATTAACTTTCTAGTCACTGCTTCAGCCCACGTGGCACTTGACAAGTGCTACAACACTAAGGAAAGACCATGTTAATTATCACATGACTACTATTTATATCTCTATTTCTTGAAACACTATTCAGTCATTAAAGATAGTGAAAAATTGCACTATCCAGAATGAATATGAAATGAATATTCATAACACAGCTAATTGTCACTGACATCTCAAATTTCATTATAATTTCTGTTTTGCTTAGCACTTTCTCATACTTGCAATAAACCCATCACTATGCTATTTAATTACTGACTATAACAGAACTCCAGACACAATTACATATACAGAATAGAAGTCTACATTTCATAATCAGCTATATAGTTAGGATGTTTGGAGAAATGTTTCTCATCTAGGTATAGACGTATTTATGTAGTACAACAGATCTTAACATGCTTAACAGAATCTCCCACTTTTTTTTAATAGGCATTGCATGTTTTAATTCACAGCAAATTTAATAATTCAAGAGTTTCTAAACTTGTTAGCGGAACTCAAAAAACTTTTCCTTTCTACTGGGATATTATAACAAGCTTTATTTATTTACTCTGCGCATTTGATCATTCCTTTGAAAGTGCAAGTAGGAAAACGCAACTAAACAAAAAGGCTTACAAGTGAGCCATTCTAATGTTTATCAAGACCATTATTTTTCTTGCAGGCTTGTTAAGCTCCTAAATATATATTTGTATCAAGCTAATTTAAGCCCATGTTTTTTGTGTAATATCACCTACTTCACATACGCATAGACAATAAGGAAGCTTAATTTAGAAATGGCTACAGTTACAATGCTGGCTGTATAAAACCAAAGGGAGATTATTTCAGCTTTAGAAATTGACTTGGGGAAAATTAACACAGTGAACAAGCATATTAAATACTAACTGCTTCAAACCATACCAATTCTTGCTGCTGCTAAAGAAAGGGCTATCTAATTCAAAAATTTCTCAGAATTTAAAGAGTATTTCTCTTACAAATACCTCCACAAACACTATTGCTTGAAGCACATTAAAAAAAGAGCTGTGTATTGGCAGCTGTTTACAGTCTTGAACAGGGCACTGTGATAGGGGGGTCTGTCACAGACAGGAAAGCAGTCATTTGAGGAGGAGAGATTTTGATGGTTTGGTCATGATGTATTTACTGGAGTTCCTGGGACTGTGGATCAATGAATCCTCCATTCTGTAAATGGGAAGAAGTCGACCCCTAACTAGAGGGCAGTCAAGCCACACTGAACTGCAGGCTTAGCTGCAGAATGCCCACTGACTTCTGCTTGTAATAAATGTCAGCTTCTGAGGCTGTTATTTACAAGCTCTCTCTGTGGTAGCCCTGAGATTCCCAAGGCATCATTGGTTGCAGCATTATGCACAAATTCTTTCAATCAGAGCAACCCAGGCGACAGGGACTGAAGCTGACAGGTCACAACCCCATTACACTTCACAGTAACTGACATTCTTTTTGTTTTCTTTTTAAAAAATCTAACCCATTTTAATTTTCCTAAGAAAATGTTTGTGTATCTATGAAAAATACCTTCTCTCAACTTCTCTTAGGTGTGCTATCATTCTTCCTTTTTCTTTTCTGCTGCAGGAGATTCACAGATGTATATGAGCAGGAATGAAAGAAGAGCTGAATGTATGAGAAAGTTTTAGCCTGATTGTACATTTTAATTGTCAAAAAAAGTTAACAGGCAATATTTCAAAAACTATTTACAGGGAAAAACCAGTGCAGACACTCAGTTTAAAACTGATGCTGTCTGTATGGCTCTTAAAGAAGACATCAATGATTATTAGAACTTTGATAAATAGTGAATGGAAAAATCTCCAATGAACAACTATATAAGGAGGACATCATGCAAAGACTTTCTTGACAAAGAATTGTCTGGTGACACTCACAGGCCTAGTTAGCTGCCCATCTCCTAAGAGTAACTAACAGCTATGACACTGTCAAAGTTCTGATGAAGGCTGTTAAATTGATATTTGCAACATTTAAAACAGGAATGTAGGAGAAAAAAGATGTTAATACTGGGAAAATGATGAGTGAAGTGGAAAACCACACAGACTTCAGAACAATTAATTTATTAATCTTCATCTCTACCTGCAACCACCTGTATTTTCTTTACCCCATGAAGCAGCTAGCTGTCTGATGCATCCTAATGCAGAAAGTCTTAACATGTTTAAACATGTTTATAAAGACATATTTTAAGTGAATTGAAGAATACATCTGTGAGCATGTGTTTAACTGCATTTTACACAAGATTTTAAGCAAGTGTTTCCCTGAACTCAGTCCATCATCATTTAATCAGCTGGGACAGAACAGCTACCCTGTGCGAGTGCAGAAGTGTGTGAAACAGGGCATAAGATTCAATTCATGGCTAAAGTACTCCCAGAGTTGCTGGAGTCACTGTTAATGGCCTGGATTCTCTAGGTAGATCAAAGGCAAAAAACACCCAGACAAGATACCTTGAAAATTCAACTGAACCATGGAAATTAGAAAATGTTCTCAAGCGAGAACAATCAGGTTCTGTAGCACCATACATTCACTGCAGGTTTTTTTCTAATCTTTGTGATTTGGAGGTAAGTTTTCAAATGTGATCTAGTAGTAAACTGGTGTTGTATTTTCTTCTTCAGTTTGCAGTCACAGAGGTCCAGGAGGAATGTGAAGATATGTTTTAGAGCTCTTATAAAACACGTGAATTTTAATGAGAATCCTTAGATTTCCCTTTGGTGTGGTTGATACTGCTTTTCTGATTATAGCAAATGTTGAGTGAAGCTGTTATTAAGTTATATAGGGCTCCAATCTGACAGTACTGAACTCATTATGGCAAAAAGACATCAGTTGTCAGAAAAGAAATGGACAAATAAATAAATATACTGGTGAAAGTCAGAGAACATTATTTTGCAATAGGGTTATTGGAATTGCTGCAAAAAGCATGGCTTCAATCTAATAGAGAAACCCATCCAATGTGAAGACAAGATTTTGACAAGAACAAAGAAGGGACAATATGAAAGTAATTATATACCAGTTTATAAGAGATTATACTATTAAACTGGCACAGATGTCATGTTTGACCTCACCTGTGGGGTAGCTTTTTTACAAAATAAGCAAAAAAGAGAACAAAATATAGTAGCTGTAACAGACACAATACAGCAAAAGACCAATCACTTGCAAATTGTGATCGTGTAAAAGAAAGACAACAAAAAGTAAGCCAGGTGGTAAACCCTTCTCCTCTAAATGTCCCTTGTTCTACTCAATACCTACTGGGTATTTTAGTTCCCATAGCAAAATATCACCTCATCTGGTGATGACATTCCTCTCACTCAGCTGTAGACAATGAGGTGAATGAGATTTGACGCATGGATTGAGACACCAAACTGAAGTATCTACATGTGAATTAGATATCCAAGACCCCTGTCTAGTCAGTAAAATACTAGAGTTTCAGTCAGCTGTCTCCACAGGTATCTATAGCCTTTCCATTTAAAATGCCTTCTTAGGGTATCTGAAACAACCTCATGGGACTGGCAGATACAACAGAGGACTTCAGAGATACTCTTCTGAAAAAGAGGCTGGAGGCTAGGCAGGTATACCTGAGGCATCTCAAATAGCATTAGACATCTACACATGGATAACTGAAGTGAAGTCTTAGTCCATTTGATCAATGGTTCCAGACAGCTATTGAACCGACTCCAAAGTGGACATCTACAGCACATCAACTGAACTGTTCCCTGTATGCCCTTGCAAAGGACCAGGATGAAATCAGCAGTATGAATTCAGTGGCATGCATCTTCTTTCTTCTGCTAAGTGGTTGGTTAAGGGTTCTTCCGCAGCGCACATGTTCTACAAATGAGTCAAGCCTTGGATTCATTGTTAACCAAGTGAACTTCCACAGCAGTAAATTTTACAATCGAGCAGTTAAATCATCAGAGAGAAAGAGGATTATCGTCTTGACTTATGAAGCCACTTTATTTGGAATACTGTGTTCAAATCAAGGAACTGCATTCTTAGAAATAGATTGGCAAAATGGAAGGAGTTCTTCAGAGAGAAAAAGAGATCAGGAATAAATGCTTAGATCTTTACTTCTTAAATCACTTAAATATTCCAAAGAACTCAGTGCTCTAACTACCATGGACAAGTGATGAAAAGGAGGAATAGTATGAGCTTGCAATAGTAGAAGTCCCAAGAAAAGAAGAGAATTCTAGTATGTGGTACTCTGGGTTGTAACTAGAAGCCAGAGTGTGAAAACAAAGACAAGAAATAGAAAGAGAAACTTCCCAGTCAGTGACACTTTTCTAGTTATTCAGTAACCTCTGAAATGTAGAAATCCCACTCTGTGGGATAGTGAAATCCAAGCTTGATTTAGTAATAGAAAATGTACTTTAGAAGAGTGTCTTATATCAAAAGGGAGATGGATGGGATAATCTGAAAAGCTCATCTATTAGCAACACCCATGAATTTTTCCACACACTATTAGTTGTCAGATATTTTGTCAGAAAAGCAACTATGCTGATAAAGAAACAAGATTTGTCAAAAGAATATCAAATAACTCTTACTCAGAAATCAGACTGGTAAGCCCTTAGCAGTACTGCCTTAAATCATACCTACCTACCAATATTTTTGTTTAGTAGATGCTCATTGGCTAGTACTTATTTTGGACTGGCTTTAAAGTAAAAGATTAAAGGCATTGAGTATTGATAACTAAATTAAAAGGGCTGGCTGCCAATAGCTATAACAGTAAGTAATGAATAAAGAGCATTGCCTGCTCTGTGTCCTCTTGACCATGCAGAACAATCATTAAGAATTAAATGCTGTGATTCAGTCCCCCTCCTCCTTTTTCCCCAAGAGGCAATGCCTCACACACCACCAAGTATGCAGTACTCTGGGAACAAAGCCAAAAGTAGCAACTCGTTCTCTGAATGAGAACAGTTCAAAAATAGGTCTTACCCAAGAAGGAGTGGCGGGGGGAGGGGAATGATAATGTTTCCTACTATTGCTTATAATGCGTTTTGTTTTTTTTTTAATGGAATGAAATTAGTATTAACACATCTTTTACTGTTTGTCTTAAATGAATTTCAGGGTTTTGGCTAGAGGCTGCATTAAAAATATGTAATAAAATGATGCTGTTTCCTTTACTCTTAACATATCCTTTCACTTTGGCAATCATATACATAATGTAGCTAGAGTGACATTTGTATAGGCAGGTCAGGTAAGTCACAGCAACTGATGATGTGTGAAGTTTTGAAGGAAATACGTCCCACCATTCCACATCCTTCCTCTTTTCCCCATCTATCTCTGCTCCTGGCACATATAAAAAAACAGTTGCATGATACATCTTACATATATATCGGCTTTATACACGTAGGCTGGCCTATATGTGTATAAATACACATAGACTTGCATTAACCTTTGTGATTAACCTGAAGACCTACAGTGATGATTTTAGGAAACTGTTCTATAGAAAACTAAAATGCAACTAAAAATATAGCTGAGGAACAGAGATCTTGTTATTGGCCTAAGTTTGCTGTCTTAGACTGGTTATACTAAAATAAGGGTGCTGGCTTCATTGTACTTGGAAGTAGGGACAAACTACTACAAAAATTATGTAATGCTTGCATCTTTTTTAAGGTTACTAGATTTGTTCTCAGTAGAACACAACAAAACTTTTGAATGACTCTCTCAGTTACATTTTCAAAGGCTTCCTCTCTTTTTTGCTTACAATCACCTGCTGGATGCTTTAAAATACATGCTATTTTCCATTTAGAAAACATGTTGTGGTTGTTGTGTTTTGGTTTGGTTTGGTTTGGTTTTTGTTTTTTATATGCTTTCATTTCTAATGATGCTCAACATTAATGTCACTTTCCTATTTACTCTGTTTGCATATTGACTTGATGTCAGCACAACACTCGTACTGGATGGGGTTAGTTAAAATTAGTTCCCTCTGTCTGCTGTGTAGAGACAGAGCATAAAATAGGGATGGTATCTGAACCCTCCAAAAACAGTGGCTATTGTTTAGTTAGTTTTAGATGTTACATCTCCATCGATGAATACAAGGTATAATGGGATAAACACAAGTGGTATTGAATTCAGTGGGGTTATACTGACAATTCATTTAATCAAGTATGTTCAGCATAAAGAAAACATTAAATACTCTCCATGCTGTGGCTGGCCACACATGAATATGCAGATGACAGAAAAAGCTGCTCTTGCAGGTGAGAGCCACAGGAATACTGGGGAGGGCAGTCGAGGTTAGCAGAATTGAGCTGAGCAGCGATAAACAAGCTCCTAACCGTTTCAAACTGTGTCTGAGCTCCTCCTCCAGCATCCCCTCTCCAGAGGTCTGGCACCCTCTGAAAAGGCTTCAGTATGTGACGGATGAATCAGAGAGTATTCCTTGAGGGAATTCCACTGTTGCACGGCTCCTCTTTGTCTCTTGTTCCCTCTAGTGTAACACAGTGTATGCAGTTACCACGTTCATATATTTAAACCCTGGATTTGCACACAAATACAATGTTTGCATCTGCATAATGAATACACCTCTATTTTTTAGGTTATACTGACAATGACTCTAGCATTTAATGTCTGATTAAATTAGGAGGATGTGCATTATGACTTTATATAAACTTCATGGAACAATTCCCAGATCAACAGTCTATGGATTTTAACCATTAAAATAGCAATGTCTTTCAGTTGTTCCAAATTGTGTGTGTGTGTGTGTGTGTGTGTTAATACTCTACATACTGGCATAGGGCACATCTTACATATTACAGTAGGTATATGATAGTTAATAAAATACAGTGAAGATCTGAATATTTTTATTAACTGAATAGAGTTTTCTTGATATCTGACTTTTAAATACCTTGGAACACACTGGGCACTGAGCTTGCTTTGCAGTCATCAGAGGGGAAAAAAAAAACACCTCCAGAGAACAATCTATCTTATTTTCATATAAGCATCTGTGATAGGTCAGCATATTGCTAATTGCTTATTTCTCTATGTAATTTACAGGTACAGGCAAGGGTGGATATCTCAGACTTGTATGTCTACATTTTTGATGTCTGAGGTTGGACAAATCAGCGCAAACCCAAATGTACAATGCCAGTTAAAAAATGTGCTCCTGCGCTCATTCTCCTCCCTTTTTACATGGACTTCAACACAGAATAACAGAATCTCAGAATGACAGAGTAGTTGAGGTTGGTGTGGACATCTGGAAATCCTTTAATCCAACACCTCTGCTCAGACCAGAGTCAGCTAGAGTAGGTTGCCCAGGGCTGTGTTCAGTTGGGTTGTAAATACCTCAAAGGATGGAGACTCCACAACCCCACTGTGCTTGACCATTCTCAAAGTAAAATTTTTTTTCCTTATGTATAAGTGAAATTTCCTGTATTTTCATTTGTGCCTATTGTCTCTTCTCCTTTCACTGGGCACCACTGAGGAAAGTCTGACTCCCTCTTCTTTATAACCCTCCCATCAAGTACTTACAGACATGGATGAGATCCACCTGAGCTTTCTCATCTCCAGGCTAAATAATCCCAAACTTTCTCAGCCTCTCCTCATATGACACATGCTGCAAGCCCTTAACAATCTTTGTGGTCCTTTGCTGGACTTGCCCTAGTAAGTCCATGTCTCTCCCATACTGGGGAGACCAGCACTGAACACAGCACTCCTGATGTGTCCTACCAGTGCTTAGCAGAGAGGAAGGCACCTCCTTCCTACCTGCTGGTGACATACTGTCTAATGCAGCCCAGGAGGCTGTTGATCTTTGCCACAAGGGCATTCTGCTGGCTCATGCACAACTTGCTGTCCATGAAGGCTCCCAGGCCTTATGCTGTTTTCCAGCCAGTCATCTGCAGCCTGTACTGGTGTGTGGGGCTATTTTTCCTTGGCTGAAAAACTGCATTTTCCTTTGTTGAACTTCACAAGATTAATACTTCAACTCATTATAGCCATCAAGAAGCCAATTAATCCAGTCCTTTAAGTCATCCCTACAATCAACTGGAATACTGAAACTGCTTCAAAGGGCAATTCAACCCAACTCCACCAAGTAATGTCAGAGGGAAGGGGACTCTCTTCATACGTGCGGCCTGCCACGGGCTTGACAGTATTTGATGTTTTCTTTATGCTGAATACGTTCACTTCCTTCAGAAAAATTCACTCCTAATGCCTTATGATTTCTCATCTCACGAGAATGTTGATACTAAATCTCTACTAAATATGGTCATGATGGTGCTCAGCCCTTCTTTGATCCCTGGTGTTCAAAACACAAATACGCCTCCAAGTGGTAACCTTCCTCCTGTCTAAGGCATGTCTTTTATTCATTCTCTTACTTTAGTTTTTACTTAGCTTGTTTACTGTCTCAAAAAGTTTTACTGCTAGTCACAATATTTTAAAGGTATTTCTGGAATATTTTATAAATCCTATGTGGTAAATATTCACTACTCATACATCCAGTCAACCTCACTACCTTTAATCTGCCTTGATTTTTTCACACATACCACTTATGTTAGGCTTGATTTTAAAGTTTGCTTCATACAAACTACTTTTTCATGATCCTTTCAGCAGTTTTAAGAGTTTATGTAATGGCAGCTGTCAGCAAAGACAGAATAGAATTGAAGTCAGTAAATACAGATTTTTTCTGGAGTAAATGCAGAAAAAAGGGTTGTTTTCATCATATGCACAAGTCACTGAATAACATTTGTGTTGCCATTGGCAGTTTAAAGTCCAATGACAGATTGTACATTAAAATCATAACGTGAAACTCACTTGTAATTAAAGTATAGATTCTGTTACAAAACCGTATGAATTCTAGGGTCTTTTCCAAAAATTGAAGAACAAAGATATAGCTATGATAGCTAAGGGAACAATGGGCTAAGTGGAAATCTATAAGGAAAAGAAAAAAGAAGAATGAGCTATTTTTGCACCCAATAGGCCCTGTGAATACCTGTCTCTAAAGTGAGAAATCCTGCACTACTCTTGAAAAGAAGTATTGTTTCAAGGTAGGATTTTATGATGCAATACTATTACGTTAGACTCCTGTAGCTCTTGTTCCCAAAACCTTTGTCATAAGAGTAATTGTTACACAGATCATTCCATTAGGCCAGGTTCTGAAATTCTCATTCATTTTTCCATCTACTCAGCCAGCAGCCTTCTATAACCTTTTCAAAAAATGACATCGTTCCCCCTCTAGCATGCCCTCTCCAGAGCTCTGACTCCCTTTGAAAAGAGGTCAGCTTGTGCAATATACACTATATAATGCCAAAAGCAGACTGTTGAGATAGACCAATCACTGGAAGTCATGCATGCTTTCCTCCACCTTCTTGTCACCTTCTCTTCTTAACTTTTTCAGGCTGCTGAAAACCAAACTAGCCCCTGGCATACATAAAGCATTCTTAGGAGTCACTTTGCTGGACTTAATTATCACAGTGATGCAGAAGGGCTATGCATTTGTTTTTGTATTTTTACTGTCCTTGGTAGAACATTATTGAAGGACAAAGTAGACAATGTAATAAATGTCACAGCGTATTACAGAATTTGTATGAGGACTTAAGTCTTTTTTGGAAGCAACTTGAAAGAGGACTTTACACTTAAAAATGTAAATCTCTAAGGAAAAATCCGAAACCTACCAAACCCTAACTAGAAGAAAAGGACAGTGTTTGGGGATCTTACCGGATATTCAACAATATTCCCGCTAAACCATATCCTGCACTCTCATATTTAAAAATAAAAACAAAGACACTAAAAGGAACCCCCAGAGCCTCCCAAAAACCAAAACAAACACAAAAATCTCTGGTTTACATTCCAAATCACCAAGAGTTTAGGCACATAAGACCTGGGTTGTACAGGTATTTTCAAAAGCCCCTCAACTTCCTCCTTGATTAAAAGACACTGCAATTCTTTTAAAAAATTACCGTCACCATTTTGACTAAATGAATTTCTCCTATGATACATTCTTGCTTTCTTCATAGGTGTGAACTGTAAGCTATTTTCCTTACAAGCTTGTCATCGAGCAGTCCATGTAAGCACTTGCTTGTCATTGTTTCCACCTAAATAGCACTGATCAGTTAAGTCCCTTTTTATGTTGTTTCCTTTTTATTTTTTAAATCATAGGGTTAATATCTGGTGTCACAGAGAAAGACTGTTGACATCTACTATTGCTCTGTTCCTTTGATGAGAGAGCATAGGACAGTACATCATTTTACTTGGACCAAAACAGATTGGTAGGACCAGTCTAGAGTCAGATTAGGGTTTGCACTTTTATTGCTTATTAATAAGGACACTGTGGCATGATGGCCAGTTGCATCCTGAGGCTGCCAATCTAGCACCCATAGCCACAGCAGTCGCAATGCCATGGGCAGTAGATGTTGTTGTTACTTCAAAATAGCAACTCTTTTCCCAACACTCCATTCTTGTTGTTCAGACTAGATATTGAAGCATCAATAACAAACCAACTTTGACTTGTATCTGAAAACCTACAGCTTTCTGCAAGGGCTGTCTTTCCCCCAAAATAACACAGCTTTTCTTCAGCACTTTATCTCAGAACCATTTCTCTGCTGTGATATTTCCTTCTCTAAACCAAAGCTACCACTGACAAATGCAAAGATTGTAAGAACGTGAGTAGGAAGTTTTGATTAACTTTTATTTCTAACCTTCTAATTGGTGTCTGCCATAATAAAGTATATAGTTTACCTATATCTGCCTAATGCTAATGTAGGCTTCCATTAGACTGCCTGTTAACAAGCAATCATTTAAAGGGATAATGCCAACGTAAAATTAGCCTCTGTATGAACTGTTTTTAGCTATTACTCTTGAAAAGAAATTATCTCAAAGAAAGGAAAAATAAAACCTGTTCTGGGTTTTCAGTCTTTCCTTTCTGCAACCAACAGCCACCTCCTGCATCACTGTTCTGTTCCCTTCAGTTCAAATGAGACTGTGATTTGGGTTTTTTGGTCCATAGGAAATACATAGGAAAGTCTAAGTGAATTACTAATATTTTTCTCCTGGCATTACTACTGTAAGGATTCACCATATTCCTCCTTATTACTTCATCAGAAAAGCAGAAAGCCTGCTTTGCTGTTAGCACAGTTTATTTTTAGTGAGGGCCAAAGAATCATGTCCTGTTTTAATCACAAAGTCAAGAAAATATTTCAATTTATTTGAAAATATGTTGTGAGAAACCGCAGGAGGTTTTGTTTTTCTTTAAAGTTACTGACATTTTATCTCTGATTCTTCACAAAGTGGGATCAATTATTTCATCCTGGTGCTCATCAAAATTAGGATCATTAAAGACAGTGAAATGCAGTTAAACTTTCTAAGATCTAGCTATTGATCTAATTAAAACAGCAACCTTCTTTTCAGATTTATTTTTATTAGATTTCTTACTAAGAAATGAAAAAGTACAGGAACTACACAACAGTGATGCCATTCTTTACTAAGGCTGTCACTTCTGGGGACATGTTCCCCTTCTCCATTAAGCCATGTCATTCAGGGATGTCATATTTATCCCATGCGCTCTTTGCCCATGCAGACTTTGTGCATTGTAGACTAAATATATCTGTGTTGCACTACATATCTACTCCTTTCTTCATCTAAGTTTTTTGGTAGGATTATGGGTGCCTGCTACATGATATATTCTATTTTAACTAAAGTTAAGACTTCACCTTACCTGTACTATATTTCTATCCTCGGATAGTCACACTCAGGCTCTCTTTACAGCCAAAAACTTGTAGAAAACTATGTACATATATATATACACTAGACAGTGTAAGGATAAGAGAAATCACTCCCTGATAGGATCTACTTCTCCCCGTAGAATATAAATGGGAGTCTCAATACCTACACTTCAGTGAGTCCTGTTCCATGTCTGTCTTTCATCCACAACTTGCCTAATGTGCAGTTAAACCATGCCTTTATCACTCTACAGGAGTCTAGTCAGCAACTGAAAACTAAAACCTCTTATCATGTTTAATTAGGCAATCTAACCATGCTGATTTCAGAACTGCACTTCTTCCTGATTCACATTTGAAAATAAAACCCAGAATGTTTAGAAAGAAACTGTGATGTTGAACAGCAGCTCAAGGAGGCTTCCAAATCACAGTATCAGTCTTTCCTGATATATAAGCTCTTGAGGAGCCTTCTCCATTAGTCTAGTAAGCTGGGAATCAAGCAGAGAAATTCTGATGTTGAAGTCCAACGTGCATGGAATTGGAATTATACTGTAAGCCAACAGCACTGAGAATTTAAAATGCTAATTACTTCTCTTGCCTTTCCTACAATACAGGTGTTCAGGCCTGGTTTGGGTTCAATGTAAACAGATGTTTTTGAAGAATCTGTACTGAGAGAGTATAATTTCAATAAAATAGAAATGTCTTACATATGAGGTTTGTTCAGCTTGCAGTTACAGGGTTGAATGAAGATCAGTGAGTATATAGCCTTGCATTGCATATGGCTAAGTGAATGGCTCAGTGACCTTACCAGAAAATGAGAAGCCTGAAATTACGTGACTGAACATTCATGTAATAATGTTCTCAAAAATTATTTTCCAAATGAAATATACTGAAAATGTATGGCATGGCACCTTCTAACCTCTCGAGTCTTTTCTATTCAGAAAGAAGAACAAATGCAAAAGCAAAAATTCACTGGAGCCAGGATAGATTTCTTGCAAACAATTAACATCAGTCTGTATCCGAGAAAAGATATTGCTGAATCAATACAGATAAAGCAAACCTAAATATAATTCTAGGCATTTTAAAATAAGAAATTGAGTTGATTATATAACAGCAAACCTTCTCTTTCTCATGACTCAAACAGTGAGGTTACAAAGAGTTATTAATGGTACGTATTTAGATTAAAAAAATTAATACATGTCATTGGGAGAAATGTAGGAAGCTCAATTTTCCCCACCTTGCATACGAAAACCATAATGTGGACATTTGGAGAGCCATCTAAGTAAATGCAACCACCAAATAATTTTCTTTTGTTTAGGAGCTGTATGACTGACTGATTCTTAATAAGTGTAAAAATAGCTGTAGGCAAACAACAATACTAAGCTTGCAGTGCACAGAAGTGAGCTAAAAAACAGATGCCAGCTCTCAGCTCTTCCTGTATAATTTGTACATGGTAACGATAGTAAAGTTATTCCTTAAGCATATTTTCTAGCTTATTATTCACCACTAACTTATTTCATGTGGCACTTCAAAATTCTCTTTTATACCTGGGTTGCTAGAACAGGCTATCAGCAGCTTTTTGCTAGTGCCTGTAATTGAAAGGCTACTACTTAGATCAGGCACCATTAAAAAATTTGAGTTTGCCAACAGTTACGAACCAATTCTACATCTAGAATAGAAAAGTAATTATGGTATGATGCTATATTTGAAAGTGTTGGCAATACTTGATCTTTTAATGGTGACTCCTGTTCACAATAAGAAGCATGCACCTTGAGGCTCTTTCTGTAGTCTATGTATACATATAATAACACAAACAGTGTAAGTTGGTAAGGTAGAAAGAACTATTTTATCAGGAATTAAACTTCAAACAATAAACTCCATTGACTTTCAAAAGTCCTTTCAAAATTTTTAAAATTTTGTTGGTTCTGTTAATTTCAGTAGTAATGACTGAATTAATTTTCTAGAAATTAGACTAGAATCACATCTTTTGTTTCTCCTTTGTGAAGGCACTCCCAGTGTTAGACATGAAGTACTTAATACCACTCTTCAGCTCTAAAACAAACACCATTAACAATTCCTGACTACACATTGCTCAAAGGGGATGAAAATCAAGTGACTTTGCATTTTAATTTTGCCAGAATAAAATCTTGCTGCCTCAGGTGAAATCAAAATAAATTCTCAGTATTGCAAAGGATATGTGTGTTCTACTATACAGATGTGTTCTAATGGCACTTCATACAGTGCAGCACATTAAGTACACTTACTGTCTAACAGCTTGCACATTTTGTTAGAACAGGAACATATCTGTCATTTCTAAGGTAGACTCAAAAGATTAGGACATTAAAATTATTAAATGCAATGCCTTTTGTCGCTGAAAATGGTCTTGAATGTGAAGGCACCAGTGAGCTGACTAGATTCCTATATTGTTGTACATAAGCTGGATTTGCACTAACAGTACAGTACTGATTATACCTTCAAGCAAGATTTACTTTCCTGTAGAAGATCATCCCTCTTTATTTACTGAGCTAAGCACTTCATGTGCATTGCCTTGTCTAGCATAAAATAAAAAGGCTTGTATTTAAAAAGTCTACTGGCGAATGAAGAGTTATGTATGTCTTCATTTATTTCAATTATTTACCATTTATGCATTTAAAATGATTCTAAGAAATATTGTTTTATGGCAAATTGATACTAATGTTGTACAATTACTGTAAATAGCCTTTGGGAATGTAGTGCCAATGTTTTCTATACCTGTGTTATACCAAATTGGAGCAGGGATAAACATCAGCTTGATCAATCACATTCATGCAGGCTTTTCCATCTTAAAGGTTAAAATCCCTGGTTTTTTTTTAATATTCATAATTCTCAAAACTTGTATTTTTATATAGATAATTCAATTAACAAATTCATATAATCTTTGTTAATTCAAGCAATAAAAAACATTAAATAAAAGCCACAACAACATCTTGGAAATTAAAGGTTAAAATATTATGCTTTATTCTGTTTGCTAAAAGTGAGAAACTAACTTGATGTTCTTGTAAGGTCATTGGAGATTGATCCATTTGTATAACCCAGGGTTTTTTAATGTTTTTTATTTTATTGCTACAGCAGTCTCTCTGGTAGAAGAACACGAATGTATTACTTCTTAAATGATCTGTTATTAAATCTCAATAATGCTATTTCTTTTAATTTATCAGTACTAGGTCTGTATTCAGAATGCAGTTGAGGCCAGTTAAGGAGAAATAACTAAGCTAAGACAGGAAATTTCTGAGAATTCAGGAAAAGAGTCTCCACATTAACCTTAACAGAGCTCATTCTGTTCCCTTTGTAATGTGGTTTCTGTTCTAGGAATTTAAAATACTGTAGAGTCACAAGCTGGCACACAGAAATCCCACTAGCAGCACAGCTTTGGAGAGTACAGCTCAGGTACCTTAAGACACACATCATCATAAAGAGAATCCAGGCTCCTTCATTTGATTTTAACAGACGAATCAAGGATCAGATTCCTAGGAATTTACTTCACTTTTACTTAGCCCTTATTCAGGCCAGTTCCCATGGGCAGCAGCATGAATTAAAACAAGACCTCACATTTGGCTTAGTAGGATTTGTAATGCTATGCGCCATGGTCTGAGATGTCTGTCTCTTTGAAGAATATCAGTCTTCCTACATGCTTTTAAATGTCTGTGTTTCTGTTCAGTACCACACACTTACAACTTCGTACTAACATCCTAGATGTTACTCACTCTGCAAGAAAGAGGAGAAATCCAATGCACTTTGTACTTATGCAATGGCAGGAGTAGTTGTCATTCTGGATATTTTGGGCCAAGGAACAGAATGATGAATTTCAGTTTCATGAGTGACCTGAAGTGTAGAAAACCCATACAGCAGTTCTATGCACATAAGTGGATAGAAATAACAGTAACAATGTTTGTGACACTCTCCTTCATTGGCATAAATCCAAGAGTCTACATAGACAGGCAGACCTTACAATTGTCGTATTTTGATGGTGAACTCTTTAAGTCGAGTGAGAGAAATATTTCTTCCTATTCATATCTCTTTGCGAAAGTAATACTGATCCCCATGAAATGTTGAGTCCCATTGATGAGGTCTTTCATTTCTTATATCTTAACTGAAAGCTGAATATTTCACACAGTTTAACTTTTGATTTGGTAGATTAACCTATGTCTTTTATTACCTTTCACATAGTCATGGGTAGCTACCTACAGGAATAGACTTTCATAAAATCAGGATGGACAGGCATTGGACTGTCAAGATTCCCTAAGCAGTCCTCAAGGATTTTGGATAGGTTTTTCCCTACTTTTACTGCAACATGCAATTTTAAGCATGTAGAAAATATCTCTTATAGACTAACACTATATGAGTTTTTCTATCCCTTTCCACAAAAGAAAAGCAGTGTGTGTTAAGTTGTAAAATCATGTTGAAGGCATGAGATACTCCAACAGCAAAACTAAATCTTAACTACCTTATCAATTTTAATGTGGAGGACTACAAATCCATTCTTTAAATTAAGAAAATCTAAACCTAGAATTTTAGTAAAGAATACACTTGTAGAACTAGAATCTTCTCACTTTTTATATGAAGTATGGCCAAGCTTTTATACAAATCAATAACATCTAAAAACCTCATGGAGAAGTTACTAGCGGCCAGCATCCAATCATAATTATTTTCTCACATTCTTAGTTACTAAAACTATTTTCAATCTTACAAAGGAAGAAGTTTCTCTCACCAGCTTCTAAAAAGTAGAAGACATGAGAATTTTAATGTAGTATAAATAGAAAGCCCGACTTAACCATGTTTCTACCCAGCCTACTGTTAAATGAGAAGATCATACATTATGCAGGAGGTTTTATTTCATAGCATTTACACTTTCTGTGTTCATGCAAAGGAATTCCCAATTAAATCAAAATACTGATAAACTTCAGTTTGGAAATTGTGCTTAGAATCATAGAATCATTTAGGCTGGAAAAGACCTTTAAGATCACTGAGTCCAATTCTTAACCTAGAACAGCCAAGTCCACCACTAAACCATGTCCCTAAGTGCCACATCTACAGATCTTTTAAATGCCTTCAGGGACGGTGATTCAACCATTCCCTGGACAGTCTGTTCCAGTGCTTGACCACTTTTTGGTGAAGAATTTTTTCCTAATATCAAATCTAAACCTCCCCTGGCACAACTTGAGGCCATTTCTTCTTGTCCTATCACTTCTTACTTGGTAGAAGAGACTGGCACCCGAAGAGTGGGGTACTTGAAAGACATCTGGATTTTAAAAAGTAATAAAGGTTAAAAAAAAATATTATTGAAACTAACTAGCTGGCTGCCTATCAAATTGCAAATGTAAATGGAGCAACTTTGCTAGCTGTGCTTCTAGAAACCTTAACTTTTTTCTCTTGCAAATAAGTCACTTCTTGGCCCTGTGATTTTTAACCTATATGTAAGTAACTTGCAACACAATGAACATCTCACATCATCTCCGGTAAAATATACAGTAACATAAATAATGTGAGCAGGTAAATGAGCAGGTCTGATCCCTGCTACAGAACAATTGTGATTTCTTGGCAAAGTGTGAATAGGAAAAAAAGAGAAAAAAGAATAGTATGGCCCAAAATAAGATTATATCCAAATGAATAAAGAATGAATGGCATTCTTACAGGATCTTATACTAGATTCTGGGCCAAAATAACTCTGCAAAGTGCTGTAGAACTGTGACTGGGCTGAATCTAACCTTCCTGTAAGAGACTTATCTAATGTGCATATAAAGGGAGGACCTTCAGTACTGAATCAGTAGAGCACTGAAGTCCAAGATACAACTGATTTTGCAACAGTCTGTTCAGTTCTGCTAAAATTGTCATCTAGGAGATCTCTGATAAAATGGAGAGGTTTCAAGGACATTTGAGAAAATAATTAAAGGAATGAAAACAGACCTGAGCAATTCAGAGAGTCCAACATATCTTATCAAAAGAAAAGATTAATGGAGAAGTGACTCAGTCACAGCCTGTAAAGATCTATACAGTTTTTATCATGCATTTTCCCATCCAGCAAACAAAGGTAAAATAAGATCTCATGACTGTCAGTTAATGATAGGCTAGTTTGCCCAGGAGTGTAGTGAAATCTTCTAACTGAAGACTATTAGAAGCATTTATCTGGTATTACTTTTGAGTCCTACCACTTGAAGTTTTAAAATCAATTTTGTAATTTTTCTGAAAACTTGCTTTTTAGAGCATTGTTTAATAACATGAATTTTTTTCCAAAAAAAGACAGTAAATTAATTCAGTGAATTATTCAGGGAAAATACAAGGCTAATTCACTTATACCCTAAGAGAAAAAGATCAGCATTATAAACCTCTATTTCATGAACAGATTTATGATCTAAACATATTTTTGCACAGCCTCCTAAATGGAGATTCATTTCTTTTTTGTCAAGAAATCTATTTCTTCATGAGTACACAGTTCCTTAAAAAACAGCATCCATTGTAATTTCATTGTTTGGGAAGGCAATATTTTGAATTAAAATCCTGTCCAGGCTTTATTTTTGTATAAGTGTAGTAGGATGTAGACTACAGGTAATTTGAACAGCAAAAAATCTTTTGTCCTTTGGCAAGCATTCATTCACTTTTAATCTCCAGGTGTCTGTGACCATGCACTAAAGCACCATAACTAAAACATGGAATGCTGGATATATTTAACAGGTTCAATTTTGTTTGCTGGTTAAAGATTGAGAGACCAAAAGATGGAGCTTATTAACAATACTCCGTGAAGAAAGAGAAATCACTGCAGACTGAAGTAAGTCCTACTGGGGGCTTAACAAGCACCTGCCATTTCCACGCGGTGAGAGATCAATCAGTCTCTGTATGCAGCAAGCCGACCTGCCAAAAGCTGAACCACAAGGGGGAGAGAAGAAAAATGATCAATTCCCCAAACTCTGTGTTCTGCAGTAATAAAACGCTGTGCTCTAAACACTTGCACTGTCTTTGTAGTTGTAATATCTTAGTTCAAAATAGTAATATCAAATTCAAAATCTGCAGTGGAAGTCAAGTCTGATATGCAGAAAGAAAGGTACCCCAAAAAGTACTAGAAAATGAATTCTCTCTATTACTGTGTAAATTCAGTGGCATTGCAAGGAAAATAAGTTTTGGGGTTTTCAAAGCTCACAGTTGTGAAGTACAAACACCCAGGTTTTTGTTTTCATATACAAGAGTGGTTTAAATTTTCCAGACTTCAGTTCATTGCTTACTTGATTTCTGCTGGCAATGGAGGACTGAGTTGGCCAATAGAATAGTAAAACAAATATGTACCAAATACAACAGTGGCAACTGGAAATGAAAACAAGAGAATTGGAACTTGGTATTTGTCTCTTTGCTAGAAAGTGTAGTTACCAACACCACTACAAAGTTAACTTATTATCAAGCAGGTGAATAACCAAAGAATATTGCACATAATTCTAGGTCCTACCAAAATTCCAGGCTGTTACTGGCTTGGGTCAGTGCCTGGACACATGGGTACAGTTACATGTTAAGGTAAGGAAAGCCAACCTTAATTTGTGAAGATCAGAAACCATGAATGAAATCTCTAGACATTACTATTCTTTTGTAGGTCATCAAGTACTCAAATCTATCTTAAAAGGTGACATAATCAAACAAAATTTTTTGGAATTCTAGGGAAAGCACTGAGATCATGCACTTCTTATGCGATGAGCCTGGATCTTTTAATATTTTCATGTTCTCTCTCAAGTGTTCTTAAAGCCACTTTCCCACAATATGAAGTGTGATTTTTCATTTCCTGTTATACAGAAGACAGCTGTGGAGCAGTGGTAAATAATAAAGGATGGGAATATGTTTGGTATACAGAAAAAAAACCAGAGTACCTTATTAGAGGAATTTATTTGCACTTACCCTTCACTACTGTTATGAAGAATAATGATTATGATGAAAACCTCAATTAAAAAAGTCCAAAGCTGTCTTTTGATGTTATGAAAGAAGTCCAGACTGGCAGAAATGAAAAATAAAGAGGACAGCCAAAAAATTCAAAATAATGCAGTATTATTCATTAGTCAATTAGAAGAATACTTTAGTTTTAAACAAAACTGTGTAAACAAATGGTCTGATCTTCAAAGACAATTGTTTGTTTCTCATTCACTTGAGAAATTGTTCCAGAACCGTTCATCCTAGCACATATATTACCTTTGAATTATTATCAAAGTCACTGTCTGTGGAGGTTATCTGCTGAGCAACTGACTGTAGTGTTAGCTCAAGAGAGATCCAAAGGTGGCAATAACTTTTCCATCAAGTGTGCAGAAGAAAAAACATGAGTTTTATCATATACAGTTAGGCTTTTGCATAGCTTGTTCAGCTCTGCCAGTTCCTGCTTTAGTCTATTCTCTGGGTCTGCATTTATATTTCAGCAAATCCATCTCCCCATTAGTTTTGCTCCTCAAAGACCCTTGATGATATATTTAATTTTTATATCACACCTTCAGTTGCCTCACAGAGACAAATGCCACATGACAGCATGTGGATTGTGCTGCTCTTCAAAGTGAGGTGAAGATCTGACTTCATTGAAATGAACAGGAAGATTTGCATTGATTTCAGTGGGATCATGGATTAACACACAAACTCTACAAAACATGTCTCTAGGGCCTGCACCATAAATGCTGTTATCTCTCAGTGACCTAAACAAGTTCAGTGCATTAACATTCAGTAAAATAATTTGCACATTAAAAAAAATCAATAGACAATCTTTAAGCAAATAATTAAAACAAGCCCTTGATAAAAATTAAAAAGAAAGAAAAAAATAAATGAAAACAAAAGCCCCCAACAGAACAGCATATGTGAGGAGGCAAACTGAAAATAATTTCTTTCACACAAAACAGAATACAATTCAAGTTGTTCCAAAATGTCTAGCATACTTGCCTATTGACTAAAAAGCCAAAGATTCTGTCTTCCTGGCTTTCAAATACCGCAAAACTATACCTTCTACTTCTGCATGAGAGCTAAATACAGAAATGCTGAACAGTCCTTCAGTCTTTAGTGATTGCTTCTTTTTCAAGAAATTATTTCAGGATGATGTAAACAACTCACTAGCAAGGTCAGTATATGAATCCTGTGTCACTTGGGCTTACTATGGTACAATGCCTATGAAAGAGATTCAAAGGTATAGCTGTGCAATAATACTCAGAATACAGAGTGAATTATTTCTGTTCCTAGGAATCACTATAATCACATTAATAACAGGTTAAATTAAGTTATGCTTAAAGTAATATTTAGATACCTTACATCAAGACAGCATTTTTACATCATCTAATATCCAGCTTTACCTAGTCCTGAAAGCACTTATACTCTCTACCCATTTCTCAGTTTGATCTCAACTTTCTCTGTGTTTTTATTGTTATATTAAATATCAATGTGTGTGCATTGATAATGATACACAGGGAAGCATGTGTTCTGGGGAGAATCCTGTCTTTCTTCTGCCCAAGCTTCTCTAGGATCTATTGTGCCTAACCTAAATTCTACCTAAAGCCCCAGAAAACCTGCAAAAATATTTACAGTCAGCCACAATCTGGAAAGCAAAGGAAAATGCAGTGTTTAACTCCTAGGCAGCAACCTAATGGCTATCACTCCTATTCCTTGCAATACATTATAAAGCTTTATGTTCACAGCCTGAAACATATTGAAAAGTTTCCAATAGCTCGGCTTAGAAGTCTGAATAAAATATTGTAAATATTAATTCTCAGGTATTCTTAAATCATGTCAGTGCATTTTTTCTGGATCGTCAGCAGGCACACTGGCCAGTTTATGCTGAAAAGGACTTGTGTTATAATTGCAGAAGAAAATTTTTAAAAGACTACTTTGCTAAACAAATTAGAAAGACTTCTCTGAGCATTCATAATACATGTTTACCAACGATTTTAATTAAAACACATATCTGTGTAGTTAACTTGAAACCTATATTTCAGTTTGGCTGCTTTATTATGATTTTCAAGTTTCCTGTATCACACACACATACATTTTGAAAAACAAATATAAATAAAATATGACAGAATAAACACTGATTAGAACATTTTGGAACATCATTAACATACCCAATTTACATGGTGTAAATCTGCTAACATCTGCAGTGATATAAAATCCCCCAACATCTTTCACATCATGAAGATGAAAGCAGTCTTTTTTTTTTTCTCCTTCATTTAGTACAATAAATAAAACGGTGTATTTCTTCTATTTTGCATCTAACGAGAAGCCAATGAGTGTCGTTACAGTGTGTTAGCAGAGAACATTAAAAGGTAGAAGATGAAAATATGATGCTGAGCAGTTCAAGTAATCTGTTAGCCCAGGACCTAGAACAAGAAATTACCTCCACCAGACAGTAATTCATTGTTCTGGGAGGCTCCAGGATAAACAAACTAGACTACAGCATCACCTCCCTTGACATTTTTCACATTTCTTGATTTCCATCACCAAAACTGAACAGTAGAAATTTAAACGAGGAAGAATATATTAAAGCTGAGGGAAAACACACACTTATGCACATTGACATGCAGAAGGTTCTGAACCCATCACTGTTGATTATTCGTGACCTGCATTAAATCCCGGTTTATTTAGATGGACATCGTTTGGTTATTTTTTCACTGGGAAAATGCTTTTTTGAATGTTAACAAGAAAATTAGAAAAATCTGCAAAAAATTTACATTTATGCCAAAGGTTGCCAATTGTTGGTGTAAAATACAATTATATTACAATTATATTCACAGTGTGCTTGCACAAAGGTGCAATAAGTATCATCCATTTTAGCTCATTCAGAGCCTGAAAATGAAAGCCCAGCCTAATATGCAACTGCCAGATTTTTGCTTCAGTTGAACTGTTTTACTCAATGCCCATTTGTATGAATAAATCAAATACTAAAGTCTTTATTCAGGCTGTAAAAGCACCTGTAGACTTTCTCTACGGAGAGTGGAGTGTACAAGTTATCTGATAGTAACAGATCTGTTTTGAAATTATAGTATGTCCATCTGAAGATTTTTAAAACAGGCAATTGAGATCCACTTCAGGTCTGTAGAGGTTCATCCAATGAAGTGTTAAGTCTCTAAAAACTACCCTGCTCTGCAAAGTCCTACCAACAAGTAACTGTTGACCAGCTCTTTAATTTGCAGTTTTTTATTTACATAGACCTACTGCAGAAGCAACCTATCACCACAAGGTTTTTTGCCTCTGCTTTTTTCCCTTGTCCACATCCTTTGCCCTAGGCATCCCTCTGCTTCACAAAGAGCTACGGAAATATCTTGTTTGTATTTCAGAAAACCTGTATGCAAAAAGTTATGCATTTGCAAGCTTCTAAAAACAACAAAGTCACTGTACCAAAAATGAGCACTCAGATTCAGAAATCTGCAGCTAAATCACTAAGGCTTTCAGCTCCCAACCTTTGCAAACTAGTTTTGAAACCAAAAAGACCAGAGACACTTTGTACCAAACCACTTTCCCCTGGACTGCTGCAGCTGTCAGCATTGCAGTGGCAGCCACTAGACTGGGTGTTAAGCAGATACCAGAGCAAAGAGAGTAGCAAAAATATCTTTTTTTTCTGAAAGGAACTATATTTGCTGGACTTCTCATATTGGTTATGTTTCTTGTGTTTTCTGCATACTTCATATTCACCCTGCTTTGAGAGGAATTGTTTCCACAGGACTGTGATAGGCAAATCAACCCCCCTAGAAAGATCAAACTGCTCCTGTGACCAAGTCAAGTAAGTCAGCTTGCTCAGGCTCTAGCGGAGGCAGAGCACTGGAAGAGCAGCAGCTCCTTAGACTGGGGTCACTGTGTTACTGCCCTTTATAAGCATCTAACTCAAATGACCCAAGTAACTAGCCACACTGTAGACGACAACTCTCTGATTAACCCTTACCAAGGCTGTGCTATCTTCAGAGGACTCAGGAGTGTTAATGAGATTGCGAATGTTTGAGATGCTGTTCATGATATAGCAGCAAGGGGGATCTACAGCAAGACCTTAACTGAAGCAGCACTAGACGTCTTTCTGTGGGCCAATAACCATCTCACCTGAAATGTGTCTGAAAGTTGGCAGATGATGCTGCAGGGTTTACAGTGCTTCAAGGCAGCAGTAAGACAATCTAAGATTTTTCCAGAAAACTTCTAGGAGGGCATTGGCATGTATGTAGTTGTATTAATACTATTTTAATTAATCTATTAATACTTTTTGCTCCTTTCCAAACCTTCAGTTCAATTCCTACTCCTGCACCATGGAGTCCCCTCTAGGGGTCAGGTGCAGGAAAGTATATAATTCAATGGTGGCAATTACATCATAAGAGCTATGGGAAGATTCCTGGAGCTAAAAGACACAGTTGGACCACAATATTCTACTGAAACATATACTATAAACACTACAAACACAAAAAAGCACCCTATTTTAAGAGGTTAATAATCTTTACTACAGTTATCTTACTCTTTCATCTTTTTCTCTTTATTGGCTCCTAATGGAATACCATTTTTACAGGAGATCATTCCAGAATTCATAGTACACAAAGATAGCATCAGAGAATTAAGAAATATAACCTATTAGTTTCTTTCTGCACTGATACTGGGCCACTTAAGAATAACCCACTTGGAAATAACTTGTGAGCAATATTATCTCTATGTTACGGGCTTTCAGAGAACTCAGTTTTATTTTTATGGATGTTGTTCATTTACTGAAAAGATTAAAGATCTTATAAACCATTAAATTATTGATCAACAACAGACCTTTTTCACACATGCTATGAAGAAAAAAAAAACCAACCCAAAAAACCAACACCTGGAAATCGTAACCAGAACATAAAGAAGTAATAGAATGAAAAGAGCACCAAAGATTTCCAAATCCCTTGCTGCAATTCAATTACTGCTGCCATTATACACTAGCAGTGAAAACCCCAGATTTTTCTTACACTGTACAGTATAGTTGGTAAAAAAACAGTGCAGTATGATGAAACATACATACTTAGCACTGGTCAACAAAATATTACTGAACCAAGCTCAATAAATTCTGCTCTTCCATGTCTAGTAATACTCAGGAAACACCATCACCATCAGCAAATAAGGTAAGAGAATGGGGTTTCAGTCCTGCTGTCATGGAAAAGGAAAAAACAAAGGGAAAATAATTTTCAGTAAATGCTATGTTATTGTCTCATTCACATATGGCATACTTGGAAACTGCTCCCACACTTCTGAGAAAAAATCATGTGAAGTCCGTGATCACTGCTGCTTCACTTGCTGGCTGCCCTGGAATCACTGGCCATGCATAAGGGTCAAGTCTTCAAAGGCTGGACCACAGCATAAGCCAGACCCAGCTGTGGAGAAGCAGAGGTTGTGGATAACTGTGGCTAGCTCCTGAGCCTCTCAGGTCTATGGAAGATGCCCTCATGCACAGGAGTATGTGATTATAGGCAAAGGTCTGTATTCCTGACAGTAATTATCTACCTCTGCATTTGTAAGTAGGCACAAAACGATCATTGAAAAGGAAATCTCATCTTTTGAAAAGGTTTATTTGGGAACATTCTCCTCTCTAAATATGGAATTAGGGGGTTATTCCTGAACTAATGTACAGAGAATTCAATGCAATTTTATTAATGCAGCATGCTGACAACTTAGAACTTGTACTAAGAATTCATATTTAATGCTGTAGTCAATACAGTACAGTATGTCTTCAGTCTTGTTGATGCCAGCAAAAATCTCACAATCTGTACATAATTTGTGAGAAGGGCTGTGTCTGGACCAAGGTCTCATTAAAAATGAGAGAAAGAAAAAGAAATAAAAAGGAAAAAAAAAAATTAGGCATTTTTACAATACTCTTGGGAGCTCCATTATATCTTTTCACTCCATCATTTTGTTAGCAAAGCTGTGACAACTTTGGGCTTTAAAAACATGTGATACATACAAAACTGATCAATAAAAGTCAGTCTGAAAACATCAACAATAACACACTAACTTTATTCCTTAACACTCCTAACGTGGTTTCTGATCATGAGGTTTAATAGTCCCTTCTCAAACTATTAACTTTTGACTCTGCAGACCACTTTTGACTAAATTTGATAGAGATCTCAAAAACACTAAGTCCCTGAATATTTGAAAGGTTAGCAATAGGGCAGAGTAAAAAAAAAGAAATTACTAATGACAAATTAATGTTTATTGATGCTCCCAATGTGGGAAGGACTGCAGCTGGATAGTCAGTCAGCATAAACAGCTTGTTTTTACTGCCAGCATGCCAAAAATGACAGATAGGGTAACCAGTGGGATTTTATAGGAGAGAAGGAGCACAGGATATAGTAGGGAGGGGAGACAGGGGACACAAAAGAGAACTACAGGCATTTGCAAGTTCTGAGAGGGACTGGGGGTCTTGGAGCATTGGGTGACATGAAAGAAAACCAGTTAGGATTGCAGGGAATAAAGACTACTGCTTCATTAGTCCTGCAATTCACAGGACAATCTCACAAGTAAACCCCCTCACACTTGAATTTGTAATGTAACATATATTAAAAAATATTTTTTACTTCTGGTAACTGCAAATAAGTGTAGGTTTGTTTCTTTTTTTTTCCTTCCTTTTTTTTCCTTTTCTTTCAGATTATGTAGATTTCAGATAATGAAGACTCCCTTGAAAAGTAATATAAAACCCTGCTGTGCAGATATTTCACTCTTTACAACCTAGCTACAATTCATTTCTAAGCTATGGTGCCAAATTTTTATGCAATGCTTGGTTTCATGGCAGAATTCTTTGTATGAATACAGACATCTATATAGCAGATGTTTTGTGAGTGCCTATTTTTTGTTTTCCTTTCAAAAATTGTTATGTCTATGCAAATTCCCTGTAAATCAATAATTTTGTTAAGAGCTGACAAATATGCTCAGTACTGTATCTTCCAATGGGAATAACACTCAAATATAGACTGCCTTGTCAGCAACTTCTGCAACACTTTGGGAGATGCTCCAAAATTTTTTGTTTCATTTGAAAGTTCATTAATTTGACACATTTAAAATATATATGCATTATAAAATCCTGCATTTCTAGCTTTTATTAAAATGTCTATATTGCAGAGAATGTGATTTTGTCAGTTCCCTTTATTTCCTTCAAGTTCACCATTAAAGAGAATTCTTTTATTAGAGTTAGAGTTTTATTTCATATGTTGAATGAAAAACAAATAAAACCTTGGTACAAAACATATGGTAAAAGGATGCTTTGGCCCAATTTTCTTTTGATTTTTCTAAATGAAAAATAAAATACTATTTCTAGGGGATAGAATAGGGGTGGATTTCTGCATTATTAAGTATATATATTGATCTCATAATACTCAGATGACAAGCCATCAGAACAGTGTGACTATTTCAGTAATGCAGGTAGAGACATTTTCACACTCTCTTGAGCAGAACAGCTGCATAGTATGCTACTAAAGTACCCCTGGCTTGACTTACTAACACAATTTTAAACATCTGCCTGTGGTCTTATATTTTTTATCAGTTATTAAGAAGGATGAAGAGATTACTGATGAAACACAGCCATTTGACAAAGCATTCATATTGTAATTAGAGAACCTACTACCTAGCATTATTACATAAACACACACATTTATTTTTGATGCAATACCATCGATTTCAGTAGAGTCAGTTACATCAAATATGAGACCAAAGAGAAAACAGCAGTTCACAAAGGAAAAACAGAGATGAAAGGCATAATGTTTAATGTAACATAGCCTACTGAAAAACAGGATGATTCCTATACCTAAAAAGTGCAAGTACACGCTAAATCTTCCCAAACGACAAATGAAATGGAGGTGAAAGCAAAGCTGTCCTCCTTCAGGTCAAATTGTTTCTGGGAATGAGAGCATCAGGGGATGATTTGACTTAAAAATAAAGACATGGAAAGTGACTATGAAAATGAAGCTAGTTATCAAGCTTAAATGTTTGGAATCTGCCTCCCCCAAATGCATTTCGCATCATTCTACCAGACTCCACTGAACACACTTCCTCCAGTGCTATATGGGTAAATCTGATCCTCTGGATTGCCTGCAGTAGCCAACATATGCCACAGCCCGGGTTCAAATTCCCTGACAGCTCCATTCTTCTTCTTCCACAAATAGCAATTTACTATGGAAAAATTTCAAAAGTCTGAGTAAAAAATAATTCAATGATCACTTGGCAAGTAACATGAAAGGATAAGGCAAGCCACCTAAAACCTTAGGTTAGGTGATAAACATCTAAACCTGCCAAATCCAAACTTTTAATTTTGCATGTCTTTTAGGATTTATATTTATTAGGTATGTCTGAAATTAGTATGAAATTTACATCTTAATGAAATTCAAAATTTTCATTGGTAACACATACTTAGAAGTGTGTATTCTGAGGAGATGGACAACCGTCTTTCTAAACTAAGACCCCTCTGCTATCCCCCAGATTTAGGCAGACAAGAATATTAAGCCTGGCTAAACCACCAGGAGGAGTCAGGAAAGTCATGGCTGTACCTCAGCCAAGGATGATGACAACAAGGCCATCCGTCTCTTGCATTGATATGTCTAGTAGTTAGACCATTCATCTATGATCCATCTAGGACTATTTATTGCAAAGGGGATTGAATCCCCAGTTCCTGCATTCCAGGAAAATGCCACAATCACCAGGAAAATATCTTGAATCAGACCATTTTTTACTCTTCTTCCAAAAGCTAAACCACTGTGCAGCAAAAACGTCCCGTGGAGAACAGACAGGATAGTCTGTCCAAACCCAGTACTTGACACTCATCAGGGAACAGAACAGACGACACAGGCCTCTCTCCATGAAACATATACACATTTTTATATTGTCATTGGATAAAAAACAGCCTGAAGAGATTTAACTGTCTTCTGGAGATACCTTACCTGTCTACATTGCCACTGAGGACAGAAAATGCAGTGTCCCAGTGGAGACCTAGATAGGCACCTACTCCTCTGGCTGGATAGTAAAACTGGGCACATTTGCTCATGTCCTTGGCTCAGGCACTTAGGCTGTGCCTAGTTACGAATTCAATTCAAAATTTGTATTTCTCAGAAAGAAATTTCATCCTATAATTGATGTCCAAGCCCCAGGTATGTCAAGTCTCACAGACAAGTGAAAAACTCATATAATTGGCTTGTATCTGATCTTTCCCACATTACAGCTGTGCGTCAAACATCTAGAGGATGTTACAGAAGGAGGATGTTCCCTCTTCACCCAAAGCAGCCCTGCACACCTCTCAGCTACAGTAATCCCTATAACTGAGGTAGTACTGTTCCTTAAGACATCACCTAGACCACTATATGCACCTTCAGTTGCATGACATGACCTTCACATGCAAGACAAGATTTTACCTCAGAAGTCTTCAAAATACCATCCTTCATTAAAATACATCAGTGATTAGGCATAATAAATACCACCATTCAACCTTATTGCATCTAGCCTAAAGGGTCTTTCAAATGGGCGGTGAAACTCCTTTAAGGGCTGTCTAGAGGGGAAAGGATTCAGAAGGCTACCTCTACTGTCATAAGGACTAAGTACCAGTCTTCCCGTAACCTTGAGAATATTTTTTTTTTTTTTTTACATACTTGACATGGCCACACCACAGAATGTATCATTCTTTTGTGGCTGGAACAATTACAAGAATTGTTCTGTAAAAGAAAAGAACACACTCAAAACAGATTCTCTGGGCTTCATGGAGAAAAAGGAAAAGAGGCAGGAAGAAAAAGGAAAAGAACAACATCAAGAAGAAGCCCTCAGGAATAGTAGCCTGTGTGGAGATCTACTAATTCTCACTTTATTTCAAAGTAATTGGTCATTTTATTATTGTTAATGATTTTAAGGATATAGGAAGTGAGTTCATTCTGCCTTAAGAGAACATCTCCCACATCAGTGTGTATTATGTTTCCTGAAATTTAGTGGAGACATCCTCAACTTTCTATTTAAAGACTTGACTCTGCACACTTTTTACTGCTAAGTCCAAACTTGCTGTGATCACACACTTGTTGTACTGAAGGCCTAATTCTGCTTATCGGATGCATAAGACTGAGGTAATACTGAAATGAACCCTTCCATCCATCCATCCATCCCCTTTCAGCCACATAAAAGAAGACGAAATATCACTCCACAGCACAATTCAGTGACAAGTTTCTGTGACCAGTGTCTGTCTGAACACACAACTAATCTCTGTGAGAAAAATTAAGTCTGTCTGATGACTCAAAGCAATTTCAGAGTATCACAACTCTTCCCCTCATACGGTTTATGAGTTATTCCACTATGACTTTCATAAAGATTGTTAAAAAGTTATCAGAAGATTTGAGCTGATAAAGACCAATCAGTTAATCTATTTCACATCCTACCAATACAAGTTTGATCCCCACAGTACTCTTTCTAGGTCTTTGTCCAAGCTAGCTTTGACCTGAACAATTACTGGAGTTTCCAGCTCTGAGAAACTATTTCACAGCCTAATAGACTGAACTGCCAATTTTTTTTCTCCTAAATTTTTCTCTACCCATCCTTTCATCTCTGCAGACCACCTTATATGCTTCCTCTTCCTCTATTATTTTACGGTGTTGAATTAGTCATGGATTGTTACGGGCTTCACCTCTGTCTACCCTATTAGCCACCATTTTGGTCAGTTCAAGAAATTTTTGTGCTTCATATAACTCTACACAAACAATTCTACATGTTGGTTGTTCTTTGATTTTCCTGTGGGATTGGGATGCGTTTTAACTACGTTTTCACAGGAGTGATCATCAGTTACATTTTAGCTCCTTCAGACATTTTTACATTGTCTTTCAATCTTTATGGGTGTCCTTCTTTTAAATTCCATTTAAGTCTTAACTTAGTCACAAATCAGTTGCTAAGCTTCCACCAAAGGCAAATTGAAGTAAATTTTGAGGGCAGACAGAAAAGGACATGAAGATTCATTAGCACCTGAGAAGTTCCAGAGGTCTTCAGAAATACCTTGGTTTGAGAAGCAAAGTGAATAAGCTCTAACACTTGAGTTAGTGTTTACTGCATTCACTCTAACTGAAATGAGTGTTTCAGCATGTAAAATATGCTGGAGTACCCAGAGGACACCTAATCTGCGACCAATGCTCAAACCATGCCTAAGTCACCTGTACAGCTCTGAATCCAGCATAAAAACATGACCAAGGGAGAGGACTACACAGGTCTTATACATACTCGGGGGGAGTGGGGGTGGGGGGGTGGGTGGAAAAGCAGCTGTAAGATCAGTACTCAGTGCTTCCTTCTCACTCAGGAGTCCCCTTCTTACTAGGCCACAAACTTAGGCTATTTTTTACTTATTTTTGTCATTTGGACCTATCAGTCTTGAATTGCTTTCTGCGTAAGTTCCCAAAAGGACTACAAGGGGCCTCACCTGGGACATGCCCCAGTCTGGCAGGTAGTGTGATTTGTGGAGCAGTGTGGCAACCTACTCTTGGTGATCTGTGGATACTCTAAATATCCTTATCTTGTTTCCTTGATCTCTGCTGGGCTGGTATGGATCTCCGGTACGAAAGGAAACACCATACTGGGCCTACCTGCTTCCCTCCTTAAGTTTGGCCCCTATCACAAGATTTAGGGCCTTAATTATTATTTGCATTTGGCCTCCAAAATTTACAACACACTGAAGCCCTGCAATTCTCAGCCAACACCTTTTTAGCTACTCACAGAGATTAAATACTTAATTTTCACTGATACCATGCTTTCCCCTCTTCCTCCTCATTTTATTTTTATGACTTACTGATCAGAACTGGTTCCTTGCAAGCAGTTTTTGGCTGTATTATCACATGCCCAGCTAGGTCTCAGGAATGTTCCTCCCACAAAGCTGACCCACTGCAACATCCTGCTTCCTTTCCAACCACCAAAATTGTTTCCTTAAGGGAATATCTTTCAGTCTTAGGTGAAATCCAGATTTCTTTACTGTACCTAGAGCTGTCCAATATCCATTAGTAGGAATAAATATTTCTCCAGAAATCGATCTGTCACCACATTATTCACAGAGGGACAGCATACAAATTTAGAATTGTGATGTATGTCCTTATAAATGCTTTAATATAAATGGGGAAGCGTATTAGACAGGCTACCTTTAAAATCCCTACTCCAGAAAAGTACCACATCCTCCACAGTTTAGGACACAGGCTTTCAAACATCTTATTCCCTTCACATACGGTACACCAGTGTATTTCATATGAGGGATGTATTTCATATGCTTTGTCTGCACCTTAGGGGCAACTTTTAGAATTCTTTGGTAAGTGCAAATGAGGAAGAATAGTAACGTTAGCTGAAAAAACTAACTAGGTATCCAGCAGCAGTTGTTGATGGCCCAACAGGCATTGGAACTATGTAATAGAGGCAGACACACCCCATAGGTTTTGGCCTAGAATAATTTCAGCTGCTCTGTATCTACATTATTCTGGCTTAATCTGCAGTATTGTAAGCAGGAGCTGATGTGGCTGAAAACTAACCTGTTAAAAAGTGATGCCTGTTTGGCATCCCAGACATTTCCACAAGCACTGAGTGCCTGCCCAAAACAGAGGTCAAGCACATACAGCCAGAGTGGGCTAGGAGAATGGGATTGGGGACAATCTGGATTTAGACTGGTTTACGTTACCATGAAGCTACACTGTCAGTTGGAAGAAAAGGTCCTATTCTTCTGTATTCCGCTGCTTGATTTTACTGTCCCACCCTTTCCTGGTTTTATTTGGATCAAGGATCAGCCAGTTTTGTTCACTTCCAACCTCCTGTCCCAGCCACGTAATGAGACTGCTAATCTCTAATGAAACACAGGAATAGCCTGAGCCTTGGGCTATCATTTTACCCTGACTCTGTAAACTGAATTGTCTTTCTGCATACCCTAGCATGCTCGTATGCAAATGAACAGGAGGAGCAGGTGAGAACAGTCTTACAGACAGGAGTTAACTAAATTGAAAAACAGGCAACCTTATTCTTTAGGTCTACCCCCAAGGTAAAGAAAGCTGGTGTACAGACATATGCTGCAAAGTACCAGAGCTTTAGTTCAGATGCTTAATGAAAATATAGAAGGGGAATATCGGAAAACAGAGATGCCTGTTATGTGCCTGCCTTCCACAGATTTTCAATAACACTTACGACCTTAACATCTTTTATGCTTTTGAAACCATTCTTAATAAAATAACATTAGACCTTTCACAAATCTGTCACTTTCTGGGCCACCTTGACCTAGATCAATACGCTGCTGTTAACAGTTATTACGTGCTGTTCACAGCTCCTCCATCAGTACCTTGTTGAAATGGCAGTTTGCAATTCGACAGGCCTTCCTGAATTAATTTTCAAGTATGATTTTAAGAAATAACGTGTCAAATTATTATAAAACCTCCAGTACTATAACATCTATTTCATTTTCTTTATTCACTGTTTTTTTCAGTCCAAGAATTCTAGCTTGCTTTCAATGATTTAACAGAAATCTTTGCAGGTATTTTTAAAAAAGAAATGTTCCAAAATGGATATACATGTGCAACAGCTTCATCTTCTAACACTTGTACCATGAACGTTCTCATGTGCAAAATGGGTGCGTAATAATTTTAGCATAATTTTAAATTCTTGATGTTGATGTAACATATCAGTTTTCAGCCTCCATAGTTTTCTAGTATGTGCCCACAAAAAACCATGATTTAAACTAAATACTCAATTTCTGTGTTGTCTTTTCCAGCTGCCTTCCTCATTTGCATTAGCAAGTCTATTTTTTCTTCAACTTGTATGATGTATCCTGTAGTCCCCTTCAGTTCAACTACATGGCATTTAGCATCTATGGAATCACTTATTACAAATATTGTGTTGTGCCACTTACAGAGAATCAAGGAACTGCACAAGCGATCTTCAGGGTTGTTTCCTCAGTCTTTCTTTGCAATCACTTATTAAATGAAAATTGATTTTCTCATATACATGGAAGAAATCAGAACCTTCAGACAATGTCAATCTACCATGAAGCATACACAGTAGGAGTGGGCAGCGCTGTATCAAATTGTCTGGTTTAGCAGATGGAGAATGAGATTTAGTTGCTTAAGACAGGCAACTAGTGAACTAGCATCTCCTGCACGCCTTCCAGCTGCCACACTGCAACAGCACTGGTCTATAGGTTCTATGTCATTTATGTTCACCCTATGCAAGATGCCTTCAATATCATTAAGTATCTGAATGCATTATAACGATAAGTTGAGGAAACTAAATCCCATTCAGAATGTTTATCTGTTATGCTAAGAATTGGCAAAACATAAAGAGGACTCAATATTACCATTACTAATATGACCATGGTGCAACTCTTCTTTTTCCCTTTTTGTCAATCGCAGTTTATTACTATACTAATTCTTAACATGCTAATTTCATTAAGACATTACAATGCTATTTCAGTATTTGGAAGGGCCTATCTAAACGTAAATGGTGACTAAGGTGCTAAACAATAGTAACAAAATCTAGTATGGACCTCTTCACATCTGCTCTTTGATGGGCCTGCAGTTTTCCCACACACAGACCTGAATCATCCATTATAGCTCTCAGTTGTCTATGCCCTGGGTCTTTCATTTTTAAAACTCAGGTTCTTTTTTAGGTTTTGAGGACATTGATCAGAATCTTACCCCCATATAAAAATATAATTTTTACTGATGTATTGGAAAATTACGGAATTTGGAAAGAATTTCAAATTAAAGTATGTTTTTTATCAGGACCAACTTAACACGTTAGGCATTCCTTAAAATGCATCTTCTAAAGTTTTGTATACATTGAATATTTTCAGATGTCCACAGTTTATTGGGTGGTTTCACACTATGACGTAGCAGTCAGTGAACTCCCCAAGTTACAGATGTAGTTTTATTTGCGTGTCAGAATTCTGGTTTCAAAGCATAGAAAAAATAAAAACAACCCATGCAGTTTTTTGTTTGTTTTTACTGAAAACAGAATTTGTTCCACAAAACCATGAAATAAATGATTGGAAACTTATTAGTACTGCCTGGGGTAGAATCTGCTTTTGTTTACTTACTCAAAGTGACAGTTCAGACCTCAAATGGATCAGAATATAGCTCACTTCACAGTGAAGTGAAGAATGAACTTGTTTTAAACATAGATTAACCCATATCACAAAGAAAAATCATAGTTCCTAAGCATTAATCCATAAACTAGTTTTACATCACTGAATCTACATCTGTCCTGTCCCTAAATTAGCATAGTAAGACAGAACTGAATGCTAGAAGAACTTCCCAGTATGAATATAAGTTGAGAAAAAGGGATCCTGAAACAAAATCTATCTCTAGAAATCTTAACTATCTATCTGAAAATGTAGTTTATTTATTTGTATAGGAATTGCAATATTTTTAAAATAAATACCCACACAGAAATGGGCGTTCATATTTTCTGTAACTATATAAAGCACAGCAAAACATGAGGCTATTATAAGTCCCCATTAAAATCTGAAAATGTATGTTCTGAAAGAGAAGAAAACCTATGTTTCTCTGTTTTCTTCCATGGAATTATGTAAGATGTTAACAAATTACGATTTCAGATCAGACATTTTGCTCCAAGTTATTCTTGGAGTAAACTGTGGTCTCTTTTCAGGCAGTGTGAATCACTGAATGTCAGCAGAACCAGTATTCAGCATTCAGGACAGAGGAAAGCCCCTAACCTCTTTAAGGTGGTTCTCCAGGTTTTGGACAGCTCCTTTCAACATGAAGTCCACAAAAATCACAAAACCTTTGCTAGCATTTTGGATTTAGGACTTCAGGATCAGTTATTTGCCACAAAGAAGTGTATTTTGATAAGGATGATGGAGAATAGAATGGGTGGGTTTCAGTACATTGATATGACAAAGGAGTACATAGCTTTGAAAAGACTGTACTAGTTGAAGCAGTACTAATATGCAAGAGAACTTGCATATTACAAAGCAGTAGCGTGGCCACACTCTATTTAGGTTCTTCAGTTTAATAAGGATTTTATTTCTATTTAGCTTCCTCAGTGCATGAAGGACTGTCCTGGTTTCAGCTGGGAAGCACTTAAGACCATCCATGGGGCCATGAAGACCATCCCACCACTCTACTTGTAAGCTTGTCTTAAGCTACTATTTTTTTGTAACACAAGAATTAGAAACATGACTTTTAATCTTTTTGACACTTAAGACATCCAACTCACAGGCTAACTTGCGTGGAAATTAACAGATAATTCCAATACTGCAGTGATGACCCATTTATAAGTTATGATACCTTTTGTAAACAATTAGAGCAATGGAAACTACTCAGAGCATAGAAATGTCTTGAAAGCCATGGAAATAAAACAATAGGTTAAATCTAGGTCTTGGGGTACAAATCTATGTACACTGAAGCACATGGCTATGACACGTCAAGAATTAGTATTTTCTCTCATAATTAACACTAGTACTACAGAGAAGAATATGAAATTAATACAAATATATTTGAAGGCTCAGTTAAAGCACTGGACTGTGACTAGGACTGATCCTGTAGATATGCAGTTAGATTAGAATGAAATGTTAATTATGAGTAACCTAGTTCTGGTAGTTCATATGTACAGTCACACATCCAAATATCATGACTTTTTCATCTTAACAATATCTGCGGAAGTTCTGCCCTTTCTCAACTTGGTATATAAACATAAAAGGTAGAGCATATACACGTTGTAACATATAAAAAGTATTTCAGGCTAGCTTCCAATTATGTGGTAGTGGTTTCAGAAAACCTTATTCAAGTAGCAATTTCAGGACCACCCTACTGAGACACGAGTTAGTTTTAGAGGACTGACTTTGTGATGCATAATGTTTGATGAAACAGTGGTCTCAGAGCTCATGAGGCTCTAACTGGCTGACAGCAGGAATTAAGAATTAAGAATACAGGTGGTTCTTAGTGACAGCAGGGGTAGTGATTTTCTTAAACCAGATTTCTAGAAATCCAACAAGAAATTCAGAGGAGCATGGCTGAGGATGATCTGCAAGAGAATCGGGCTGAGTTAATGGTCTATTTCACCACAGAAGTGTATTTGTGAGAGCCCCTTCTGCTGCTGCTAAGATCTCTCACAAGGCAGTGGCAGGCATGCCATCATGAAGAGGGCCACACAGAAAAAGAGAAGACAGAGAAGACATCAGGACGCACGATTGTGCATGTATATGGACTTTGAAGCAAGGATGTACTCCTGGTCCCATAGCTTAAATCTAGCCAGACTCTGTTTCCCCAGCCATCTTGGCTATGAATGACAGAAAATTCAGGATCATAACTTCCTGTTTGTTTCTAAAAGCTGTTCTTTGGATTGGGATGAGGGGATACACACTCCTCTTGAAAAATATCCTCCATAATCTTGGTCTGTATGTAATGTTCCTGTTACAGTTAGGACAGTGAGGGATCTCAGTAGATGAACTGCTGACAAGCGGATTTAATGTATCTGTTTCATAAGTTGACCACTTCTGACAAAGGGGAAGAGGGAAACTTAATTTGGCATGGTGGGCATGTCTGCATCATTCCACTGCTCTAATACGGTGCTGCCTGAAACCTTATTTTGGTGGGTATTGTGTCCTGGAATGACACAGAACTAGAACTGGTGGGACGTCAAAAAACTTCCAAAAACAGCTTAACAAAATAAAATCACCTGACCTGTGAAGATGTGAAATGCACATTTAGAAACACTCAAGAGTTGTAATGTAGGTGAGGCTAAGTACAGGAATGCCAGGGTTATGGAATATCTAACAACAACATTAATATCACCAATAAGGACATGTATAAATAACAGTATTTTTATTATAAAGTTACTCCGAATTTCTAAACCTCTTAAAATATTAACTTAGGACTCCCAAATTCACTAAGGTAGGTAGCTAAAGATTGTTACTGTTATTTTTACTGCTGGGGAAACTGAGGCAGAGAGGTTCAGTGACTTACCCAAGGCCACAGAGGGAGTCACTGTCAGAGCCGGGATTAGAGCTCAGGAGTTTCTGGCTCCCAGTCCCAAGCTCAGACCACTAGACCATGGCCTCAGGACATTTCCAGCTGGTCTTCAGTCTAAAAAAAAGTAAATTCTCAAGTATGTTACAAGTATGTAACATATATATATATTTATTCTTACTTTGAATGTAATGGTATGAATGAGAACACATTGCTCATAAGTCAGTGATGAAAAGCAAACCAGTAAATTTTATCTGAGTTACCTTTATCATACACATGTGTATGATAAAGCTCTGCAGAAAAATCTTGATTTAAATTGCAGCCAATACAAACAGCTATTGTATTTTTCAGGGTAAGGAACAAATTGTCTTTCCAACCCAGCCAGCATGTCATTTATATTAATGGTGAGGAATGCTAAGTTTCTCTGTGTGTAAGTAAACTCTATTAAGAAAGTCACGTCCCTTGGTGAAGCTAGATCCTTAGTAAATTTTACTAGCTAAGCACTGAGCTCCATGTCAGAGTAATTACACCTTTTATCCACTGTGAGCTCTCTCTTAGCTTCTTCATACTCGTTAATTTCCCACTTCAGCTAATTTAGCAGTAAAATTGCAAAGGTTTTAAAAGGTTAGCTACTGAGGAACTGGTGCATGAATGTTCTGTTAAGCTCCATGCATTGAAATCACATCATGTAGAAGAAGGAATTAATTAAGTAACAATTAGGTAGTGATGGATCATTGACAACATATATACACTTTAGTGCTAAAATTAATCTCCCTGTAAATCCAATACATTGTGTATCTTCTCATCCGTACGCTGGCAAGTTTTATACTTAAAATATAAAATGGACAGGACCCTTAGCAATATCTTTTTTTTTTTTTTTAAAAAAGGCATATCTTCTGGCACTATTAAAACTACATACTATTTTAAAAATCATATAGCTTCATTTTTTAAAAAAGAATTGAAAGAGTAATAAGAATAGCAAAAGGGGAAGAAATTTTTAACGCAGGTGATTTTAAAGTGACTGTAAGGACATTTGTTATATGAAAGTACTTAGTATGTTGAAAGTGCTAACAATTGTGTAGTATTCTCTTGCTATCTTCTTTTACAAGTTGTCATATTGTTTCCTTGTATTGACAGTCAGCTGCTTAATACATAGATTGGCAGTTAGCCCAGTCAATCCTCAATTCTAAAAGCCTCTTAGCAAATGAAGAATCTTTGGATCATTCACACCTTGTAGAAAGGATGACAGGGCAGAAGTGACACCCAGATTCATTTAGAGTATACTTTGAGTCTGATTTTCCTTTGCCTTGCACCTTGTGTAGTCATTTATAGCTGTGCAAAGTGAGCACAAAATGGGTATAAAACACTGCTACCCATGTGAGGAGAGAATTTTGATTTGGTTGCATTATTTCCAGAGCTGATCACAAAAAGTGTCAGGCAGTGAAAAAATCTGGCTCTGCGTAGAAGGTCTAAACAATTTTGACACAAAGCATAAAGTAGCAGCAGCGCTTTCCAAACAATTTACAGAAAATGCACTTTTGCTTTAGATCAATGGGTATTTTAATTTGCTGTTTGCTTGGTATTTTCACAAAAAAAATAATAAACATTAAACTCACCTACATGAAACAATCCTAGTTCTTCCATTCTTTGGTAGAAACATATTTAACTGTGAGTCTGACATAAAAAGGAACTCATGCCCTACGTAAGGTCTCTAGCAGTCCTACCTTTCCACATGCTACTTCTAAACCCAATACGTTAAAAAGTTGCACTTCTACACAACCTCCTGGAATCACTGTGAAAGCTGGTATTATCACAACAGCAGGTCTCGGTCCATCAGAGTTCAATATTCTTCTGGCTTTAGTGTGGGTGGCAAATTATTGTCTCAGCATTTACCAAATAGTGATATGTCTGCTATATGATCTACCACGGCTATGATAATCCAAGACCTACTGCCAAGTATCTTCAAGATATAAACTAATATTAGCAGGAAAGGCCTGCAAATATTAGATTAACAAATATGTTTTAACAAAATTGATAGCTAACAGATTAAGAACCTAATCTGGCTATTGCTGCAGACATGGTCAAGAATTATTTCTACTTAATAACAGACATTTAGTATGTAATAATTAATTCAATATGTTCGGACATTTGTTTCCCCATACTACCTGGTGGCCATTTTTCTAGCCCTTCCCAGCGAGAAATCCTTCCCATTACACTTAAATGCCATGATGGGCCTGGCAACTCAAGTGTGTTGATTAGGAGCAGAAATAGAAATTACATGACTGCATCAGCAGCTGTTGACCTCAGAGTACTGCTACAGTAAACAGTGTCTTCTAGTCTTTCTTTTAGAAAATTTCTTCTCTTTTAATCTGTCATGCATTTCATAGAGTCATCCTAGAACACAGCTCCCAAACCTATTAACATTGTCCAAAGCTTACCCTTCAACGAAGTGACTAAAGAACAAATGAACATATTTGATTATTTTTAATATTTCAGTAATACTGTACTATAGATTGGGGGTTCTTGGGCTTTTTTTTCTTTCTTTTTTTTTTCTTTTTTCTTCTTCTAGTTTGGAGATATTCTTTTTTCTTTTATTTCCGCGGGGGGGGGGGGGGGGGGGGGGGGGGG
>JAVJGI010000060.1:88733619-88785694 GCA_035590275.1 Ibycter americanus
TATTCTTTTTTCTTTTATTTCCGCTCCCCTCCCCCCACCCCCTTCCCCTTCTGGATTCAGTGCTTCTTCAAGCATTCTGAGTTGCTAGTCTGGCTTGACTGAAAAGTACTGTGTGTTTGTTGTGTGTCTGCATCTGTGATACCAACTGTTGAAGACTGTTGATGTTAGATGAGGGCTTGTGCTCTGAGTTGTTCTACCATTGGCTTTCTGGCAGAATCTCTTCTCACCAATGCCAATGATGTCTCTGTGTGGGGGAGAGTCCCTTTTAAAATATTACTCTTGCCATGGCCTTAATTTTACTGATGGGGCATGGTAATGATTTCATTTCTGTTAATCAAAATCATGAGTCATTCCATTCATGTCAATAGCACTAAAGAGCTATACAGACAAGTAAGAGTTCAGAATCAGGCTTCTAGTGTTTAATCTGAAAGAATATCTGAATCACTTCATTAAAGATTGATACTGAAGGATAGATCCTCTGCTTACTTTGCATTACTCAGTCATGCCATTAGCATAAAATGTCAAATAAAGAACTACAATGACAGCTGGCAATGTGTCACAGTACATGGGTTTTCTGTTCACCTCAGGTACAGAAAATACGCCTGAATTAACGAGATTTAGGATAATATTTCAAGTATGACAAAGTTACCATATTGGGTCTCCTTGCCCTTGGAATTTGACATTAATGTTTCAAAAAATTATTTCCTTCCTTTGTTTTTTTATGTCACTCTTACATAACTTGAATGCAAAAGATCTAAAGGCAAACAATATTTAAGTAAGACCTCAAAGACAGAGTTAAGTTGTATAGCCCCATCCACAATGACTATTATGTCTGGTAAATACAGGACATCAAAACACCACAATTCATAATGTTTTGTTTCGCAGGTATCTCATGAAGCACTATCAAATCCTCATTCTTTTTTAAAAAGAAAAAAACATACTAATTTTCCAAAATACAGACTTTCTAAAACAATAAAAGGTTTTGTACTGGTGTCTGTCTCCTGCTCAGACAGAGAAATTGTGCAGGGGATGATGGGCCTTAATTTAGTCCTCACTGATAAGTACTTTAAAGACTAAATATTCTTGAAATTGCACTTATTTAAATTACACTCAAGCTCCATGTAAATCTAAAAAAAGATTAGAGGTCTAGCAAGCTATCAGAATATTGCTTTATTACAACTTTTCTAATTTTTTCCATTTATTAAATCAAAGAATTATTGGCATTTGAGAACATTTTCTAGAAATCTATTTGATATATTACAGGCCCTAGAAACTATTACTGTCATACATACTTCCAGCTTCACTACAAGCACGTGCCTCAAGACACCAAATCAGAGAGTTTATTGAACAAACTAGGACCAGAAGGAAGCTGAAAGAAGGGATCTTTTATTGTGTTTTCTGTGGGTCTCACTGACTGTCTCACTGCAAACTAAAGATCTATCTGTTCATCTTGCTTTTCCAGTACAGTGGGAATATCAAAAATATTTTCCCCTCAATTCTCAATGAAAGCTTTCTTTTTGCCCTGCTAGACCATGTATTCAGTTTTATACCCTACACTTCCTCAGCATAAGAAAATTCTTCTACAGTGAAATGATAAGATACTGTCTTCAGGCTGAATACAAATGGTAGTTAAACCACTAGTGCCTTTTAAGAAAACCTTGATATAATTTGGATTCTTAGTAACTGTGGGAATTACACATTTTTCTTGTGTTTGTGATAACATTGCTGTGTATTTCAGTAAGCACACTTGGGCACATAGCTTAATTATAACACAACAGACTTCACATGTCTTTGCTGAAAAACAATTAGAAATCTCACTCTTTGTTTTTCAATAAACTAAAGTGAATGAGAAACTGAAGAAATATAGAAGAGAGAAGAGAGAAGTGACCTACCGTGGTTGTCTTTATCCGTCCTCCTGGTTGTGTACAGGTCCAGCCTGATTTATTGATTAGCAAATCACAGCCTTCTCCTTCTAAACATGGAAGCATTTCACACCACTGTTTTGTTTTGATAATTCGTGCTATGGAACAGAAAAGAAAAGAAAAAAAAAACAAAACCAAAACCAATTGGCAGGAGAATTCACATTTCACTTATCTCTAAACACTTTCCCATTTGAGTTGTCTATTTTCATCATCTGATAATGCAGCTGTAGGTTATGATGTAGACAGCCCTAGGCAATTTACAAAATTATTTACAACACCTGCTGTGCCAACAAATTTCATAATAAAAACAGAACTTCAAAACCAACAATAAAACAAAAGAGAGCTCTGTTATAAATCAAAAGAGCATAAAAGTTAGCTAACTTTCTAATTCCATGCTCCTTACAGTCAAGGAAATATTGTTGGTGGGCTAACAGCTGAAGACTTACTATCCTAATTAATCATTATTGTAGCCTGAAAATGACCTATGACTGGGATCCATTGTGTTAGACTCTGTATAAACCTGAGCAGACACTCCTTATCCTGAAGTGCTTACAGTGTAAATAGACATGAGACACACAGTGGAGAGAGAGAAGCTGTAATAATTAGAGGGGTCAACATAATGACAGCAATTGTGAAACTGTGATACTTGCAATGGTAGGGACATGGTTAGGGGTAGGAACTAGGAACAGAAGAAGGACAGGTGTTGAATTAAGTGAAGGTTGGGAAATCACAGGGAAGGAGGCAATAAGCAAAGGGAAAAGACTGGAACAAACACCCTATTACCCTATTACTACTAGGGGAAGGAAGTCTAATCAGGAAGGTCCCTAACTGTCAGAAAGGTGGTATGTTGTGTGTTTGTTGGCTCCTCTTAATGCTTGCGCCTCTGGCAAACTGGTTCTGCAGAATTTCCTCAATGTCACACACAGCAAGTAGTCTTGGAACAACTGAGCTCTGACTGCATTCAAGTAGATGCAGAGGAGCTGTAGGGAGAAATTTTTCTTCAAGGCAGGGAGGAAAGGAGCTTTAGTTACCATAGACTTCTTTCTGGATTATAATACTACTTTTGAGTTAATCTCTGTAGTATCTGGGATCTTTCTCATAGAATATCAAGCAATATGACTAATAGCTAATATTTCATTATTCTTTCACTCTCCCCCGTAGGCAAAACTGTAGGGTGGAGTGTTTGGGATAATTTTTATAAAATATATAGACAGAGATGCACTCACTTGCATGGTGCCATATACTCATGCTAAACAAGGTAAGGTTCCCCAAACAATCTGTCTTTTACTCTAGACTGTAAGGATTGCAGTCCACAGAAAATGATCTTCAGTTCCTTCAGAGATCATCTCAGCAATCCTGGGCTAGACTGTAAGAAAGCTTCACCACCTCAATTTGTATGTAAGTGTCCTAGGCTTCAAGGGCAGACCAAGTTCCAAAGTTCCACACACACAGACACAGATCACATCTTCTTCTATGTTGATGTGTGGCACCAATATACGCCATATACCTTCAACAGTCATGACACCAACAAAAAGAGAATTACGGGAGAAATACTTAGCAAGATAAGTGTACAAGAAGCTTATGATACTCTAAATTAATTTTGGGTCCAAGTTGCTTAAAAGTGGGCATTTATATGCAGTGGTGGTTGCTTCTCTTTACGCTCACCTGAACATGTGATTCAGCCTCCCTATGCTCCTGACTTCCTCTATCTGGAACTACCAAAGAATACAATTCCCAATGCCACTGGGTCATGGCAAGAAATAGAAGTGTTATTTAAAGTCTTTTAATAAGATCCTTTCCAATATTTTGACATGAAACAACTTATGTTCTCAGTCCCAGTACAATTGTTGGTAGGCCCTAGCAATATAATGAACACTTATATCTTTCAGTGGAATCTCAATCTGAAATTCATATTAAGATTTTTATTATAAAATCCACTTTAGCTCCCAAACGTCTACATAGGAATTTGCACTGTTCATTAGGCAATATATTTATATCGCTGGAGGAATGATTCCCAAACAATTTTCATAACTACCATTTTTTGAAGCAAAACTGCTAAGTTTTTATAGCACATAATATACAGAAATTTGGATTGTGCTTGGGGTCCATAGGTACTGCTTTACTGAGAATGGATCATATCGCTTTTTGAGGCTAACATCTCCTACGTAACAGATAATAGCCTCATTCTTTCCATGTGACGGCATGCATACAGTTGCAGGCTTTACAGAAAAAGCTCAGTAAAATGTCAACACCAAACCTCACCCATTTGCATGCGTATCTTTTGCAATGCACATATGGAAATGTCTATTTCTATCAATGTTTCAACAATATGAAGGATCACTGAAAGACTGAATAGTCAGTTAAACTCAAAAATATATACTAAATTGCCTTTACTATCTGAGGTGGGAGGTTTTCCTGGAAAAGTAATTTGAACTAATCTTTAAAAAAAATATATATTTCTCTCCTCTGTGAATTACTCTTAGTGTTTGCTTGGTTGCACTCTCAGAACACAGCTATCACTAATATCACCAATATATGGAGTCCTTGCTCTGGGTATTGGCTATATCCACAAAAATTTAGAACACACTAAGAGTATTTTACAGAACATAAAGTCTAAAACATTACTGTGTTAAGTGTATAGACCAGCTCATGCATTTACGCTTTGAGAATTGGAACAACGTTTTTTGCAGGAAAAAACTATTTGGCTACATTATTGAAACTAATCAGTACCAAACTGGTTTACTAATTTATTAATTACACATAACTACCAGCCGTGCAGGATCAATACCAGTAACACAAAAAAGTAAAGCACAGTACGAGACACAAAATGTTCATGAATGCTTGGAAAGGCCTTCACACCCCTCGGAACTAACCCCAAACGCCCCCAGCAGCCAGCCACACACCCCCTGTGGCAGCAGCCCCGCGGCGGCACCTCGGGCAGGTTGGGCACCCCGGCTCCAGGGCCGCCCCCGCGGTGAGGCAGCCCCCAAGGTCCCTCCTCCCCGTCCAGCTTTTGGACCTGACCCTTGCTTTGTTTCAAAAGCCTGGCAAGCGCACTCGCTCCCACAGTCCCGCTGTCAGAGGCCTCGTTCGCTGGGCCCATTGCCAAGAGCAGGCCAGGCGGGCGCCCTCACGCTGGGGAGCGCAGCGAGGTCTGGACTGACACTCGTTCTCTGACACATGGCAATCCCAGTTTCGAAAGGTAGGCCAAGTTCGTGTCTGGGATTACATCTATTTTTGCATTTTCACTTTTCAGTTTGTCCATTAAAGCAGAGAAAGTATCACGGTGAAGCGAAACGCGTAACATAGGGAGGGAGCAAAGTATACAACAATTTTATCAGGGTAATATGAAAAATTTCTACCAGCAATTGAAACTGAGTTACGCTAGTCAAAGCGAAGGAATACGATGTATTTCCCGAGGCAGTATAGTTGCCTTTTTAGTGTGTATATTCACCAGGGGTGAAATTCAGCCCTCTGCAGACAAGACAGCAAAAAGCCTATCAGATTCTTCAAATCCACTCCAAGCTCCATTATAAAGAATTAAGTGGCACTTAAATGATACACAGCCTTTGTGCCGACCTTCTGCAAAGAACAGAATTTCATCTTAAGAATCTGAGCTGATACTACTTTGCATCTCCTAAGAAGGGCTGTGCCCCTTTACTTAAACTGAAGTTAATAGGAACTGACGGTGCTCAGCACATGGTAGAATTGCTTTCCCGGGTAATACCGTTTGAATTGGAGAACAAACAGACTTTATCCAAGGGTTTCTCACACAAACAGTGCAAACAGTTCTGAGGTGTTGCAGGCAAGCAGAGGTTATATTACCATGACACCAAGCTACCTACCAAAGTGTTCTTAACTGGTTTGCATGATAAAGCAATATGCAATGGATTTCCAGTTATCAGTAAAAAAAAATAAATAAATCTCTATTCATGATCAACTGATCAACTGAGTAGCGTTTCAGAACACCGCAGATCGTTTTCTGCTAACTACTGCAACTAGATACATTTTGTCACTAAGGTCCTCGCCTGGTTTAACATTATATATATACTTTCCTATAGAAAATCACCTTTATTTTCTAGACTTTCTTTTCACGCATTCATTTGGCATTCGGGCAGTTGTCAGCTGCTGCATCTCTAGTCAATCTCATAACTGAAAATCATTAACTTTTTCTGACAGCAAAAAAGTGAGATAAATCTGGTTCAGCAGCAGTAAGTGCAAAAACTTACAGCCATCTAAAATACATGAGATTAAAACACTCAGATTCTTACAGTTTGTTTTCTCTTTTGCTTAATGTTGCAGAATGAACTTGGAAATAAAAGTAAAAATATTTTTTTTTTTTTTTTTAATCAAATGAGAATATTGATTAAAACAGCATTTGGGTACTGAGACTTAAGATTTCTGAATATGTTGTTGCTCCTATGCACAAAAAGGTGGTGTGTGAAATGAATATTTACAAATCATAATGAAAACCATGGTTGAAGAACCTAAATAAAGTAGAAAAAAGATGGCTTAGTTGATGTTTATTAGTCAATTCCAGATGCCTGAAGCAGCAAATGGAAGATTCTTTGTAGTGAGGAGTAGGGAAAATTTCTGCTAAGCCAGAATATACCATTTTGAAACATGCTTCTTAAAAGTGAGCTTATCTCACCTATACTTCTTATAGAATGGTGTTCTCCTTCACATTATTTTTTTTCAATGATAACTTGTAGCACTTAATACAAGTGTAAAGTATGCATTGGAGAAAATATTTCCTTTTTGATTTTCATACATTATTTCACTGTTGTTTTCCTTGGACTTTGAAAAAAAGCTGATCAGCATAGCTTATTACCAAAGTTCAGAAATGCATTGGATTCATCAGTTTAGATGTAGCTAGACAAACACATATATCTTAGTGTTCCTTGCCCTATTAACTCTGAACAGGACTCACATCTTTTATAATTAATCATCTCCTACTGATCCCAACTGGTTCCATCATCCCACTTCTCTCCCAGCCTCTCTGTTCTCTTTATCTCATGTTTTTTGTCCTTCCATTTTTTTCAGCTGTAGTCTTTTGCTCCAACCATTTCTCTCCTCTGCCTCATTCAGTACATATACACTGTCTACCTATCAAAGATCCCAAAACACTTTGCAGAACTTATTATGTTTAGCTAATTTTACCTATAACTGGTAAATGCTGTTCATTGTCCACATTTTGCACAGGGGTTAATCAACTTGACCAAGGTCACACAAGAAATTTGTTGCAGAGCTGGAAACAAAACCTCTGAATTCTTAGTGGTCACTAGCCTGGAGACCTTTCTCTGTCCCACTTTCCTTCAGAAAGAGAGCGTGTTTTAATACATATGTATAAGAAATTAAACAACAACAACAAATATGCAAAGTAATAGGTTTTTAAAGACATACATCAGTTAAATTGCAGCAGCAGGAAAGAGACCAGCAGAAACAGAAAGAGAATCACAGTACTGTAATAAGACATTGCAATCATGAACTGCCTTTAGAGCAGCAATTTGACTGTAATAGTGCATAAGCCCCAAATGTTAATCTATTTTACTACACAACAAGGAAACATCACAAACCTTGGATACCTTTTCCAGCAGTCATTCTGCTCCACTTAAAAAATTGGAAGCAGTGCTAATTCACAAAGAGTTAGCTCATCTCAATTATTTATAGGGCATCTAGACCAAAGACTATTTGGTTCTAAAAACAGCAATATAGCAATGTCTAGACATCCATTTTATCATTTAGCATTTGCTGTCAAGTTTGGGAGGGGTACTTGAGCTGAAGTTGAGAAATATATGGAAAAAAGTGATCTCCTGTGAGCTACAGAGAGGTTACAAATTGAGACCACGTAACTAGATGAAAAGACCAAATGACAAGGCAGAGGCTTTTCCTGCAGCTCACCCCAATTATAGTTCCAGTACAGGAGAAATCTTATTACAACCCCAGGGTTGAGAAGAGACCTTCAGTATTGACCTGCTCCCTGAAAAAGAATTGAAACCTTGGTTTACCATAAACAGTGCAGATTGCACCACACACAACGTATATTTGGGAGGAGCAGTATAATATACAGAGGATGATCTCCAAATTATGCACTCATCCATATCATCCCAAATTAGGACTGCCTGAGGGGCACTCCTGCCAGTTACGTGAATAGTCCCTAAGAATTCAGCTGTGGCAAAAGCAGTTGCTGTATTAAGCTGTGTGAGTGTAGGAACTTAGTAAACCGCAGCAGCATAGGTTTAACTTGAAAACTACTGCATTTAGCAAGGCATCCAGCACCTGTTTAATTTTAAGAAGGTACCTAATGTTTTGCTGAATCTTCATAAGACTGTAAAATAAATACATACTGACAGCTTAGGAGGAAGAAAGTATTAATACGTAATAAATCCCCGGAACACAAGACAGAAGATAAAACCCCCAAACAAATAAACAAACAAACAATTAAGCAAACAAAAGCTGAAGTAGAATCCAGATTCTAGGAGCACTCATGAAAATCAACAGCTCTCATCTTCTTTCCTGTTTGTGTCTCCAATTAGCAGAATTTCCTCATTACAGTGCCCCCCCCAATAAATAAATAAATAAACAATGAAAACGAGGATATGAGAGGAAATGCATAGGAACACAAAGTATCTGACCTTTTTGTAGTGTAGAAACAAGCATGTATTTACCTGGTCTCTCTCTTCTCAGTTCTTTGAAAACCTTAATACTGTGTGACTCAGTGATCTAGTCAGAGGTATCTCAGATTTGTCTACATCCAGATGTTCAAATATTTTTATGACAGAAGCACTATCCTAAAATGGAAAGTGCCCTACAAATCAGCTTCACAGTCAACTTATGTCTGTTCTAATTTTGATTTTCAAGGCCCAGTTTTCTTCTATTTATAATTGCTCTCATTTGAGATTGTAATACATCTCCACATTTGTTCTCGACCCCTTAGCTTTTTGCTGGCAATTGCTACAATTGCTTACACAGAAAACTAATACAGCGAATGTAACACATATTTTTCAAATGCTTATAAAGCAATCTAACAGAAACAGAAAAAAATGACACCAATCCAGCATCTTTTACCAAATCACACAGGGTCACAACAAGCATCCCGACAGTCATAATAAATAATACAGATAAACCCTACACATTTAATTTTATTTAGGTACAATACATGTGCTCCTAGCCTTTTCTAAGTTGGTGGTTTCTAACTACATATTAAAATGCCAATGCTTTAAACAAGCAACCTGGCCCACAATTCTGCCCAGGATTTCAGCATTTGCCAGGATATCCACAGATGTACATATCCACTGGTTTTCAATCTGTGAATGATCTAATGCTTCATTGTCTGTGGGTAGTCAGCACTTGCTGTCTAATAAGAGATGCTAATTGAACAGCTACCCCTAGAGAAAGCCTTTGTCAGGACTCAGTGTCTTCTGCTTCTGTCCCCTGCTGTTCTGCTCTGCTGTATTCAATTAGTGTGCTGGAAGCAAAGTAAAAATTACTAAAAATCTGATCTGTGATATGCCAGCAAAGAACCCTTCAGAGATCAGGTTTTCATCACATTTCACTTTGCTGCCAGCACACTGAGAAGAGCAAATTTAACTGGAGAGGGACAGCAATTTTGGACCCAAAGAAGAGAATCTGAAGACAACAGTAAAGAATAGAGACAAGGGAGGGGTATAATGGAAACTAACAAGAAGAGGGATAATAGAAAAAAGAAAATAATTAGGCAAGAAAGAAAGGAAAAAGGGGACAAAGCCCAGCTATATGTAGTAGCTACTGAAGCAGATGGGTAAGGTCAAAAACTTGCACAACTTGTTCAGTGGAGTCAGTAGGATTGTGCCTAAACTCCCCAGACACCGAACTCAGATTTAGCTAAACAAGAATGTGCACAAAGTTTAGGTCAAGCTAACCCACCCTCTCAAGTTCTTAAATGACTCGCCCTCTCAAGTATCCACCATCTCAAGTCGTCAAAATTGATGAGTGAAAGGACTTCTAATCAAGGGAGTCAACCTTGGGAAACAAAGAACAGATAATGATAAGAACACCGTTATGCAAATTATGCAGAAAGAAGCCTCCAAGTGGAAAAGTTCTGGCTGCAAGAGGAGACAAGCTGATAAGCTGTTGCAATCCTCAGAAAATCAATTGAAAGTAGGACAAAGGCAATGGTGGTAATGGGAGATCCCGACCTCCAGCTCAAATAGTCACCCTGAAAGAGAGCAAACCCCCGCTTTGGGAGCATGCGGAGCTGGTGAAAACCTTCAGTAGCGCTGCCTGAGGATGCGCACTAATCTGCATTAGGAGCAAGAAACTTGTAACCAGTCCTGTGAGTGAATGACAATGAATATGTAACGTACTATGAATATGCAAGTACTCTACTGTATATAATGTGCACCCTTGAGCAGCTTGGGTGTGCACCTTAGGAGCAAAAAACCCCCATGCACCCAGCGCTGCAACAAACCAATGTCGTCTTTCTAAACTACCATTTGGTATGGAGAGTTTTCCTGGTTACGATTTTCAGTAATAGGTTAATGTGGGTAAGTGAAGGCTAAAGAAAAGAACTGTTTGGTTTTGGTTTTGTTGTTTCTTTTTTTTAAGTAAACTAATTTCAGTCCTCCTGATATAAGCAGAATACTGCAGTGGAAGACCAGATTTACTGTGGTTAAAAGAAGAACGTGAAAGAACTGGGCAGATATTTGTGACCATCCCTATGTTATGCAAGGAAGGCTGGGCAGGTATGGAAGAGGGAAAAGGACCCCAAGAACCCCTAGCTATGAAGCATGTGAACATACATCAAGGTATCTACTGAGCACACAGCAAAGCAGGAATTTAGAGGAAGCCACAGTAGGAATAAAATATGGTGTAAATTACATGGCAGAGAGTGATTAGTGCCATAGAAAGAAGCTGGAAATAAAAGATTATGAGGCTAGTAGTAGAAAGGGAGTGAAGGAAGGGTGGCAGGAAGGTTATAAATCAACCTTACAAGAAGTGTCTGAAAACAGACTGAGACTCAGAGTGTAGATACCCATGGATATGGGTGACAAAGGATTCCTGGACACTTCACCATATCTACAACTTCACATCCGACTGCACGATATCTGATTCTGCAGTCATGAAACAGATGCTAAAATGATGGCCAGCGATCGGGGTTCTTCTTGGGACTCTACATGTGGAGCTCTCATGTACCCGGGCTTATTAGGACAAAAAAAAACCCCACCACCAAAACCAAAACCCTCCCCTGGAAAAAGAAACCACTATAAAAGAAGCACTCTTCATTTGACAACTGCTTTTGCATGGGCAAAGCAGTGAGAATTGGAATGTGAGACTCCATCCATATGAGAACTGACCTTAATCTTTTTAAAGCTATTTCTGGGAATTTTAGTTAGTGTTCTTCATGTGCATTCAAAGGACCGGCATTTAGCCAAGTGATTCTGCTCTGGTTCTCTTTGCTTTTGGTATTTTCCAAGTCCAGTGTCAGCATGTACACTGCTGCTGTGACTTGCTGGTGACATTTTATTGAGCACTGAAAGAGATAATAATTCAGCTGTTCTCAAGTACAATGGGCTTCCTTTGTCAACAACCACCACAATGGGAAAATTTGCCCTCCTTTTGTCATGTATGTAAGAACAGAACATGAAAGCAAATTGAGTTAAAATGAGCTCGATGACTAGCATAGGAGACTAACAGCTCTATGAGCCACTATGAGAACAATTAAAAGTATTAGAAAACTCAGCAACAAGGCTGTACTTATCCCATACCCCCTGTGATTTCCCCCTATTCCACATGGCTAGGTGCTGTGTTACAGTAAACTATATGCTCTTTGGGGTAACCCTGGGACTTTTGTTTTAATCAAACAGTAAATAGGCTATGGTTATACTGGGATTTTAACACAAATCAATGCTACATGACTGAAAATTAAGAAAAAATTAATAAAATGAGTGAGACAGGTGAAAATAAAAAGAAAGGAAGACAACTATATGGTATCATCTCTCATGTGAGATACAATTATTAAAACCACTTCTGATTTTTTAAAATTTGTGTTCATATATATTATTGTCAATGCCCAGGAGACTTGCCATAGTGAACCTTTAGATGCCATGTTGGCCTTTAGATAGCTTGGAATTGGCCTTTTCTCATGACTTCTGCTTTTGTTAGCCAGTGTTTGACCAACAGAGGAGCAAATGTGTTTAAATACAGCAAGGATTTTAGTTTATATAACATGCTGAACTGGTGCACTGTCCATGGGAAACCCTGCTACAGGTGGATGTGTTTTATCTCAGCTACACAGTCAATCACACATCCTGTCAGACAGCAGTTTGACATCATGACTATGCAGAACATGATTTCTGACTGACAGATGAAGCCATGTGAATTTTTTTAATGTAGCTTTTCATGTGTACATAAAATATTACTGTTCCTTACCCAAAACTTGTATGACCTGAAATGTTTTTCCATCTTTTTATACTTAATTTGAGCAATTACTGGTCTCAAATCTTAGCGAAGCTTTCTCTGTATATACCTCAGTATTTGGTAAAAATTACAGATGATTGCCTTATATCTATATAAGGTTTCTATTTTTAATTTATTTTTATAATATTGCACATAATACCAGGAGACAGATACCTTAAAAACACAAATAATGCAATTCATCTCCAAAACTCAGCTAATGTGTGGATGTTTTTACCTTGTATATGTAACGCACAGAGGAATTGATTTTCAAAGATTCATCAGATTCTACTTCATAAAAATTCTTCAGATACACTACAGTTCAGAAGGAGCTCAGTAGCAGAAACAGTCACTGATTAGAAGGAATAGTCTTTCTTCATCTAACAGGCAATATTTTATTTATTGGAACACATCCAGCAAATCTATGAACAGCCACAGAAGGTATTTTAAAGGCCAATAGTCTCCCTGTCTCCTTCACCATGAGAAAATATAATTTGAAATTTTCAAAATTATTTCAGTGAAATCAAATTAGAGGGATTGGTCATAGGGTGAAAAAGGGCGGAGATCTGCCTCTTTCTTAGGGCAGGCAACGCATGTGCTCATATGCTATGGCTGTTGTGTTTGCAAGCAGGAGCCCTGTCCCCTGTCAAAAGCAGCACAGTGGAGGTTGGTTGGGCTGAAGAACACAGTAACAGCACAGACGAAATTGACTACTTTTTTAAACTATGAACTCTGAAAATAAGGTGCCATAAGCAATTGCGATTCCGCAGCAACTGTTCATATTGTTCAAAGTCAGACCACCAGACACAAAACAGTTGACCAGGACAGGTCACTGAGAGTTAAAACTACTTTTCTGTATTGCACTCCTTTACAGGAAACATAGTGGAGCCATAGATTTTAGGGACAGAAACAAGCAGTTACACTAATCTAATCTATCTTAAGCTTTATGAAGGCCACAAAATTTAATCCAGCAATTTCTACAACAATCTCAACAATTTCTGGTTGACATACAACATATCTTTTAGAAAGACATCCAGTGCTGACTCTCAGAGAATAGTCACATTTCTACAAGCTCTTAAGGCAGTTTATACAATTCAATATCAAAGGCAAACCTCAGTTCTATAGATTTTAGTATTATTTCTATGGGACTCCTATTTAACTCCCATAGAAGTATACTCCTCTTCCCTTACTAAACTAAATGATTGAGTGGTTTGCTGTCAGCTGTAATAAGGGCATGTCCCTGACAAAACACTCAGTATTCCTAAAGGTCAGTCATCTAAATTGTAAATCTCTTGCTGTTGTTTTTTGGGTTTTTGTTTGTTTGTTTGTTTGTTTGTTTGTTTTTGGGGGGGAGGGGGGGGTTACATTGAATAGCATCTTAAGCAAATTAAAACAAACTGCACGTCAACACTGGACACAAACAAGAGTTTGAAACCCCACAGCTTTAGCTTGGTTGGTATCTATAATCTTAGCTTTTAAAGATGCTGATGGAAGCAAGTTAGAATACTCCACCTGCAGGAATTTCATTGTTTCCTTTTAACAGTAGCTGTCTGCAAAAGAGCTTTCTCAACCAACTCTTGCATTATAGAAGCAATGGGGAAACCTTATTAGAAATATTTATGTTGTGTAACAGTACCAACAGTACAAGTCTGCAGTCCTGACTCAGGCAAAACTTGCAATGGGTTTCTTTAGGGTTCCTCTCAACAAAGCACTGCTCGACTGAGTCCGCAGCTTGCAAATAGCCCCTTGCAGATTAAAACTCACAACTGCTAGTTCTCTATGCCTCTCTTAAGTACAATACCGAACTACTTAAGTGTTAATATAGTCTCACATTTTAAACATATCAAAATAAAATAATCTTCAAGAGGTCTTCCCAGGGAAACTTCATAATTTTTCTGTATTTTCACATAGCAGATCTAAAAATGGATCTTTATCTATTATTATATAAGCATGTATGTATCCATGTATTTATGCATCTACTGTTTTAGGAATAAAAGTTGCTGTGACCACTTCTCTGCAATGTTTTATCTTCAGTCAGCAGGATATCCCGTCTAACCACTGTAGTCATATGTGAATAACAGAAATAATTTTTATTAAATTGTAGAATAACGTGCACACTTGCTACTATTGGACTTAAAAAACACTTCCATAATTTCATCTGCGTTTGAAAGTTTAGAGCCTATTTACATGGCTTAGTTGCTGGAAGTTAAATAGTGAATTTACAACACACTAGCCACTCTTCACTAACTCAGCTCTTTACAGCTTGAGGTGTGCTTTTGTTAGCACATTTCTCATCAATATACATTACCTGCTGCTTTTATAGACAGCTTTCCATGCCTGAGCAAGTTTGTTTAAAGATGGATCAGGCATCCCTATCTGTAAAATTTGTAGCACGTAGATTAAATCCGAAGAGAGTGCTAGTAAGTGCATTGGCTTTCTGGTCGTAGGTAGGAAAATAGTCACAGAGGTTATTTTAATTCCGCTTTGTTCAAGAACAGAATCATGTATATTTTTGTTAGTAAACAGACAATTATTCAGATACCTTATGTCATTCTCAGCATATTCTGCATCCTACAATAATCTGCAAATGCCTAAATTCTGGCTAGCCAAGTGAAAAGGTAACTATTTTTAACTGTATCTTACAAAGATTTCTAAGTTCACCAAGTGTAAAATATTCATGATAAGGGAAAATAATTTCATGAAAACAGACATAATATTCTGATAATATGAAGATTTCTACCAGGTGGACTAGCAGGCACTTCAGCCTGTTGAAAATGTATGCCTCAGTGCATGTGTGACAGAGGTATGTTTAACACACACAGAGAAACAAATTTGCCAGCAATTTCTTCAGCAGTTTTACTGTGATAACAATGCTTTTTTTTTTTCTTTTTGGTTTTTTTTTTTTTGAGTTTTTTTTTCTTACAAATTTGTAGTGGATGCTACAGCTCAGTACTGTGTTTATTATATATATGGTCTTGACTACTTGAATCTGTGCAACCCATTCAAAAACAGACTGCAAAATGCCAAAGACTTTCTTTCACTTCCAGTCCTGCTTAAGTTTTCTTTGTGGCACTGCTCATCTGAATCATTGCCTGTTTCTTGCTTACAAAACATTCATATTCAAAGCACCATTAGCACAATAGCAATTAACAAAGAGCCTTTTATGCCAACATGCTACAACTTCATCTTGCACACCCTTTACAGGAAAAAGGTCTTTTTTCTTCTTTCCAGTATCAGCGAAGCACTCATGCCATGTGAAAAGAATGCTCCCTTTCAGTGCAGAGGGGACATGGCTGTGCCTTATGTGAATCTACTGTATGTACAACCGAGGGGAGGACTAGGTGACCTAAAAGATCTTTCTCATCTCTAATCTCTATGGAAGTTCACGGTATCGGGAATTGCATATTAACAACCAGATGCAGGATTTTGTGTGAAAACAGAAGAGTGCTTCCACAGGATGTTTTTCTTAATTTTTCCCTGCTGTAAAGGATAGGAAAAACACTTTTAGGTTTGTAACAAGCATAATCGACAAAACACAGAAAGGACAGCAATTACCCTTGAGTCATTTACAGCAGTCATTCCTAAAAATATTGCTAACACAGAGCAGTAAGTGAGAAGGAGGGAGAACCTGCAGCTACAACACATTGGAAATTGGTGGATTTTGTTGCTAGTACTACATCACATTGCCACATTGGCACTAAGACGAACACTGAGTTTCCCCATGAGGTAAGGCTGTTCCTTTATAGTATGCTGTAGATGCCATGATCATATTACTTAGAGAAGAACAAGAGAAAATGGAATTGTTTATACTTCCTCTTAACAATAATTTATAGGCAATTCCACAAGGCAAAAAAAATGAGTAGCACAGAGTTGGTCAGAAAGACACAGAACACAAACCTGTTTGCAATAATGGCATAGAAACAATATCAAGGCATTTTACAGAAATATAAAGATGTAGGATAGATATGAGAATCTAACTGCCCCCAAAACATCTTCATTATCAGATAGTCACAGTATTTCCAAATAGCTGAACTACACAGCCCTGTGACATGTTAGTAAACTTTATCATTCATAACAGGTGTCTAGAATGTTATAGCCCAAGCTCCCACTAGCACAACACACACTGGTAAAACAAGAAAGAAAAAAGAAAACAAACCCTCAAAGGCTCTTGTGTGCCTTTATTTCACACTGAATAAGCAGGCACAGTACAGCCTGCTGCTAAGCTTTTCCTTACCAGTGGTCAAAACATGGATGGACTCTTGGTTACAGCTCCTAATGTGTTGGTCAGCTGACCCAGAATAACAAAGGCTAAGGGTAATCACAGAATCACAGAAATTACTATACTGGATCAGACTTGAATTAGTCTCGTCTAAGATCCTGTCTCTGCAAGTAGCCAGAGAAATGTGTAAGAGCCCCACATCAGCCAGCTGCCTCTATTTCTGTATGTCCCAGCAAGAGCTGTTGCAAGAAGAAATAACTTAATACGCTCAGAGTTGTTTCTCCACATTTTCTCAGTTACTGCTCTGCAAGTTGTTGATTGAGGGGCAAAGGGTGGAAATTGTACATCTCTGAGGAACAATTAACTTCTTTGTTGATCCCCTGAGGTGTACCATAAGCCATAATACCATAAATTATCCCAAGGAGAATTTGTCATAATAGATCTAAATTGATAGCATTAAAAAATGTTCATGCATTTGTATTTAAAAGTGCCTCTTTCTGTTAAAAAGATTTTGCATTGCCAATTTATGGAAAAAAACAGTATAATTTTTCTCCATAGTAATACAGAAAGCATTGCATTTGGATCACACATTAATCACAGTAAAATTAAGGACACAGAAAAACAAATATGATAAATCACATATCCTTTTGCCTGAGATATAATTCAGCATAAGGCCTGTATACATCATTAACTGCTGTGTTTGCCATTAATACTTCACAAAAATGTGTGAACAAAAGCTGCATCATGAAGCTGTTAAAAATCTGTCTTTAATTTTTCCTGCTTCACCTTCCCCTATATATTATATGAAAATCATCCATACTGTATACCTTTCCTTGCCTAAAATACATACAAAAATTGGCTATATCATAGAATCTGCAAGGTTTTCTATTCACAGACAGTACTGCCTGCCTGAGACTAGGTATGTCATACCTACATCACATTATTTCCCCCTCTCCTGATACAAAATCTTTTATGAATAAGCCTGACTTGCTAATACACTGTTCTGTTCCATTCAGCTTCTTACACAGCACTCAGCCAGGCTGGACCCAAGTGCTTCTTTGTAGGATATGAGCCACATGACTCTCATTTATCATGTGCTCTCTCACTCCCCAGGGCAAAAAGTATATGCAGTGAATGTTTTGTTCAATTTTGTTGTTGTTGTTTTTCTTAATGCACACATATATAAGTTAGGGAAAGCAAGTCAGTGAAACAAATCCTGTACTTAGAGTGGAAGGTGCCGAGTCTTGTCCTTAGCTCTTTGGAAAACTTCATTCTAAGTTAGGCTATTGATTGCTTTCCTTAGCACAGCCACACACCAAATGAGGCTGCCAAATGCACTCCCATTCCTGCCCACTCTTGTAAATAAACACATGCTTAATTATATTAACTTCAAGACACTTCTCCAGACATGTATCCTCTCAACCATAGCAGTTCTCAAAATAACACTCAAATTTTGAAAGAAATCACATTCATCTGAAATTCCTAAATATACCCCGCATTTCAGGCATCTGAAAGCTCTGCCTGCACAGACTGTTCTATCTGTTCTATTTGGATTCATTGCTTCAGGAGAAATACCCTGACTGTTCTCATCAGCCTCTTTGGCACCCACCTTTAATAATTGACAATTTTAAAGACAAACCCACATGTATTCTAATAAAGCAAAGTGTTAACACTGGGAACATGAAAATAAAATATTTTTTTAAAAATCTGGATCTTAACATCAAGCTTTGCACTGGGTTACTCCAGTATTTCACCCCACTTGGGGTGCTAGTGGTCTACCACATTATTTAACAGAGAGGGACTGCCTTAAGAAACTCTGTCTATCTTTTTTCTGGTTCTGTTAAAAAAAAACCTATAAAATGAGGAATTGTATCTCCTCAGCAAGCTCTCTGGGAAAACAGTCATATCCCTTATTCTGTTCATTTACTTCTAATCCTATAATTTCATATATTTTAATGCAGTTCATGCATAGGTCATGACAAATACATGTGTAGTATATGTGTATGCAAGTATATATAGTATATGCAAGTACATGTGTAGTATATTTATCCTAGAATATGTGTAGCCTCTACCTTGTTTCAATAGCTTCATAGGGACCATACATATTAGATGGATAACAAGACAGCAGTTCTGGCATTTAGAAAATCTCCTAAGCCTGCACCCCTTCCTTCCTCTTTTGTGAACATGAAGAGCTTGATCTTTCAGAGTTGTTTGTGAAGCTGAGGCCTGGAACTGAAAACCTCCTCTAGATACTCTAGACTTATACTAGTTATTTAACTCAGTTTCTTTAAGATATGGTGTGAAATATAAATATGACTTAACATTTTCTGGTAAGGTGATGTAGGCACTGGAAGACAAGTCTGACTGTTTGTCTTGCAGTGAAGTATGTTGCCAAAGATGCATATCAGTGTAAGACTTTTTTTCAAGCACTTCAGGATTTATGCTTCAGTCATAGATAGTAAAACTAGCCATAGCCTTAACTCAGTCAGTCAGCTAAATAAGTAATCTGTCATTATAAAACTGACTCATTAAAACAGTGTGCCAGGAGTAACCTTGAAGAAGGATTTTGAAAGATGATTTTTAAGATAACATAAAGAGAAATACCTGAATATTACAGTGGATAAAAATCAGCCCTGGTCAGGAAAAATGTTTTCACATTTTCATGAAGTCTCATTTAACATCAAAGGCTTAGCAGAAATGCAATTCTCAATGACTATCCCACAGTAACAATCACTGTAGTATAATTCCAAACTTCCCACAACAGTTTTTAAGGCCTCTACTTTTATATCCCTTGTGATTTCTTTCATCAAGATACTAGATGTGACTTTAATGGCTATTATTACCAACATAAAGAGTATTTGGGCCTTTTTTTCAACTGGTATAAACCATAATAATTGCACTGAACAAAAGAAATCCACTTATATCAGTGCTAAATCCAGAACTGCTTGTGTTTATTAAGTATTGAGATTTTCCATTCATTAAGATTTTATGTTTATACATACACATGAACATATCTTACAATTAACAAAATTACAGTTATTCTCAGAAACTAGAAAATTCAAAATCTGTGTTACTTGAGAGAAAATGCAAGCCTGCAGTTCATGTCTTAATTGCAACAGTTGATCCTAATACAGTAAATGAAAGCAGAAATCAATTACATGCAAAACTGTGTAAATAATCAAAATTATTAAAATGTGTGAACTTAACTACGTTAAGAAAGAAAAAAGTATGAAACTGGAAAACACAGGCACTGTTAATTTATTTTATGGATGACAGACTGTAAGACCAGCAAGATCCTTGTAATCCTATATTCTGACTTCCCATACGATGTTACCCACGGGAGTAGCCTGCATTCATCATTCTACCCATGACAGTTAGCAGCAGCTGTGGTAAAATTGGAGGACTGTTTTGGAAAACAAACAGAAAATCCTGATTCTAAAATTGTCAAACCACAACTTCAGTGACTTGTCCCAAAGGATAATGGCACTTGCTGTTAGAAAAATCTTGTCCTGTTCTGCATTTTTTAAAGTCAATGTCACAACATTTTTAACGCAAATTGCACAGTTAGGGTTGGAAGAGGCCTCAGATTTCTAGTTTTCTTAACTCTTAATCAATAGCTTGATTAGTACAAACTAATTTATACAAGCCTCATACAGCAAAGAACGTTTCTTTCATCATTACCAAGACCGTCCTCTAAACTCTTTCCAATTTTTCAGAATGTTTTGTGAATTGTGGACATCAGAACTGGGCATACTAGTCTTTTAAAATCTGCCCCACGTCCCAGATGTGTAACAATAAGCTTACCCATATTCACCTAAGGCTGCATTAGCTTTTTCAGGCTGTCTGTAAGATGTTCACCTTTATGAGCATTGTCCGTCTTCCAGATGTTTCCTTTCAGTGTATGTACTGGATCTGGCTGGGCTGAAGGTAATTTTCTTCATAGCAGCTGGCATGGTGCTGTACTTTAGATTTGTTACTAAAACTGTTGGTAATACAGTAGTGCTTTAGCTATTGCTAAGCAATGCTTGCATGTCATCAAGGCTTCCTCTGTTTCTCACTCTGCCACCCACAGTGAGTAGGCTGGGGATAGGCAAGAGGTGGGAGCGGACACAGTAAGAACAGCTCATCCAGACTGACAAAATAGATATTGTATGCCATATAACATCACGCTCATCAACAAAAAATGGGGGGTAGTTTTTCCAAGGTAGACATGCTGGCTGGGCATTGGCCTGCTTGTGAGAGGTGATGAGCGATTGCCTTTGCATTGCTCCCTCCCTCTTTTTCCTTCACTTTATAAACTGCCTTTATCTTGACCCACACATTTTTCTTGCTTTTACTCTTCCTTATGCCATTGTGGGGGCTTGGGGTGGGGATCAGTAAGCAAGCAGCTGGTGGGTGCTTCAGTTAGTGGCCAGGGCGAGCCCACCACAACATATTAAAATACACAGTTCACATGGCTACATACACTGTAACTTCTGATAATGCTCAGCATTCATGGATAAGTTTCCTTAGCATTCATTCCCAGTCGTGACCTTTGAAACATTTTGGAGGAAATTGATCTGGGTAGTCTTTACTGCAATCTTTGCTGCATACTTTCTGGATCACCCCATGCTCAGGACTGACTTCCTAGAGCTGCTTGAGTCCATGGAGGCATAATCCTCCAGAGCAATGCAGCAGATCCCACACAGTCATCTTTCCATCTCATTCTTCCATGCCCTCATGACTTCATATATGGTTTATCTTTTCACAGACAGGATGTAGTAAAAATTGTACTTGTGAGAGTCCCACACTGCATGTCACACCACATGAGACTGCACAGGAAAAGCACTACAGATGCAGTCACAATTAGAGCCACAGCTATAAGAAGTGCCCATAATGATCACTAAGAATAGCGCAACCTCACACCTTCCAGTGCTTAGCTTCTACAAATGCTTAGTTTAGCTTCTATAAATGCTAGTCTTTACTTGGGCTCTTGCCCTGACATTGTAGTTTGAGAGCTGAAATGGGGGTTTCCCAGGCAACTCAAATCTGTCTAGCAACCACCCATGTCAGCATGCATAACAAGGTCATCACAGTATGTTTGCTATTTCCCATGGCATCATCTTGTTCCTTGGCAGCTACAGAAAAGAGATGCACATGGTTCCTGCTCAACCTTGGCTCCTGGTGTCAGCAACCAGAAGCCAGCTGGGCCTGCAATTTAGCTTTTGACAGCCAGCAGCACTGACCAATGCCAATACAACACACAGTAGAGAAAAGCTAACAGAAATGGTCCTTATTTGCTCTGTATGTTAAGTGCCCGGCGGACCCGCTGCCCAGTGCCTCCTGGCCCTATCCATCCAAGTCTGCCAGCAAGCACTGGTAAACAATAACACAAATCAGGTATTCACAGAGGCGTGACAGGGAGAGCTTGAAGCATGCAGGGGAGATAGTGGAGGGGCAAGTTCTGGAAAGGCTGTGTTGAAATCACAGCAATGGTATCGTGGGGTATCTGTCACTCTCGAAAGCTCTCCTTTGCAATATGCAGTGACTGGTGTCATCTTAAGAGCTTGCTGTAGGACCTACAAACTAATAACTTTCTTCACTTATTGCATGACATGATTATTTTTAATTTCACATTGTTCTTGTTTGTCTCCAATTTTTGAGTCTATAGAAGAAGTACATTATATCAACACTAGCACTTCTATTACATAAAAATGCAATAGACTTTGGAAAAAAATTAGGTGGGGAGCCATATACTAGCTGAAAAACAGCAATTTAAACTAGCCCAAAAGATCTGCAAATTGAACTCACCTCATTATCTTAATTTGTATTTGATATATGGACTAAAGCAAATATGCTGCCACACACCTCCTCAGAATAATTTTCACATGTTTCTTTCCACTGCAATGAATATTTAGTAATTTAAAGAAGACAGAAGAATTTCAGCAGGACTGATTAGGAGAGCTCCCTCAGACTGACACAAGTGGTCTTTTGACATGTTAAAGATAGAGGCATTGCATCACCTGGAATTACCTTTTCAGCTATTGAAATTACTTATCTAAATGTGTATCAGACATTCAATTGTTTGTCAAAAGGTGCCATTAGAATATCAGGCCAAACCCCGCGCCCCCCCAAGCTCAACCTCCACTCCCATGAATTCTTTTGACCTGTCCCTGGTCCTCTAATTCTTAGATTTGCTAAATACCATATTGATAGCCAGAGAAGTGAGTCTTCTACCTGGGTATTCTAAAAATATAAGAAAGAGATTATTTCCTACTACTGCTTCCAAAACAGACAACACCAGTTGCTGTTGTAACAAAGTATTTCATTGTTATCACCTTCATCTAGTATGTGGTTATCTTTTTCCATAATTGTAGACCCAAAAAATAAAAAAGTTTTTGAATGTGAAGAGCTGTTACAATTAGAACTGTTAGGTAAACTGTGAGAAATATACTGAATTTATTCAGTAGTTGAGATGATAGTATTTATGTTGAAAGTCTAATTTGTTAAGGAAAAAATAAGGTAAAACCAAAGTAAAGGCTGCTTGATAATATTAAGTAGTCAAATACCATTGTTTACTTACCCACCAAGGAAACTATTTTATCTGTCATTCATTGCTGTGATACATGCAAGCAATATAATGCTAAGGAATGAAGACAAACACAAACACATAAAAATGCCTTCCATCTCACTTAAGAGGTACCTTTAAATAGAAGATTCTATAAACAAAAATAATTTTGTTCTACATAGGCTCAAACAGATAAGTCTGTGCAATTTTTCTCAAGCAGTTTCTGAAAACAAGCCTTTGAGAAAAATCTCAGATTACCAAAAGGATTTGATTTTATTATTGTTCAACATAATTTTACTTACAAATTAGGCAACACAGTCCTTTTTAAAAGTAGTGAAATAATAATTTGTCTCATCATCTGACATCAAAATAAAGCTCTGGGGAAGTTATTTTAAGAAAAGATACATAATCTTTAGCATAGCAGGCTCATACCACTTTGGAAAACAAAACACTAACAAGAAAACTAAGAAAAAAGGCCAAAACTCAGGTCCCCATGTACTACTTTCTCTTTACTTCTATCTACCAACCTACTTTCCATTATATATATTCTAAATTTTGTTTAAAAAAATAATAACTTAGTGTTAATAATGTGGAATACATAGAAGTAGCATTACCCTGCTGCTGAGAGACTGGATTATTGATGAAATATTGATGCCCATTTAGATAAAACAGAGAATGTGCTCCTACATTTAAGGCAGCTGTTATCAGGATTCATTCCCCATTGACTGTTGAAGACTGTTTACCAGTTATGAATTATACTGGCAGTTCAACAGTTTTACTCCATTCACAGCTCCTTTTAGAGGATTGAACACTAAAGTAATATTCTAGAATGCATTTTACCATTTGTCTTTACTGTACTAGGACTTCATACCCACATAGCTTCAGTTACCTCCACTCAAAATCAATGCTTTAACTTTTGATCAATTTAGAAAGTAAATAAGAGCAGAAGGTGCCATTTGGCTTGGATAATAGTGTTGTACAGTCACAGCGTGGCTCCAGGATTTGATGACCTGCACAGCTTCCACTTTGGTTTTAACTTAAAGGGAGCTTTGATCCAAAAGCTCCAAATGTGCTGTGTTCCACCTACTTGAAATGATACCACAGCTAGTATCAACAGAGAGGCTTAACCTAAATTCCTTCCAGTTTAAAGAAATCCGAGTGTCAATACATTGGTTTTTATGGGAACTTTCTGCTCTATGGGACCCAAATCAACCAGACCTTTGAAGTAGAATTACCTTGGTCTCCCTTGTCTTCTTGAAGTGAGCACATCAAATGATACTTGGCTTTCATTCCCTTAAGGTATGTTTTACTAGAATAATAAAAAACCCAGAACAAAATAAATCTTAAAACAAAGAAAAGTCTGAACTGCTGGGTGAAACTTGAGCTGCTTGTAAATAAATCTATCCCTGCTCACTGTTCTTAGAGTGAACTGACCTTTCTTCCAGCTCTCCTTTTCAGTGTGGTAATTTTTGTGAATTACCTTGGCAGGCTGGGGAAATGGGCTGACAGGAACCTCATGAAACTCAACAAAGAGAAGTGCAAAGTCCTGCACCTGGGGATGAACAACCCCATCCACCAGCACATGCTGGGGGCCACCCAGCTGGAGGGAAGCTGGGCAGAAAAGGATCTGGAGGTTCTGGTAGACAACCATTTTATCATGAGCCTGCAATGTGTCCTTGCAGCCAAAAGGGCTAATGGTACCCTGGGCTGCCTTAGGAGGAGTGTTGCCAGCAGGTTGAGGGACATGAGCCTTTCCCTCTACTCAGTGCTGGAGTACTGTGTCCAGTTCTGGGCTCCCCAGTACAAGACATGGACGTCCTGCAGAGAGTCCAGCAAAGAGAATTAAGATGACTTAAGGACTGGAGTATATCTCCTATGAGATAGCAGGTACCATCCAGCTTGCAGAAGAGATGGCTCAGGGGGATCTTACCAATGTATATGAATACCTGAAGGAAGGGTGCAAAGAGGATGGGGCCAGACTCTTTTGCATGGTGCCCAGTGACAAGACCAGAGGCAATGGGCACAAAGTGAAACACAAGAAGTTCTGTGTGAACATCAGAAAACACTATTTCACTGTGATGGTGGCTGAGAACTGACACAGGTTGCCCAGGAAGGTTGTGGAGATATCCTTGGAGATATTCAAAAGCTGTCTAGACATGGTCCTGGATAACCTGCTCTAGGTGGCCCTGCCTGAGCAGTGGGGTTGGACCGGATGGTGCTCAGAGGCTAGTTCCAACCTCAATCTGCCTATTGCCCCAAAGCAAAGCAGAGGTCAGCGCTGCTCCCTTCTAATCAGCACTTCTCTTTTTAACAAAATACACGATGTACATAAACGTATACTATAAAATAAATGTCAAACAGTTCTATTATTAGTCATAAACATACTCCCTTGTACTTTCCAACCTTTAGTTTATACAGCAAGATAACATTTATTTTTGCATGCTGCTCTACGAAACACCGTTGGTTGGGAGGTCTATACAGTGAAGTGTAGTGCTTATGAATATGGACTTTGGCTGACTATTTGCTTAAGTTGCTATTTCAGCTTGCTAGTTTTTCTTGCAGATTATGTTTGAAGTCTGGAACGGGTGCTTCTTTTTGTTAGTATTGCAGATATCCAGAAAGAGATTTTCTACAGAAACTTAAACAGTCTTCATGCAGTTTGTATATTGGCACCAATGGGCGTGGTGTACATTCCTCCTTACTTGATGTGTCACAGGACTCCTGGGCAAGCAGAGGCTGTATTTGTGTAGGGTATTCATAATTCATTTTCTGCTTTCTAATCACATTTAAATTACACCACAGACTCCATGGACAGAGGATGGGTACAACTCTTTTCTACCTACTGTAGAAGCTGCTACATTGTTACCTGAGTTCATTATGTAAAGCACACATCTACTACCCTGTTAATTTACAACCTTATTTCATTTCATTTCCACTTCCACAGTCTTTTTCTATTTAGCAGGTTTGAAATGGATATATTCTGCCAACCATGTCTTAACTTAGGAGTGGAAACAGCACATCCTTTTCTCTCCATGTCTACAGATCAGTAACACAGATAAAATCATAACATAATTTGTCTGAAATTATGTTATTACATAGCAATAGTGTAATTATCATCACATCATACCAACAGTGTAAATTACACTACTACTACTACAATAAACCAATGTGTGCAGTATTTCAGTGCTGTATGAGCCAAAGGAAGCCTCACTTCCAGTAGTGGGAGATACAGATTTAGTATTTAGTCTTCTGCTCCCAAAGGAAATGTCAGCTTTCCTGCCTTAATTCTCTTTGGCACAAAATATTCCCTGGAAATACACCTGGTTCAACAGAGAATGCTACAATTAAATACTGAATGCTGCTTTAAAATAAGCAGTTCAATTTAAATACCAAATGCCTCTTCATATTTTTTCTATCATTTTTAATTATAACAACACATGCAATTACCAGTATGCAGTACTTTTCAGCTTCAGAATCCCATAGCCAAAACTAGATCATAATAAAATATTTCTTTGGAACTTTTTTTTGATTTCAATAAAAGGTTCTCTTTCACTCCTTTTTAATGTGAATATTCATTTTAAAGGCATCCAATTTAAACAATATAGCACTATGACAGTGCATTACAATAAAACATAAAACTGACAGAATTAATTAATGAACAGTTAGTACTGTAATTTACAGTAATTCTGTCTGACAGCATCTAATTACCAACGGAGCATCCCTATGTCTATAAAGGTAAGCATTTTACTGCTTCTCATCTTTTAGTGGGGAAATTGAGGCAGAAATATTAATTAAGCTCAGAATCCTGAAAAATTAGATGCCCAGAATTTAGTCTGGTATGTATCTGTGCTTAGATTTAAAGCTTTTCTCTTTTTATGGGAATGGCTCCTTACTTTCTAGATCCTCCTATTGCTTCAGCATAGTTTCAGAGAGCTAACAGTCTGATCGGGAGGGACAAGAGAATTTTGCAGATGATATATTTTGCTAGGGTTTTAATTTCTCTTAAGGGTCCAAATCCCAAACAGCTAAGTGAAGCTATTATATTTTAGATTAGTTTGAAGGAATTAATCATCAGTAATTCAAGTATAACAGCTTTCAGGCTGTTTTTAGAAAATATGCCTCCTTCAATAAAATCCACAGTGCTCTTTGGATACCGTTTCCTGAAAAAGTTATCACAGGAAACAAGCATGAGGATTTGCAGCTTAGTAAACTACACGTGCCATTACTACGGAGTAGCCTAACACCATGTAAATCTACTCCCTTGTTTCCCCACGATAAATAGAAGACATTTTACCTCCAGTAAAAGTAGGTTGAGCAGACACAAAGCCAATTACCTTAGAGTAGTTAATAAAGCCTGAAACTAAATCTATCTCATGCCATAAGTTGCTTATGACTTCTACCTTAAATCTCATATTTTGTATTGCAATTGTATATCAACAAATGAATCAACCTAGAAATAATCCAGGATGCTTAACTGGATAGAGAGAAGACCCTTCCTAAACCCATCTTCCCAGACATGGATGTTTCCATCATACTCAGGAACAAAATATGCAAACATGTGAGTGTGGGTGAGAACTAAGAGCAGCTAGTTTATGATCATGTGTCCTTTGACCACCCATTTATTATAATTGGAGGAATAAAACCACAACAGGATGACACGTTCAGGCTGATGTACTACTTGTATAATCACCCCACTTCCATTCTGCTCCTCTCCCTTAGACTGTTAGCTTATCTACAGCATATCCTTTCCTGTCCCACCTTCATCTTCCTGTCCCAGACACATTTCCCACTTCAGTTCCCATATAATGTCATGTTATACCATACTTCTATCAATACTATCCTTCCAAGTGCCACTAAGTCTCTTAATTATTGACAACATGAAGTACACTTACTTAGTTACTTAAAAGGATGCATTAATGCATACCCATAGAGTTTTGTATTTCAACACATGGCAATATATGCTTCTCACAAACATATTCCTTGGGCACAGACATACCAGGGATGAAAGGAATTCTAAGGTTTATATTTTATCACCCCAATACTTTTGCTATCTACAATGGCACACATTCTTGCACCACAGGCCAAGGCTGCAACCGTGTTCCTCTTAAGTTCTCTGTTTACATAAAAGCTGTATCTTTCTCTGCTTCTTAAAATTACCAGAATGCAATGTAACAAGAAAACAATCACATTAAACAATCATTGCAAGTATAGTATAGACATAAATACTCCTGGACTGGAAAATTTATGCCTTTCAAAGCAACACCATCTTTCATCATTCTATACAAATTGAGCCTATCCTCTTGGAGTTCATTGTTTCCTGGTTTATGCTAACACATGAATCTGCTTACTTTAACCAACAGCTGGAAAAGATGAATCATCTAGAACAAGACCTGTGAGACTGCACTGAAGTTCTGCACATACCGTTGCACAGTCTTAAATTCATACATGCCATAAATGGTAAAACTGCCAGTATTTTTCTGAAAGGCATGGGAAATTTGCACATGTTATTGAAGTGTTCAAAAGAACAAATATTTCCTCTAATGCTGCCAAAGAGTAGACCCTATGAAGTCACCCCTGATTATTTTTTTTCCTCAGAAAATGCTAGGAAGTCAACACAGAAAGCTCACTTTCCATTTTCCGGGACATGGGTAGTATATAAATGTGCAGCATCACCTCTGATTTCTCTCTGACAAAGAAGAGAGAAAACTGAGACAGCATAAACAAGACAGCAGTTTCAGTGGTCTCTGGGTTTGGGTATAAGAGACGTTTGCCAGACTTTCTCACTGGCCTTGTTACACAATCCATTTACAATTATAATCAGGGGTAATTAATAGACTACCTATAGTCTCTTCTGCATCTTCTTCCCCCTTTTCATTCACTAGCAGATGTTACATATACATGTTGATATTCAAACATGCCTGTAAGTCTGAAGAACTGCTGAAATTCTTACAATTCATACCATTTGTGCTATGATACTGTACTTGAACATGTAAACAAAACAATGACATATAATGTCATCAGGATTTGGCATGAATTGTCCACTCACCTGCACGCACCTTTAGTGCAACCTCTTTCTTAGTCAGGTGCAAATTCTGTAGGATTTCTTTTTCATTTGAAAAAAAGAACAAGCATTCTGGGCTTCTTTTGTAGCATCGGCCACCCAAACGTGAACTGAGTGTAAATGGATATAGCTGGGACTGTAATCCTCACAACAGCCAGCTCTAGAGCCTCTGCCACTGTTCCTAGCTTCACTAAGCCACAGAAGAATAAAACCTGACTTGAATTTTCTCACGTTTGCTTGCAGATACTGTGAACATTTAGACAGTACAGTCACCTAAGAAAAGTGTGATAAAGGCATCCAAAAGCCATGATCTGGCTGCTTACATGCCACAGGGATATATACAATATTTTGTGAAATAGGAACTTGGTTATCATAAGCCTTAACTACTTGACTCCGTATGTTTGATGGGGAACCCCATCAGCCCCTGCATATATAAGCTGGTAATAAAAGGAGACACCTTTGAAAAGTCTAACAGCTGTTGCAAATTACAGTGTTTCTCTTGTATTACAAGATTATTCCCTATCTTATCTATGCAGAAGGTCACTCTGTTTCATGGGGGAATTTAATATTCAAAAATCTAATTTCAATCTGATTAACAACAACAACAAAATTCAAATACTGAAATGCTCAGTTAAAAGGGACACATTTATTGGATTAAAGCCCTGGAGCAGTTTGCATAAAAGTTCCCAGTTACAAGGTCAGCTCCTGAAAGGCTGCAGGCTCAGAAAGCCCAGATTTCCTGCAGCTAAGAAGCTGTGTGGGCCATTTGCCAGTATAATTTGTTCTTGATATTTTGGCCAAATTGGACCATTTCTATGAAACATTCCTGTGTAACTATTCACTACATTCCAATGAAATACACTGAATTTTTTTCCTTCTGACTTTTTTTCTGCATTGCTGAGCTCTCAGTTTCACTGAAATATGTTCCCACCATGCAGGAACCACTCCATTGCTTAAGGACAAAGCAGGCTGCCTGGAATTCCATATAACACTTACACAAAACAAGCTTGGTAGTGAGAAGCAATATATTCTATTAGCCCTACTGATCAGACTTACCTAGATAAGCTAGCAGACTCAAAACCTCTTCTTTGGGATAATACGGGACCACAAAAAAACCACTAATTCGAATTCAACTTGCATTTACAGTACAGCTTCACTGTATCAATCCGCTAAGAGGTAGCTGCCTTGGAATGCAGTTCATGCAGTCTTGCAGTAGCTTCATACTGTGGCAGCTGCAAAAGAGCTGCAGTGCAAATAAAAACCAGGATTTTCTTTTTTTCACCATTGCAAGGATCGATTTCAAATCAAGGCTACCTGTGAAATCAAGAACCTGAAAGCAAAGCAGCCAAGTACAGTGAATTCTAAGGCCTTCTGATGCCGACACTTTTCCTTTTACCTGCTTTTATAGGTTTGATAAAATACTACAGTGTAAAGCCTCAAAGAATTTTGAGAATATATTCTGCAGTGATACAAAAGAGCTGCATAATAAAATACAACACACTCATTGTTCAGCAATAACAGACATTTCTTCCAGGAGGGGTGGATATAACATGGGCCAGGCCATGGATTTCATCTGGTAGCTGTCAATTTAAGGAAAAACATAAGGAATAAAGGAGGAAAAAAATCTTGGCTTACAAGCAACTTGCTAAAGCACATCACTTCAAACCTGCATCCTAGATGTCATTTCACTGGCACCCCCTGTAATCCATCAATATAATATGGCACATCAAAGCTAGACTCTAATCTTTTAAATTAATATTTTAAAAAGATTGCAAGTGTTTTAGTTTGGCTCCTTGGAAATGCTTTTCATTTTAATGAATGGAAGGCAGACCTCAAGATGCATGTTTATAGTTTTATTTGTGCACTGCTGACATTGCTTTCTTAACAAAACCAGGATGCTAATATTACAGTTAGGAGTTTATTTTTCTTATCGCTTACTGTCTTATCAGGAAATCTCAGATAAGGTTTCCCTGGATTAAAAACTGTCACCAGTGAACCCCCAATAGCAGTATTCATAAGAAATTATTTTACTAAAGTTTTATTCAGTCTGGAGCATTCTCAACTTACAGGACAGAAACATAACATGTAATAAAACAGTGTTCACAAAACAGGCTACAGAAATTTTGCCATTTTCAGGTTTGTGTCTGCTACATAAAATATTTTGAAGTGAGGAAGAAATATACATTTGCTAGAAAGAAATGAATGTGGAACATTAAAAATTCCCAATTTTGTATTTCGTAGCAAGATTTCTACCTAGGGGAATTTTGCCAAGACTAAAAGTTCAAACTCTCCTGATAAAGGAGAGAGGTAGTTAAAGTCAGCTAAGGCAGGGTCCTTGGGAGCACATAGAGGCTGTCTCTATACAAAAAAGTCATTAAGACTCAAGGGATCAAGGTTGCAGAGTAAGCCAGTCGGTGCTGAAAACCCAGTGTTCACCATATATGGATTTTAGGGGTTTACTCCAGACTACATCTATCCTGGCTCAACACACTGAACATCCACGCATACCTGGACCACACTAGATGCAAACATGGAACACATCTTCCAGCTGAGTTTCATACAAACATAATTTAGCTTGTAAATTACTGGCCTGCAATGTAAAGTAAATCATGGTAAATGGGGATGACTGGGAGATTTGTTCTGAAAATGTTTTAGACCACTATGTATCTCATCTGTGCTTGTTCTGGATGCAAATACCCAAAGAACATCTTGATCTTATGGACCTTGCTTGTATTCAGTGATAGGAGGAATGATCAGTGGGAGATGTAAGATTTCTAGACCCACTGAAAGTGTTAAAAATGCCTTTCTGTTCCAGTGGGTGAGAGTTACAGACCTCACCTCTGTTACAGACCTGTCTGTCCGCTCCCCTTCTGGCATTTTTTGCAGCACAGCAGCTGAGTTTCATAGGGTACAAACAGTAAATGTTTTTACCATACTACAATGCCCTAGAAACTACAGAATAGTGCCTTCTCTTATGACATCTATTCAAAACTTCTAAGCCTGAAGAAAACTCTGACTCTGTCCCACTTCTTAGATTAGTGCTTCAGCTACTATTAAGTGAAAGGTGCGTGAGTGCTGCTGCTGCCTTATTTTGTAAAAGATCTGATCCTGCTATTTTGGGCCTTCAGTCTAGAGAGAAGATTGCAAGGGGACTGGAATTTCTGGCACTGGTTTTTCATACTGTACTGTGTCTATAACTTGACAGGATCCCTGTCTGAAGACCTTCATTGTCTCTCCCTCTACTGGCCTTAAAGAGGATATACAACATTTATTTTATTTTATTTATTTTACAAAAACTGAATTCAGAGGCTTTACTTACATACCCTGGTTTCCACCTCTGATGGTCAGTAATTTGAATATAGTGTGCCTTCCTAGATTTATATTAGAAAGAATTGTCTGATGCTATTCTTTTCACTAAGTAGATAACATTTTCCCTTTCTTTAGCAAAAATCAAAAAGGCTTTTGGGGAAGGGTCCAATAAAAACAAGACAGGTATGCGATCAAGAAAAGGCATGGTCTTAGTAAGCATTGACTTTAATATCTTATAAGTTCAGTCTTCACTTAACTCTTGATTTCTTCAGGACAGAATTTTCTTTGTTGTATAGTAACCCAACTTCATCCTTCGTTTGCATGATACTGTAGTTTTATATCTATGCATATTTTAAAAACATTAGATCCTGTTCCAGAAGGCACACCCTCTTTTTATTCAGTGAAAGACTCCTGAAAAAGACAGGTTAAAGAAGAATCACCAGTTCTTCTTGTGTAGCTGGAGAATGTTATAGCTCTAAATCACCAATCATGATTTATTTCTTTTCTACTGTTGGCTTATTAGTTGCATCCATATCTTTTCCCACTAGAAGTCCCCTAAAATGGTTTCTAATTTGTTGGTACAGTTTCACTGCTAACTGTGAAGGAAAGGGGAACGCTTTTTCTACCTGCAATTGAGTGCTACATCAGCTTGTCTTAGCAAATGACCAAAAATAAATCAATCGTAGTTTGCACTACCTAAAGAGACAAATCATTCTAATCAAAGTGGTGATTTACCAGACTACAAGCTAGTGAGATGTTTGTGGTGGTTTTTTTCCCCCTCTTTCATTAGACTAACTAAAAAAGATTTTGATCTTTTAATCTTCATTCATTGTGTAAGAGAATCCTATGCGGCACTAGAATAACTAACTTACTCCTTACATTGTTTAACAAAACCAGAATACTGCCTGTTGGTCTTATAAGCCTTCTAATCGAAGGAATAACTACTTAAAGTAAAACAAAAAACCACACCACACCACCGCCCGACAACAAACAAAAAAAACCCCAACCAAACCTATGAGGTTCTTTTCTTTTGAAATAGTAAAATATAGAATAGATAGGATTGTTCCAAAGAAGTGACATTTTGTGATGTTCCACAGCATTTCTAAGAAATCCCCCCAAAGGCATTCATCTCTTTTTCTATCAACACTTAAATAAAAGAAATAGGAAGCAGGTTTTTTTGGCAAAGCAAAATATTGTGAATAATTTTAATTCATCAAAGTCACAATGTTTCGGTGTTTATGTTAGTGTATAAGTTAAGTTAAAGCAGTGAAAAATTTTCTTTATATGCCACTAACATCATTGTGAAGATGATGCTTTCCTATTGGAAATGAGTTGATGTATATGCTGGCTATTGCATTGAATTACCTTGTTTGATTAAGATTTGATTATGCTTGATTACACTACTTAGAATTTCCTTACCAACAAATGCTTTTTTGCAATTTTGCAACGTGTTTATTTGCATCTTGATTTTATTTGCAACAGCTTAAAGAATAACTAGAATTATATTGTATCAAAGGTAAACAGATAATACAGCCTCAACAGTTTTTCGAAGAGAATTTTCTTGAAAGTTGGAAGAATGCTTCTGCATACAGCTAAGGTCACTGGATAATTTATGATCTTTTGTGAAAACCAGGCACACTTTTATCTGCAGATGAAGTTATTCTAGTGTGGATAATACACAAATCTACAAAGACATTTACGAAACACCTTTAGTCTTTTGTGATGGTTATTTGTGACAAAAGTTCATAATTACCAAATTTTTAATTAAATGATAGTAAAATCATAAGTGGATGCCAATCTTACTATTAATGCTATAAGGATTCATCACAAACATACTTTAACTGTCATTTCCTAGAATTTATGAACATTTTCCAAAGCAGCAAGCAAAAGTATTGCTCTTAAATTTTTTGTGTATGTTTTTAACAGAGAGTCTAATCCCTTTGAAGACAATGCCAAAATGGCTGTTTATTTAAATGGGTAAAGGATTTTACCCAGAAAGTAAATAACAAACAACTCCACTGTCTTAAAATTTCACATTTAAATTGAGAGTAACTGCTGTGTGATCCCAATCTTCAATAAGAAAGTACACCATAGTTACTGGACAAAACAAACCCCAAGCCTAAGCTGTTGCCCATTACATCATTTGGACAATGTTTCCTTAAAAATAAAGGCAAAAATCAGTTCTCTGAAACCACAACCATTAAAGGAAAGAACTTCAAAGAAACTGTAATAATGTGAAAACTTAATGGGCCGCATTCCCTGGAAACACTGCTCTAGGGCAGTTTCTGCAGAAGTGAATTCAGCCCCTTTCTTTGTGTTTTATTACTTCTATGGAAACATGATAAGAATGACAAAGAAGTGAAAAAAATTAATGTCTCTAATATCAGGCAGACAACAATAACAAGGAGATTTTAAACTGTATTTATACACTTGGGCTTTCATCCTACAAAAGCTTATCTTTCTATATCCTGGTAGTTTCACTAATGTCAATGAGATCACAAATGTCAAAACCAGAGACTTGAACCTTGCCTATACCAGAAGACATTTTTGCTTATAAATATATTTGTATATTTAAATCAATCAGTCTTTTAAACAATGGTGCTATTATAGCATGCTTTTACACATCTAGCATATACAGTGGAGGTCTGTATAAGCTAGAGGCTCCCCTGACTGGCATAAATTGTATCAGTAAAAACCAGATGTGTACATACAACTTTGTCTGCAGTCAGTTGAAAAATAGAAAGTGTATCCCTAACTAACTCAATTATGCTGGAAAATCACAAGTACGCTTGGACTTATTTCTACTTGTTAAGCAAGTACACTTGGACTTATTTCTACTTGTTAAGCATTACACAAATATTTACAAATGAGAATATATGCTCCCAAAGGGAAAAAAAAAAAAAAAAAGATAAAAAAATCCATTTTAATTTTGAATGCAAATTGAAAACCAGCGAGTCAGCTGTATAATTCTGGCATCTCACTGTGTCTAAGTATAATACTGAAGAAACTACTAATAGTTCAAGAACAGACAACTGAGGAAGTAAAGAGCTAGCAGCAGGAGGTGTCTGCAGTAGACGCGGCATTAGTTTCAGTGATAATCTAAACTTCCCATCCCCACAATAAATCCTAAACCCTTTATCTGATTATAGAATTCAGAAAGATAAGAAACATGAGGGGCTCTTCAAACAGCAAGGTAAAATTCCTCTGTAAGCAATTGGTAATTCCACCCAGCGCTGAACTGACATATATACATAGGATATATTTCAAATTTGCCTCCATACCTCTACTTTAAAAAGCTAAACAAACCTCAGCCTGTGCTAGCCTGCTCCCCAGGCTTTTTTCCCTCATTGTGGAATTCTGTCTGAGATGCTATCTGAGAAGATCTGAGCTACCTGAGAATGAGAAATCATTCTGCCTGAACAACTAATTTCCTCTCTCTTCAAAAAAGCCCTGTTTATGTTCTGTTAGTTGTGGTGGTATTAATAAATGGATAGTCAAAGTGGTCCAGAAAAAAAATACTCTGCAGTTCAGAGCAAATTTAAATATTTAAAATTACAATGACCCAAAGTAAGCGGTCTGGATATTTATGAAGTATTCCATAATCTACTGTTTTAATAAAATACTGTGTTATAACACCTAAACAAAAAATATTCAACATCGTGATTTCCCTAATGCATAATTGCCTAGGGCTGATGGGGTCTGGAAAGTTTTAAAAGATTGTTTCAAATGTATCTAAGAGTGAAATTAGGAAAAGAAAAAAAACAATGTAATCTGTATTAAGAAAGAAAAATGTCCTCCAGTTGTTTTATTGGGGATTTCTAATAGTTCTGTGCTCTTCAACAGCCAATTGATAGTGGGTCCAGATGATATAACTATGTCTGAGATGTTCTGTGAGGAAAAAACAAACAAGCAAACAAGAAACAATCCACCCTTGAATTAAAAAAAAATACATCAGCAAAAGATTTAGGGAATTTGGCTGTCAAATTCTCTAAAGATACACTCTTTACTGAACACATTCCCTTTCTTCACGATTTGCCTACATATTAATAACCTTTGAGCAGCTCTTTCATGCCCCAGATTAGAAGCCCCATTTCAAAGAAGGATTTTCCTCATAATTTGCCATTCTTATTAGTGAAATCTCAAAGACAGAAAACTGGCCTAAGGTAGTAGAGGAAATCAGCATAGGAAGGATTCAGATGGGCAACAAAGACCAGGTGGATCTGGTCAGAGATCACAACAAAGACAGGAGAATATTGCCTTAGAAAACTCAAGAATCCCTCCAAAGGCAGATAACCTAAAACACCTGAAAAATTTGTTATGTACTTCTTGGGGCTGGTACAAATAACCTAACACTGTCACCAGTCATGTTGTGCGAAAGCATGATTAAATGATTTGCAATATCTAGGAACGTTGTAGTGCTAGCAGGAAGATAATCCAGTATCCTTTTTCACTGCCTTTGCCCTGAAGCTACTATTTCCCTACCCTACCCCCCTGAAATCCCTTTCTTTTTATCAAATGCCTCCTATCATAGAAAAACTGTGGCATAGACCCTATGGGTTCTTCGATAATTTTAAACTCATGCAGGAACCATGTTCTGCCTTTTATAGGGAGCAGGGAAGAGGTATTGTGGAAAAGGTAATGTGCAATGGTAGCCATCACTTAAAGGACATATTCTCTATGTTTCCTGACATTACAATGTTTGATTCATAATCCTGGTGTTTGATGTTGGTTTTGGGGTTTGCTAAATCATTAATGAAAACAACCTTTGCGCATTTTTAGTAGTTTACCTTGATTCAGAATGGAAGGGCCTCAGTTGACCTGTGTAGTTCATGCATCCTGAAATAAACTCATACAGTGGTTTTTGCATGCTTCCACATAGTTGGTGTCAAATCATAGTGGTTATGTTATTTGTTTTGAAACTTTGCTTTTTGTCTCCTAAAGAATCTTAATCAAGTAAACAGAACTACTACTTAAAATAATTTGATATTTTTTAAAAAATATTAATATACATATTGGTAATTAGAAAAAATAAATCACCTCTTGATTTTCTCGAGTTTTTGCTAATATCCCCAAATGTTATTGTCATCTTAATTAAACTGATTTACTTGTGGCTTTCACTCAAAGTATAAACTATAACCTACTTTTGTTTTGATGTGCAAATAGAATCGTCCCTCTAAGAATAAGGCATGTTTTACATCTCAATAGCACAACAGAAGCTGGGGACAGTGATGCTTAGAAACGATGGAAAGATCTGCCTGAGTGAGTGTGCATGGCAGTGGACTCAGGCAGGCTATTTCCTATACCTTGGGAGGACATACCAACCTCCTGCCTCTAATGTGAATAATGCTTCCCACTGAATTAGCAGCTACAAGGCAGCAGCTTACCGGCAGGTACACACACTGCAAGGCTTCCTCCACAACTGGTGACCAATATGGTCTTGGCAGTGGAAGCCAGGACATCTGATTTTTACAGACCAACATAAGCTGGACATCAAGTGAAAAATAAGCACAGCTGCTTTTGCCAATGAGCCTTCTCTTAGACCATTACAAAATAAGTGCAACTTTGGTGGGACAGGCTTTTTCCCTCCTCATGGCTGTCATGGACCAGAGAAGTATGGATTAAAAGTAGGGCCAAACTTTGGATCAGATGCAGAGGACTTGGGGACAGTCACTGAAGAAAGAAGTGGAGAGAAGCAAGAAGTGCTAAGGAAGTAAGAGAGGAATAAGAGCTGTGGCTGCTGGGGAGTGACCTACTGGACACCCTTACCTTCAAATTCATGTATGGGTGACTCAAGGGAGGGAAAACACCACTTCTCACTGCACCAGAGGTTCATGATAAGGGAATATAGGGAAGAAAACAGAGGGCACCTTATAACTTCTTTGTATCACATACCTGTAAAAATATCTAGCATCTTAATATTACAGATGAGGAAGTATCCTGTGAGCAATCAGAGCAGGAGTAAAGATCTGCCCTTCTTCAGTTCTCCAAATCTGTCCTAGGTGAGTTGCAGCCAAATTAAATTGCTTCTTTTGCATACAAAACTACTAAGCAACTCAAAGATTCGACTTATATTAAGTAAGTAATTTTAGTAACAGGAAGACTATTTTTTACAACCCTACCAAATTGTCTGCAGAAAAAGAAGTGTTTTGCTTTCACACACCAGAAAGTGTGTGATTAAAATTACTGGCTATTGGGTGAATTGACAACCCAGTCTCTGAACTGATTATGAGTACAAATGTTCCTATTAAACATGGTAGAATTCACAATTTGTGAGAAACGTCCAGTAAGACAGAGTACCTACATATCTACATGTAAATATGGAGGGATGCTAACTTCTGCCCTAGTTTCTGAATCTTAATACATGAGAAATTTGATCCAGAATCATTGCTACTAATAGAATAATATGCTTAACTTTTTGTCAGCTCTAATCATGTAATTAACTCTTCCTTATATTTATCTGAATTGGAAGTTTTTGTCCATGATCTCAGGGAAGCAATGAGATTTTTCAATAGATGAGATGATATGATGTAGCAATTGTGAATCATGACTATCACTATACAGTTTCAGAGGGAGAGAAAACTAGGTCATGTGCTGTGAATCCTAACACTGTGTCACGATGTGGTAATGAAACAGCACAGTAAGACACTGCACTGCTTCTGTGAATAAAGAAGGGAAGACTGCCCTTACACGGAGGTGAGTATGGAGTCTTTTTCCAACATGCACCTTGTTTCTTAATGAACACAACACTCACTTCTCATTATACCTTGTTATCATTTCAGGCCTTGGCCAAAGCCAGACAGAAATCTGGTATTAGTAATGGGAATCCTTTCAGGTGTTGAATGCTCATCAGTGAGGAAGGTATGATTCACCCCTTCGTCAGTCAAGGGGAAATAAATGCCCATTCTGTCACAAGGCTCAGGACAACTGTTCAGCTCCCACGAACTGAGTGGCACTGCTACAAAGCAGTTTTTTCTGACGACCAGTTTCTCTGTTCACATTCTGCAAACCCCTTCTTAGCTGATGAAGTACATTCTGTTTTTAAAACATGCTAGCTTTCCTGACTCCTAGATTAAAATGGCCATTTACAGTCAGTATCACTTTGCCTAAAACCAGCTAAAAGGGTGGTCTACTATATAGGCTGTGCTTTCCAGAGACAATTTAATGAAACAGTAGATTCTTTTAGATAGGCCCAATGTTGAGTCTTTTATCATAAAATACCATGTGCTAGACTCACACTGCATCCGAAACTGAAATAATTATGTGTGGTTTTGAACAAGAATGTTTTTAAACAGTAAGGAAAAGGAAATGCATTGTGCACAGCTTTAGATATATGCATTTAAAACTTTTTTTAATGTAAATTGAATTATTTCTATACAGCCCTACATGAATTGTTAGTATAATGAATTAATCTCTACAATCTCCTTGTAAGAGATAAGAACGCTCTGTAATTCTTGTGCCATCCATCTGATATGAGTATGCATAAATACATACTTAAGCAGGAGCAGCTTCTGAGGCAATTGTTTTTCACTAAGGTTTTATGTGTAGCAAAGTTCCTTTATGTTTCATATTATACAATTAAATTATAATTCCAAGCTAGACTTTATCAACTTCTCATTACACTGATATGTGAGAAAATTTGACAGTGAATACTTGTCCAGATTAGAAATAATTTAAAATGTATCAGTCTATAATTAAGTGAAAGAACTCCTTTAAACAGGCACCTGTAATTAATTTTTTTTCCTTTTACTGAACTGTTTATTTGTTATTTTTTAAAATCACATATGTACAAATATTGCTAGTTTTCACTTTTATTGCTACTTTATAGCATATATAGAAAAAAAAATCCTATGAGATTTTTTCTATTGGTAACCTTGACAATAAAAATTGCATATGCAAATGACTAATTTTGAATGTGAACTCGTTGACTGTACAAGCAAATTCGTACTTTCTCATGGTAAATATACTACTTAGTCAGGAAAATCAGTCCAGTAAACATACAAAGTTTTCACATTATGTATTTTAAAACTGAGCCAAATACTGAGTCAAAGCACATTCCTGAACAGAATGAAGTAAACATCATTGATGATTCAGATTCTCAGTAAAGAGAATGTGTAGATGTGGCACTTAGGGACATGGTAAGACTTGGTGATCTTACAGGTCTTTTCCAACCTAATTGATTCTATGATTCTATAAACTATCCCTGTGTGAATTGTTTTCTTTGTCCAACAAAAGAGATAAGACCTCTGACAACGTACTTTATAAGCCTTACTAAATGTGTATCTGAACATTTATCTGGGTGCAGACACCCTTCTTAAAGGAAAGTTTTGTTTCCAGTATCATCTTTTGTCCCTGTGCTAAAACCCTACAGCCAGCCTTTGTGTCTCTGCTGAAACTGTCAACGGAAGTTAAAACCTACATTAACAGAAATGGTGTTCTGTGACATCTTGCAGTGTGGGATCCAGTGTCCACTTGTGTTTTTTACATGCAAAATGGTATTGAGTGGAAATGTAAAAAATACAGACAGGTAGTTTCAATGGAGTTCAGCTAACCTTAGACACCTAATATTAGGTAAATTCAATTTCTCCTTCTGTTCCATTAACTGTAGTAGGGTTTGCTTCATTTTTCACACATAGACATCCTGTGCTTTCTGAAATGGCACCGGGAGTTCTGCCTACCAGAAGGGCACAAGTCTCGCATGTTTTATCTCATATATGCCAGACCAACCCCACTGTTTTGAACACTCAAGTATCCTGGCAAGACTTGCCAGTGAGTGGACAACTAAATTAAATGCTAGAGCTCCACCAACTATAATAGGAGGTCAGACACCTGTTGACATGTAGATACTTGAATTTAAATACCTTATACCTTGTATACCTTTTCAACTGAGAGCTGAGCCTCCCCCTTGCTTTCTCTTAGCCATTGGACTGACCTCTCATTCTTTCATATCAGTTCAGATGGGTGCATTTTGAGGCTTACACATGATAACTTGTAATAAACAGAAGCTGATGACTTACAAGAAGCTCCATGAGCAGTAATAATCTTTTAAAGTCAGTGACTTCAGGCATTATGTTTCTTTTTACAAGCATCAAAGGACCTTTTTCAATAGCAAAAAAATTATACAGAAATGCATGGATCTGCAAGCATAAAAACACAAAACAAAACCAACCAACCAAAACACATGGGAGGACAATATCACTTTAAATATTTTGAACCAATCAACAGAAATATAATTCAATGTCATATGAAGAATTTGAGGCTCATACTTACCCAAAACAAATCTGTTGGTCAAATAAGATGGTGATAACATACCTTCTGATAAGAAAGAAAGTCAAAGTCATATTCCTGGGAGGTTTTTCTAACTGAATGTTAAGGCTGTGAAATAAGGCCTCATTATAAAAGAAATATAAAAGAAATAAAAGAAACTCATGCCTTGAAATACGAAAAAAAAAAAAATATATATAGGGGGAGAAGGGATGTGTTTGTTACCAATATTCCTACATGGTATTCAGGAAACTAGAAAGCACTGGTATTTTCCCCTATTTTTCTTTAAAATCTGCAGCACTGCATGCTGAAAGTGACCTACATCACTCTCCATACAGTACATCAAATAACCCGTTATTTAACAAATCAGTGAAGCACCTCTCCTAAATGAAAGGAACCTATAGCTTTAATCCCACTTCGATTAACTTCATTCTTCTCAGAAAGCAAGAGCTTAATTTATATCAATTTGCAGTAATCTTTACAAGAAAATGCTACTTCACATACATATGCTGTTTGACAGCAAAATTAATTTCTCAGGCATGTGGATACCCTGTGATGGTTCCAATAAAAATTGCCCCTAGTAACAATGAAGAAGCTGAACACTTTCTGTCTGCTTAAATGATTTCTTTGGTTAGACAGATGATGAAGTTTAATGATGTATGTTGTGAATTCTTTCCAACAACTAATACAAGTAACACTTTGATCAGTGGAAAGACCTCAAAGACATTTGATACATCCATTTAAAGTTTCCTATACATCTCTGCAGTCATTTTATTACTGTGTTCAGATATAAAATTATACATCTTTGTAAAGGATCAATTGAGTTAAATATTTCTGAAGGAAATCAGCGTGTTCTTTTTACCAGTAGAGAAACCAAGGAAAAGTCTTTCAGGATAATGTTTCAGAAGTGGGGTGATCTAAATGTAATCAGTTAATTACATAATTAGGCACTATACTTAATTCAGGTGGCCCAATTTTCTTGAGTACTTACACTTCTGAAGTTAATTGATTATTTTTCAGAAATCTTATATCTGTATGCAATTTATCAGGGTCTACGGACCAGGTCTTCAAAGACAGACATGTATCTTGTTTATTTGCTTAAGTACAGTGGCACTTAGAAGCTGAAGGAAACTTCATTATAATTTGTGCATATACTTACTTTTGCAGAGTTAAGCCTAAATGCGTAACAAGATCTGCTTAGATGCCAGAGATGCTCAAAAGTCCTGTTAAATTATTCCCTAATCCCATAATCATCTCAAGCCCCAGAGATGCCAACATTTTTGCCAGATAACATGTATACAACTAAGTCTTGACACTCCAAAAATGTCTGGTGACCAAACCCCAGCAGATCAGCCAGTTCATTTCTTTTGCACCTCAGATATTATCACACTCAAGTAAGTGTATATAAAACATACATGCTGGAACAGGTTTAGCAGCAGGAACAGACCACCTGTGAACTTGTTTGTTCGCACATACACAACAGCCAATGGTTCTACGTGAGGGACAGTAAAAAATGAAGTAGGATCCCTGTTTTCAAGTTCCTGCGCGAACATGAAGCAGTCTGGATCTGCATTGTACGTGCCTCAGCCTTCAAGCAGTAAGACACACACCTGCCTCTTCTCTGTAGCCTTCTTAATTTTAATGACTATTTTAAAAAATAACTACCAAGTGGAACACCTGCAGCAGAGGCACTGGGACAGCCTTGCTCCAAAACAATCCCTGTCTGAAGACTGAGGAATTCCCTGCAGCCTGCAAGATACAGGTTTGAAATCTTGCTTCACCTCAGACAGGACAATATTACAAAATGTGTGTTCGACCATCAATGGAAGAGTAAAGTAACCACAGGGCTTCAGTATACTATGCAGGTAAGGGAATGGTCACTTATTTTCAAATTGTCAGGACTAATTACTGGACTGTCTTAAAAAACAAACATCAAGGATCCCAACAGCAAGCATGAGCAGAACTAGACACCTCGCTACCATCCATATTTAGGCAGTTTTAGAGATGAATTAAACTCCAGATCAAATGTACATATCTGAGTCCAGACTTTCATTCAGTTGCTCACACACGGGTATCTAGTGTTTTCTGAAGTGCCCTTAGGTTGCCTGGTCTCCACGTGGTGATTCAAAAAGGCACAGATCTCCTGCAAGTCTGCTGCCAAAACTGTCAGCCTCAGGTTGATGTTGTAGAGCATTTCAGGTGTGTTAGGTGCGTATCACAAGGTAAATGAGCAAAGCCCCTTGTCCATGCAATCCGGAGTCTAGAGCACTATTCACCAGATCAAATGAAGGCATTTATTTTATGCTGAATGGCTCTCTAGGCTTTGTTGACTACAGACAAAGCATTAAGATACCAAAATTTAGGTAGGTTTATCACAATACTGAATGTTGCAAGATTTAGGTTCCATGACAGATTTATCCATAAAATTATCTGCCTCACTGCAAAATAGTGGCCAAAAAATCAACTAAATGAACTTGTTTTACAAAGCTGAATAATCTCACTTCTGGTTTGCAGTTCTGTGGTTGACATACACTCTTAGAGCCAGTGGTGAAACTAAGCTAGGGAAATGTTTTCTTAATGGTATTTCTCACAGACTGTTAAGCAAAAGATACTCTCAGAAAAGTCAGCTTAGGATTTGGGATTTCTAACTAAAGAAAAAGATGCCAATCCTGAAATTCCTTTTTTTATATCATCTTAGATTATTTCACGCTGTGTGACACTGTGAGTGCATGTATAATTAATGGGGCAGCAACAAATCCAAACATATGAATTTGTATGTTTTGTGTTGGTCTTTGTTAAAAGGATAACAATCTGTACAAACACAAACAAACTCTGTTGCCCTTCAGTCTTCTGTCCCTCTGGGGTTAGCATTGTACTAAGAGTAAAGGCAGACAGTTTACAAAGCTTTTTGATGTTTAAATACAGAACATCTAAGCAAATGTTATAATTTTGCAGTAAAGTTTTATTTCTACCTAACATTTTACTGGTATGTGGTCAATTAAGAAGTGGATGTCTGACTTAAGTTTGGATAAAATGTTGCTAGAGCAAAAAAGGATCTTAAGTTTAAAAAAGAAATCCCTCTCATATATAGCTCAAGAAAAGACATGTACTTGGGTCTCTATCAGTTTGAGAAGTAATAATTCAGTGCACTCCTAATTTGTTGTTTAGACATTGATTAGTTTAACTTTAAGATAAATTTGTAAGAAAGATATGTAGGTATCATAATACCCATACTAGACTGATGATATTTTATCAAGGCCCTTAATGACAACAGTGCAATCTGACTTGGATAATCCTCAAGATCCAGGCAGAAGTAATTTTCAAAAAGGTAAAAAAAAAAAGGGGAAAAAAAAGCAGTAGCAAACAAACACAAAGACAGGCAGGTGACAGTTTTTGGCAGCACAGTTTTCACGTGTGAAGCCCACTTTGGGGCCCAAGTGTGTTGGTAGTTAGAGATGCACCCAAGCAAATTATTGCTTTCCCGAGGACAAAAGGAGGGAGTGGGGGGGGGAGCACCACGTGTTTAAAATTAGAAACCCTTCTCAAAGCTGAAGAGTACAGTTAAAAATAAGTGAGGGAATCCAGCCCATGACTGTCAAACAGAAACAGCTCCCTAGCCCTAAAGGCCTTTCTTAAAACCATCTGAGTTCTAGTCTGCTATAAGAAAGGTGATCAGTCACGCATCCCACAATCATACAGGGGAAAAAATACTTAATAAGAGTCTTAAGATATTTGACCCAAAAGATTTGATCTAATATTCTTTATATAATATAAAATTATCTTGCTTGACTTCATCAGAAGTCCCTGAGGAGCTATTGCATAGTTACTGCTACTGTGTTTCGTTAACTGCCCATTTTTTCCTCAAATGAACCTTGTTGAAGATGCCTACTCATTTCAGCTTTCAGAAAGGTCACTTCTGATTTTGAAAGCATGGATGAAATACAAAAATTACTGATATTCTTTGTCTGGCTTTTATGATTTACTCATTTCCCTGTTCGCTTGTTCCTTTTCTTCCCTTTACTCCCCCTCTTTTCCCTTTTGGCTCATATTCATTTTGTGTATGGATGCCTGAGGAGAGGGGGAAAAAAAAAAAGCTCCGTGGATGCTTTTTCTCTTTTAACAAGTTAATGAAGAAATAATAGTCCAGGATGAAGCTATGCTGGAAACAATCTTTTTCTTTATCTGACAGATACAAGCAGCCTGTCTCCTAATCAACAGCAAGATATCTAGCTAGAAATTCTGCCAGCGATACTTCTTTTATTCAGTGGATAGTCATTCAATCAATATGAAATGCATCTCAGCCAAGAAGGGAGTTAAAATTTATCAATCTTAAGTGGTCTGAAAAAAACAAAGCAAACAATAGAACAAAAGTCAGGAAGTGTATAGGCTTGTTTCCCTGCTTATTTGCATTTTTTTCCTCTGGTAATACATTATGCCAGTATAAATGAGTGCATGACCAATGCCTGAGATTCACATTTATTCCTCTGTAAAACCTACAGGAAATCACTCAAGCTATTGCTCTTGCAACGAAAACATCTGCACTGCCATGGATTTATTTCATATTACACTCTTAATTAGCTCACATGTGCATAAAATTTGAAGATGAAAAATGTCTTTCCTAATACAAGCAGGCGGGATTTTCAATGCTTCAAATGCCATTTATTTTTCTTTCAAATATGTTACAGCATATGAAAAATCTGGGGGATGCCTGAATGACTATATATATTAGAACTCAGGGTTTCTACAAGTAAGATTTAATGTCATGAAGTAATAATAAACCTTCATTGTGCAATTACTTACTTACAAGAATTCTTACTTGAAGTGAGAAACTAAACTGGCTTAAAAATACAGTGAACACTTTCATTGCTTCTACCAACTTTGCAAGCCCATGATGTTATCTTTTGGGTTACATTTAATTTTTGTCAGTTTTTTTTTCTTTTTTTTTTCTTTCTCTTTTTTTCTTTTCCTGAAGATTGAACCCCCAACGAAGCAAGGAAAGCATTTTATATGATATACCACCAGGTTCTGAAAGACAAGAAACTGAAAAGGACTTTTTTCTTTCCCCTCAGATCTTTTGCAGCTACTATAATCTTAGGTGATCTCTAGTTATTTATTTTTCAGGCAGAAGTAATTGTTTTTAAGCCACCACTGACCCTTTAAAATTGCCAAAGGGTTTCCATTTGTTTCCAGATTTTAATGACTTCAAAAAATTCAGCTTGAGTTTAAACTGTCAAAGCTCATTCTCAGTCCAAAAGTAATTTAAATAAAAATCAGACGTGTCTTCATGACACTCACTAATTTGACATGGTGATACACAGTGTTTGGGAAGGGTGGAAACACATGATTAGCAGAGCTTTACAGTGAAGCAAACACAGCACATTACGTGCAGATTGTTCTATACCACAGCTGCAACTCCCTCAACACCTAAGTATCAGCCTGGCTGATAGGAGGCACTGTCCTGGTTTAAAACCACATACACAGTGCATTTACCCTATTTTCTTTCCAGAAAAAAAATAAAAAAAAAACCCAACAAATTACTGAAATCAACAAGAGACTGCAACTTGATACTTTGCTTGGCTGACAGGGGAAGAACTGATTTCACCCATCAGTAGAGATGGGAATGCAGGAAATGAAAAATACAATACAAAAATAAAACAGACAGTGACTGAAATTTTACATCTGGACATGCTCAGTGATGATCTGCTAAGATTTTGGCAGAGCAAAATGAAGAACCATCTTCTTTGTGACCTTGCTGCACATTTTCTCTGCCCAGCTTGGCAGGCACATCTGCTCCTGGAACAATTTGCATGAGGCAAATTTTAATTGAGTCACTGAAACACATAGCCATAGTCTGCAAAAAAACCAAATAGACCAACCCTGCTTTTGCATCAGACACAGGGAAAAATGCAAGTCTGAGAAAATAATAATTGGTCTAGTAATACTAAAGTATTTCCACTCTGTTGTTCTGCAGATTTCAAAACTCAATCTCTTCCTCCTTTCTTTTCTAAATTAATCCTTTCCTTTGCTCCTGCAACTATATTTTTATTACAGCACACACTGATAATGCTTCTTGCCCTATTAACCTCCTCTTTCAAAGTGAATGTATCTTAGAAATCAAGTTACCCAGAAAAACAGCAGCATTAGTTAAAAAGTTGGAATTTCACCCCAACTCCAACCAGCTGCCTGGGTAAAATGATAATTTCACCCCTAATTAAGGATGGTTAAATTCTAACCAAGCAAAACAATTTCCATTTCTCTCTTATTTGAAAATAGCAAAGAAAATAACAGTATAAAAATAATTACATTAAAATAAATGTTCAGCTAACATTTTATTTAAATCTAAATGCTGACATGAAGGTTCCTGCCCAAGTGGCCACACCGTGTCAAGGTTAAAGTTTTTGACCCTTAACTAAAGTCCCAGTCCTGTAAGCTACTTTTAGGAGTGTATATATATATATCTATGTTTGTGTGTGTATATACACAGAGATCACACTGCTCATTAGGTACACAATCACAGAGTTCTCCCAGCACTGTCAGTGATAGCACTATCTCAAGATGACAAACAAGTAGCCACATACAGTTCATAAGCAATTCACATCTGGTTCCCATGCTGGGACTGCAGTATGTAGCCAGTCTGTTGACATGAAGATTTTGGGGTAATCCAAATTCCCCTAATTCCCTGTCAGGGAAAGTGAAGCAGCCAGGTTGTGAGAGCAACACTGCAGTCTGCCCCGGTGCCAAGCTCGACACCTCGCCAAGCCTTACCCCACAGCATAGCAGACATTAAGAGCATTTTCACAGCCCACTTAAGAGTTGCTTTCAGAGTAACCCCTCAAAGCAGCCCCACTAAGCACACAGCACGTAGCTGTGCATCTTTCCCAGCTGTCAAAACGTGGCTCATGCAGTCACAAAGGCTGGCCAGTCTACTCCACCCTGCAGCTGAGCTGGTTGACATCAAACAGTGGTCCAAAGCCTGGGGAGCTCCCTGGCCAGTTCTGTCTATCCATGCTAATCCATAGATGTGGCCTCAGCTCAAGTGACCTACAAATGCTCGTTGGCCTTACAACAAAAGACAGCAGTACCCTTCTAGGAAGAAACTTAGGCAACTTTCTGGTCACATAGCAATTCCTCAAACGCAAATATAATACACAACAGTGGAGACACCAGACATGACCTATTAGGCTCATACAAGTTTCAAGGCAAGGTATACTCAGCTTTGAGGTAGATGCAGCACAGAAACCAGTCGTCTTTGCCTTTACTCACAAGTGGTCTATCCAATGGCATACCACATATGTATGCAGCATGAGGGTATGCATTTCTGCCACGGAACCACCTGTTAGAGGTCCCTTCCTGAGAACAGGGAACACCCACTAGATCCAGAATAGGCTGTTACTCCTTTTAAAGAGGTAGAAGGAAGTTAGCTTCCGTAACCAATGCTTTTAGAAAGCACCAGAATTCTATTAGTGGTAGAACAATTTCTTTAATAATGAAAATATTTTTCACAGGATATACACACAGTCTGTTTAACAAGAAAATCTAAGTAGAAAAGCAAAACTTAGCAATACATTTAAGAAAAGGGATAGGAAAAAAACCCATGATTGTGAAATGGGGCTGAACTCATACTGCCACAGGAGCTCTAATTTTTGCTCTTTTCAATTCCATTCATAGTTGTTCAGTTTTATCAGAGTAATGAAGTGCTTAGATTCTTTTTTAATGTTTTGTCTATATCCTTTCCAGGCATATCTATAAAATTCTCCTTAAAATGTGGTTATACACCTAGAAAAGAAACCACCTATTTTTCATTTTGCTTTATTTAAGTATTCTGACAATTTATTGAAAATGCTGCAAATTGCACTATGGTTCTCATGCAGTACTGGCTGTAGACCCATTAGGAATAGGAAATTGAGTCAAGAAAGCATGCAGGTATACACAGTGTTTTCTAAATACAGAGATCAGGCCAAAAGCCAGCACACTGTAAAATGGGAAAGCATCCAAAAAGAGAGCTCTATGCTGTTCTCAGGCATAAATATTTATCAACCAGTGCAAGAGAATGTGACATTCCTCCACAAGAAAAGAATTTGCTCAGAAAGCATTCCAGAAGAGACAGAGGGGAGAGAGAAAGAAGAAGAAGGGAAAAAAACCCACCAAAAATGTTGCCTTTATGATGTCAAGCTGGGTTACAGCATAGAGCCCCAACTAAGAAGCTGAACTAATCACTGTTACTTTTGTTGTCAGGGAGAATGAAGCCTCTTCCAGAACACCAGCTATCTCCATAACTTGCCTACCACTGAGTGCAGCAGAACCAAAATGGCAAAGATCATTATCCCACATGAAAGCTGAAGATAATTTACAACTTGATGCATGTGCTAAATGAAAACAAGCAGGCTGTGAGTATACACCACACTCATCTCATTAAATCATTACACACCTTTTCTAGCTTTCATTTACTTTCTTCTCAGAGAAACACAATCAGCCTGCTTAGTTACCTAATGAGTATAATAGACAATCATGTAAAGCAGACTATTGCTTGGTAAAAATGCAGTGGAGAACTGCAGGCAGTCTATTAGATGTAAACTTGCTTAATTCTTTAATTATGTGCCTTTGATCAAAAGCAGCTCACTTGGAAAGATTTTTTTAAAAAGAAAGTAATGAGCACTCACCTTTCATGCACAGCATTGACTGTTAGGCCAAACTGATATAACTATGGTATCACTGATTGTATGTCAAGCACACCACTAAAATTTGAGATAATAAATGTTACTTACAGCTATTAAAGCTTTTCTTTTTTGGGGACACAGGCCTGTAAGAGCTGTTCTGCACTTTTAGCTTTTCTTTCCATCTCTGTCAAGAATCTCAGGGAATTTTAAAAAGAGATAATTGAGGCCATTTATCATTTTTTTTCCAGCTTTGTCCTCAACCCCTTTCCTTTCCTTATTAACCTCAAAATCTCTACTGAAGATTTCTTTCCTATTGCTTCCAAAACTTTACACTGTTCCTTGGACTTCGCCTTCTGACAACCCTTAATCTAGATGCAATCTCTTCCAGCCTCTCCTACTTGGTAGCTATTTATCACATATGGCTATTTCCTTCTCATCTCCTTCCTATTTGGTCCCTCAAACAAGTTTCTCTGTTCAGGCTTAGTGTCATTTTGTGAAAGGCACAAGAGAGTTACAAACAAAGTTAATGTTATTTGCTATTTAGTTTTTACAATTACACTAAATTATTGGCCTGGAATTGGTGTGACTAGTAAAATCTCAGAAACTCCCTGCTCCAACTTTTTGCCTACTGAGCATAAACAATTTTCTACCATCTTTGATTGGTCAAGGCTCCAGCACACGTTGTCAGGGTCTGGCAATGAAATTAGAGGCTGTGTAACAAAAACAGATAATTGACCATCAAATGGCTTTGATCCCAGCCTGAAACGTCATAGCAAGCAGGGTCTAGAATGGAGTAAAAAACCCTTTTCAAAGCAGTAAAACTGGCAGTTAAATTAAATTACCTAGATATTTTGAATAAATAATCGGAACTATTTATCAACCTATCTGAAGTAAATTCCTACAAACATACATAGCCATGAAAAAGTAAATTTACTTGATGTTCATTATTGTTTTCCTTTGTACTGCAGAATTAGCAAACTTATGACTGATATCTAAGCCAAGACTAATTCATGCTGCCAACTTTAACTTTTCCCTAACTTCCTTGGGGAAAAAAAACCCACCAAAAACCCAAACCCACATAAAAGCAGCTAAGAAACTGGAATTAGGAGAAAACTAAAGTACAAGAATGCACAGGAATGTCTGTGCAGCATTCCTGCAGCTTACTGCACACCAGGAAAATTTGTAGCTACTGATGCATGGTCCTTTACAGAAACTGCTGTTCCTCTTCTGCAAGTGTATCTTACACACAAAAGCCTGTGAGAATATTAAGCACCACAACTTGAATTCCTTTTGATCAATCATTAATATAATTTGTTCTTTTCTATAAATGAAAAAAAAAAAAAAAATCTCATAAAAAACTTCTGCTGTATTCAGTTTCATCCAAAGTTGTATCTAAATATTACTCATGCCCTACACAACTGCATAATTCCTCTCTGCAGTTCAGGTCTGCATTATGAGGTTTCTGTAAGAAAAAGAACCTGCACATTGGACAGAAAGTTCCTCGTTTGTCTTACTTCTCAATACAGCCAGAGTTTGTACAAATTATTGTTTCATAAAAGTAAAAAGTAAATGCTTAACAGTATTGTAGAAGGGCTTACCAAAACCAAAATCATCAAATCGGGGGGGGGGGGAAAAAAAATATATATAAATAAATATAATTATAAA
>JAVJGI010000060.1:88785794-88796493 GCA_035590275.1 Ibycter americanus
TTTGCTGTAAAAAAAAATAATACCAACAACCAAAACCTAAAACCCCAAACATACAAATATATATATATATATATATATGTATACACAGTTCTGAAAATTTGTTTTAAGTCCATGTGTTCCCTCATTGAAATTCTACAGTCCAGAATCTATTCCAGCTCCCAGAAATAACAGCCTATGTTGTTATACTGTTTCTATTTGTAGTTTCTTCTCTACGTCAAACATAATGACCTAATTCTCTGATACCCCTGTTAGGACACACGTAAATCAATATCATGTTTTGCCACAGACTGCCTGTTTCCTTTTTGGGTAGATACATATATACAATTACTAGAAGATCATGAAGATTTACTTGGATTTTAGAGTCAAGAAAATATTCCTTGACATACATGGAAAGTTGATCTTCTTTTTTTAAGATAGATTTTTGGACAGCTGTCAGCAACATTTCCAAGACATTAGTGGTTTCTGACTGTGATGACTGTTCATCATATAATTTACATTAATACTAACTTTCAGAAAAACAAGAGGTTTCTATAAAAGATGAGAACATTTCAAATATTCTTTTAATTGAAATTCCACTTGCTTCTCAGAATCATAAATTACATCATTAAAAAGCAGTCCAAGTGCAAATACTGGTATTATGTTAAACAGTAAGATTGACAAGAGTAAGAATTGCAATTATGACATGCACTAAGCAACCATGTTCCAATGCAAATGAAAAAAAATACTTAAATTTCTTATCATCGCAAATTGATGGTGTTCAAAAACTAAAAGACATCAATTGCATGTAATTTCTAATTGTGTTTAACTAGGAGCTCTAGGAAATGGATCCTGTTTTATCTATTTTAAAGTCATAAAATTAGCACAGCTCTCCTGCCTCATACCTGTTTAGTCTCCAAATTCTTCTTGTGACTAAGCTGAGTTTCATCAGTTGTTTCCTGTCTGTAGCAAAGTGAAGCAAATAGTTTTCACTAAATGAACAAGCACATTCCATTCATTTGTTCTGTGCTGAAATACCTGTGGTGGTTCAATCAATGACACACATGCAAATCTACTGAAGGCAGCAGAAGAGCAAAGAGCTACTAATATAAATTAAAGGCCTAGGTACAGCACCGAAGGGAAGGTATACTCTGTAATTTCTAACTTTTCTTCATTTTTTTATAAGATGTAAAATACAGAATTTGCCTCTGGAGAGTCCAGGCTAAGTTTCCAGAGATGATAGCTAAGAGAAAATGGTTCTAATAGTAATCTAAGCACTTGTGATTACACAGCTCTCAAAGATAATATGCAATTGTAATTGTGTTTTAAGTGTAGAGGAAAATATTACATGAGAAAGCAGGTGGTTTTTTTCTATCCTGACAAGCCATTGAAACTACTAATGTGGGATTGCAGAGTTACTGCTGACAATGTAGGTAAACAGTGTTTATGCATTTTCCTTGAGTCACTATTGTAACCCAAAAATCTAATTTATTGGTGTCTTAGCAGTTTTACAGAAGCAGTGCTATCCCGTGATTTTTTTCACTTTGTGATTTACTCATCTGTTGATTTCTGCACATCTTCCGGCTCTTCCACAATGCTGCTTTTGCTTCATCCTATGCATCAAAGTTGAAAAAGAAAACCTAAGAGCCTGATGTAATTCATCTAGTCTTTTCTTCCCACAAAGTTAACCTGAGTAAGTAGGAAAAACTTCTATCACTTTATTCGTGTGTTCATGAAATACCTACATACCTGCACTGAAATACTGGCAGACTTGCTTCCATTGTGAAAAGATGCAGACTTAGTCTTCAATTGCATGTACTAGAAGGTCTTGCTTGCACATTCATTCAGTTCTCTACACTAAATCCCTGCTGCAGCCTCTCTGATTTTACCATTTCACCGATTACCCTAACTGAAGAGCATGGTCAACCAAGATTCCTTTGTCATGCATGGAGAGACCCTTTTCTCCATAGAAAGTAACTCAGCACAACTCAAAACTTCTCTTTGGAAGATCTTATGTCTCTTCACTGACGATAAAGGGTGTTTAAAGAGACTATGATCCAGGTACTGGGGCCTTTGAAAAACACCTGAAGCTACGTGGGGTCAACTTTGGCACTAAGCACTGCTGACATACTGAAAGGGCTGTATGCAGCTGTGCCATGGATGGTTATCTCATGAAATTTCATACAAATTGTTCGTTCAATCTGAAAGAGTTCATAGCACACGACAAGCATCTTAAGTCTTCCAGTTCTGAAACGTTGCCTGTCCAACTTATTCTTTTAAGTAGGTTTTAGGAGAAAGCAAGGCTTGAAGAAAGGAAGAAAGACAGAGAGGGAGAAAGACAGAAAGATGAGGGGACAGGGAAAGGAAGGAAAGGAAGGAAAGGAAGGAAAGGAAGGAAAGGAAGGAAAGGAAGGAAAGGAAGGAAAGGAAGACAAGCATCTATTTTACAGGATTTCAGCACCAAAGATTTTTTAAGTCTTCCCCTCACCCCTTTCTTTTTCCACTGACCTCTTCCTTAACCAGTTGAGTAGGGACAGGAACACAGGCTGCTAGAGAAGTGTACTAACCTTCACTTAATAATGTTATGAGAAGGGTTTGGGAGAACATTGCTTACCTAAGCCAGAACGGCAGAGAAAAGGGATTAAGGTTCCTCTCTCTGAGCAAAAGCCATGACCCAGTGGACAAAACGACTAAGAATATGGGGTTTGTTCCCTTTGTTGCACCGAATAAGCTGTCTGAACTTATTTATCTTTTATATTCTCTATGCCACTGTTTCCATGTCTGTATAATACGGATAATAACACTTCCTCATAAGGTTACTATAAAGTTTAATTCATTAATGTGTGTAAAGTACTGAGCAATTCTTAGAATGGTACTGTAGAAATGTGAAATAATATTAAACTGTCAATTATTTTCCTATAAAATTAGACCCTTTTGTCTAAGTAAAAATAATTGGTATGACAAGAAGATTGAAAACTTTTAAGTATAACATAAAAGCTTGCTTGTAATGAAGAGGTTGTCAACTGACACCACATACTGCAGAAATTGTGGTTCAAAGACTGCAGCATGACAACAAGGAATTATTTTGCCTAGCTTAGTCCACATTTATATGTATTCCACTATTATTATCACACACAAAAAAAGAAAGTACAACAGACAGAGATACAAATGCACCTCTGAGAAATCTTTACCAGCCTGACAGTTAAAAATACACAGCTCCACTGCTAGAGTTTTTGATGGATATTACAGGAGTTAAATTTCAGAGTTCTTTAACAGACATTCAAAATCATTAAGGCAAAAGTTTCAAGGCACTGCACCCAGAGAGATGAACTATCAGAATTACAGAAGATTATTAAAGAGATATTTGATACCTGTAAAAGAAGGCTAAGGTTTTATCTCATGGGAATTCTGGCAAGCAGTGTGCCTAAGGAATGACTATAAGAAAAGCAGCATGCTGGGAATAAGCAGAAAGTCAACAGAAACGATGAAGGGCAGATTCTGACAAGGACTTTTTCAGTTAGGCTGAGTTCCTTGTAACAGGAAGTGTGTTTGAAGAAGGAAGGTTACGAGCCAGAGTGGTGGCATTAATGAATAATACAGACAGGCAGGAAAAGTACCATGTGTTCTTTGACCACCTCACTTAGAAAGGAGCCATGGTAGAAACTCAGTCTGCCTCCTACCTTTGTAATCCTTGAATGTGATCACAGAAGTTTGGCAACACCACTTCTTCCCTTGCAGTGAACCGTACTGTGTACTGAGGGACAAGCTAGTGTGTGAATAGTAGTTAAAATTCCTCTCACCACATCTCTTACCTTCAAGGGAGCAAAGACCAGATGTTACCTTTAACATAGATGTATTGCCACTGAGCCTCAGCCACTGTTTGGTTCTGCAGCTCCCATAGCAACTGTTATTAAGTGCTAATAATATGATTAGGAGAAAAGAAAAAACTGCTTGAATGACTAAAAAGTAACAGAAACAAAGATAAGGGTGTGTATCTTTACACCTGATGTTCTAGGAAATGCAACTGAAAACACTGTTGATGACACGAGTTAAAAAAGAATGAAGTACCTCAAATAATGCATGGTAGGATAAATACTGCTATCTCCTATTTGCTGTGAGGTAGCAGTGTGCTAGATAGCAGTGACGAGTGTGCCTTAAAAAGTATAGATCGACTGATAGATAAGAGAACTGAATGACTTGCAAACCAAGTGATCTTATCTGCAAGCAAAAGAAATGGAATTCCTGTATAAAATATTCAAGCTGGGATATTTTATGATCATACTAAAAAGGAAGAAGCAGTGACAGCACAAGGAAAATAATACATGGTTGCAAAACAAAATTCAAGACTGTAATTCAGCTGAGGTCTGCTGATCCCACAAAGCACAAAAGCACAACTCAAAACAACTCCTGAATGACAATGAATAACTGAATTCCAGTCGCAGTATTTCAGCTAAAATCAGGATGCAGCATAAAACAGCAGAACAAGACTCTTAAATCTGTTTCTTACAGTCTGCAGGTGAAAAATGTCAAAAAGCCAAAATGGCAGCAGCTACTATTTGTGAATTTTAAACAGATAATTAAATGAAAGAAAGACTCCTGTACACAGACAGGAGATTTAAAAGGTTAATGAAGGTATAATAAAGATGGAGATCTGACTATGAATGCAATAGTGACTTGAAAAAACAAATGTTAATCCTGGGCAGAAAAGAAAGCTGATTAAAATAATTTCTGTTGAACTCTCACCTTTCCACTTCCAATGTACTTTTCTGGTTGTTTATAAAACATCTCTACATACATAAAATATAAATACATATTAAATTGATGTCTAAATACAGAGAGACATATCTAGAGATATTTTTTCACCTCAAAAGATCACTTAGCTGAAAAGGCAGTCAGAATGTAGGTATTTTTCAAAGAGAAAGTAATGAGGGATCTCAAAATGTGACCATCTCCCATGACCCACTCTGAATCAGTAAGGCCACTAAGAGAGCATATGCATATTTATCAAAAAACTAACAGTTTTTATGTCAGCTCTTCTACTTCACCCTGCCAAGTGTCCATAACAAGCTGAAAGTTTATGTAGCTTTCAGTAGCTATTTTATATTTTCTCAGTATTTTGAAACTATCTAAATGTATGGGTGGCAGAAACAACTTCCATGTTATTATGATGTTTTACTTTTAAATTTACCTCCTTTCAACAGAAAATAACCATGGTCATATTCCTGGAAAAGGAAAAAGAAGTAAGGAGCTTTATCTGAAAGATCCTCTAGCTCCAAATTCAAATTCAAATCCTCAGGGGACCTGAAAGTCCTAAAACATATGTTTAATTTTATAAAGCTTTTCATCAACACAAAGAGATACAGTTTTGCAAAACCTTCCTGGAATTAATGCACTGGGACCAGAAGCTGAAATGTGTGTGCTCACAGAAAGGTGAATTCAAGTCTTTTTTGCATATCCATCTCCCTTCTAAGAGTATTTGTTTACCGAATTGGACTACAAAATAGTTTAGGAAGGACTTAAGGTGTTAACATTCATGTCTCCTTGCCAAAGTGTCACACTGACTAAAACCACCACTAGTATTGGTTCCTCTTCCTAAACATGCCCCTTTATCAGATAATAAAAAAGCAGTAGTGTAGAAAATGTACTAGTGGTCCTAATCCTCTGAATATTTTCTGCATGGGAGGAGTTTGGGATCGTGGTAGGTTAGCATATATTGCAGGAGGAGTGCAGAATGTCCTCAATAAATTTCAGCTTTGGCATGCATATTCTCACTGATTTCATAATTGCTGACAGTTGTCAGTTGGCTGGGACCAAGTTACAAGATGGAGTTGAAAGTAAGTGAAGCAGAGAAACCACTTAGAAATGGAAAAGAAAGGAGTGCCCTGGCATCAAACATGAAAAAAGTCAATAAAAAAGCAGGATCCCAATACTGGTGATGGAAATAGCAGTGGAGTAACCTGTAATACATCACTCTGCAATGTCCGGATGTGGAAGGAAAGGGGCAGTCCCCAAGGCAGCATCCAAGTCAATCAAGCAACATACAGAGTGCAGACGTGAGCTAAACACGAACACACAGAATGAGCTTGTTATGACATGCAGACAGACGTCCTGGCCTGAGATTTAGCTAATTCACTAGTCCATGAGAAACTACTGAACACAACATGAGAAATTGTTGGAGATAGTAAAGAACGTGTGAGAATGTGAGAAAAGGCACACAGAGCTACGGTGGAGTCCTGTGAGAAAGACCAACTGTATGTATACTTGAAGGGGAAAACTGGGGACCTTTAGTGAAGGGAAGAGCTTTGTCAAGGCCATATCAAGTAATGCCATAAAAGGCCAAGATTACCTATATAACGGTATCAGAAATACCAAGTTTGGGTACGGATGTAGGACAGGAGCACTGAGGCCAGCAACTGGGGAGACAGGGACCTGGGTCTGGCCCCTAGACAGACCACATGTGTGAGTCCAGCTCCTGATCCGTTTCCGTGCATGTGTGTGTCTGTCTCCGCATGACCACCAGCAAGTTCTTATCCTCTTCAGCTGAACAAGGGAGTGCTGTGGGTGTTCACGGGGTGCCACTTCGGGCACAGCTTCCTTTGTTGGTCCACGCAGCTGTTTGTGCATCACAGTGTGTGGTTGTGTGTGTGTACACATGCATCTCTATCTCTGTGTGTGTACGTACATACACCTCTGGAATATATGCCATCCTTGCCACAGGCTGGACCTGGAAAGCAGAATGGCAGCAAGCATACTCACAGGAGAAATCACCTGGGCTGGAAAGTCCAGTGGATTAGTGTTGCTGTAACAGAGCTTATCTCTGGAAGTCCTCTGCTCCCACTTAATAACTGTGGGGTTTACACTTGGAGATGGAGAACCTATGTTGAAGTAATAAAACTAAAAATCAAACTGGAACTTTAAATGAGTTGCAGAGGTGAAATGTATGTCCTCTGTCGAGCTAAGAAAATAAAATCCTTTCTTTCTCTCTCTCCTACCTGCCCCATTGACCATACATGCATGTTTATGTATTTTCATCTGTGTGTGTTTGAATAAGTAGATAAATCAATATATAGGCAGATAGATATAAAAGAATCAATACATTTTTGTTCAAACATTTTTGTTCAGCTTGAACTTCTTGGTTAAACTTTACAGATGAGTAGCACACATTTCTTTAGAAGAGGGCAAAAGCTTCATGCTACAGATGTCACAATGTACCACACTTATGCATAAAGTTCACTTTTTCCAGACCAATAAAAGATTAATTTGTATTTCTTTCAGGGAACATTTCTTGGTGATTCTTTGGTGGGGTTTGTTTGCTTTTGCTCTGTGGTTTTGTTTTCTTGTTTTGGGGTTTGTTTTTTGTTTTGTTTTGGTTTGGTTCTGTTTTTTTTATGAATCATTGCTTACTAATGCAGGCAGGAGGATATGAACAATCTGAATAGATCCACAGCCATGCCTCTTCCTAGTTTTTGACAGTTTTCAAATAAAATGTCACTCAAAACAAGAATAATTTAATGGTGATGACGTATTTCTAATGAATCCAAATACTTTGTGGTGATCACCAAATTTCATCTGAAAGATGATTTATCAATAGTATAACCTTTTCAGGCGACTATCCAGGGAAATTTACTGATATCAGCATATCAAAATTATTAGGACACTATGACTTATTTCCCGCATCTGTGCTCTTTTTTCTGCTTTAGCCTATGTGATTAAACAGATATAGCACTGTAATGCCCAATAACACCATTGGGTTAGGAACTATATTTGTACAATTCATAGTATGTAGTTTTCCATGAGAATCAAGTAAGTAAATGCTCTCAGACACCCTGAGTGTCATCCTGTCTACTATAAAAGAAATCAGAGGACTCAACCCACTGAAACAACTGCCTTCAGAGCATATATATCTCAGCACACAGTGGCTAGTAGGTGGGCAAAGCTGTCACAGCTGGATGCCCAATTAGAGATCTTTGAGGCTGGCCTCCTAAAATGAATTTTTCACTTTTTTTCAAATGCCTATGGGATGTTTGCTTTGTGTCCTTTGCTACCTATATGCTACAGCCTTTTCATGGAAATTTATATTATACTGTACAAACAATTAAAGGTGATATAGATAAATAAATTGCACACTTGTAGATGCATTGAAGAAATCTTTTTTTTTTTTTTTCATTTTCATAGTATTAATTTCAGATGTGCCTCTTACTTAAAACAGCAAAAAAAAATGTTTCTATAAACATTCCACCTTAAATTTAAAACTTAAATGCCTTTATGGTAATTAGAACAAAATACAGGCTGTGGACTTTAATATTAAATGTATATGCTTCAAACCTAGGTTTTCCATTTTGCAGATGCTTACAGATGAAAGTCTATCTGAGCATGGAACAGCATTTGTGGGGTTGGTAGTAACCATATCTGTCAGTCATGATGCCACTGCTGCACTGCTGCTCTAGTCAACATTAAATCCTAGTGCTGGATGCTTCATGGTGCATTAAGCAATGAAGCACAAAAGAAGCCAAGAAAAAAAAAAAAGTTTGTTTGTTATCCCTATTGGCCAGAATCACAGCTGGCATAAATCAGTACATCTTCACTAACCTCAGCATTGCTATGCTGAATCTTATTACCCACTTCTTTAGAAATATCATTCATGATGTCTTTCTACTCAGGAATACATGATCAGGTATACATGTATTTCCTAAAGCTGCATGAACTATAAAAATACACATACACACATGTATCAGAAGTATCCTATCTTCAGAATACAATTACTAAAACTAAGGGAGTGTGGAGACAGACAAGATGATAGTATTCAGACTATATAATTTGAAACCAAAACTCTGACTGTGAAATTGGTTTGATCCGTAGACAAATGTCAGCTCTGTGCCCTATTAAAGTTGCAGTTGTTTTAAAAGGACATATCAGTGAGCCCTGAAATGTTGAATAAATGTTAATTGGAAGTCAAAGAAAATATCATGAGTAAAATAAAATATACAAGAAAAAGCACTTTCAATCTACAACACAGCAACAGCTGGATCCAAGAAGGAAAATGTTGCCAAATAGTCAGGTTACATGTTAACACAAGACAAGAGAGATACTGGAAGATAGTTTAATGATAATGAGCATAATCCTGATTATTATTTTTTAAAGTAGCTACCATGAAGATATATTACTTTTCAAGATTTAATTGCATGATTACATTGATTATTGAGCTTATTAGCTATCTTACATATGCTTAGCAGTGTAAAAATGCATGAGATTTATGATTGCTATACCATAGTATACCTATGTAAAACATTAAGGATTTGTATAATCTATTAATCTAATTAGAATGAGGAAATAACAATTTGTAATGTTCTACCTTTTTATTATTCGTCCAAGACTAAGTATTATGAATGATTTTTTTTAAAGTACTTCAATCGGGTTTTTTTGGTACATTTGTACAGTTTGACAGCAGCAATTTGAAAATGAAGACAGAAGAGGGATTTGATTTTTATTTTTAATTATGGAAATGCAATCTTCTTCACATCTACTTTCAAAATGATGACTAGAGGCTATCTGCTTAAGTGAATGGTGAATGGTATGAGGAGTGAATAATCACAGTTACTGCAGGTACCGTACAACATGAAATTATACTAAAAGGCTGCTTGATATAATAAAGGGAAAAACCACCAGAACATTGTATTGTATATCCTAATTATGAGTAAAAATAGCATTTTGTTGGAATTCAGTAATCACATCTTGTTGTGGGGTAGCAGTCATGAATTTTATGGTTATACTATTTTCTAAATCCTGCTAAGAATTTTGTGTCTTGGCAAAATATTTTAAAGCTAATAATGAAATAAAACCTGATTATTTAAATGCATGTAGTATTACCAATGTTACTAGTGTAATACAATCCTTAAAAACCTAAAATGCAGTAATTATTATAATATTGCTGGGCAGAAAAAAAATAAATCTAAGGTCAAATGATATGTAGTTCAAAACAAATTCCAGTAGAATATAGCAAAAAATAAACAAACTGACATGGCCTATTCTGTGAGAAAACAAGACATAAAAGTTTAGTTTCATGAGTCAGTGTGAAATTTCCCATCGGCACAGGCTGAGCAACTATTTGATTTTAGGCTTTTGTCTTTTTTTCTTAAAAAGGGTATTCACATTTCCAGTTCTTCTAATCTGACACTTTGAGTATATGTTACTGAATTTTCCACGTCTCACACTCTCGGAGAAGACAAGATCTGATAAACCACTTCTGAATTTGTTAACAACAACAACAAAAAAGGCCCTCTTACTATTCATTTATCTTCGACATATAAGTGCATCTGGAGAATCATCCATGGGAAAGAATATAATATCTATTAAATTGTAATCCTTGGCTCACTACCTGTACAGACCTAATTCCCATACTCCAGAGAAGCTTTGGTTTTAGCCTTGAAATATAACCAACCAACTACAACAAGTCAGTCAATCAATGTCATGAAGGAAGCTTCAGCAACCTTAACTAAGCACTCCACTTATTTTTCACTTGTAGAGAAAAAAGAAGAAAAAAAATAAATTCCACCTTCACATATTCTTTTCATTCTTCTCACTTTGTTAGGCTTTACTTGAGTGATGAAAATTTTTGCTGCCCTAACACTTTACTATAGCAAAAGTTTTGTGGTCTGTTTAATTATTGATAACAACAATATACCTACACATATTTCATGGAGTATATATATATTAAAATAAAAAA
>JAVJGI010000060.1:88796593-88838692 GCA_035590275.1 Ibycter americanus
CTTGAGTTATGAAAATTTTTGCTGCCCTAACACTTTACTATAGCAAAAGTTTTGTGTTCTTTTTAAGTATTGATAACAACAATATACCTACACATATTGCATGGAGTATATGTATATGAAAAAAAAACAACAAACAAAAAAACCCCACCAAGACAACAACAACAAACGAAAACAAAGGAGAAAAAAACCTGTGGCTTTACTTGAGTGATGAAAATTTTTGCTGCCCTAACACTTTACTATAGCAAAAGTTTTGTGGTCTGATTAAGTATTGATAACAACAATATACCTACACATATTGCATGGAGTATATGTATATGAAAAAAAACAACAAACAAAAAAACCCCACCAAGACAACAACAACAAACGAAAACAAAGGAGAAAAAAACCAACACACACCCTGCCAAACCAACCCACAAACAAAACCCCCCCACTGATAGCAACTGCTTGACCTTGAAAAGCAAAGGCTTATGAGGAGTTATAAAAATTTTTCGTTGATAGACAGTAATAATAGGATCCCCTAACAGATTTCTGTATATTCCTTGAGGAGTGCAATTCACTAGCTGAGTAATCCTCTCTAAAAACTGAGTAACAACAGCGAGAAGGAGAACAAGAAGAAAGGAAATCAGCTATAAGCTTTAGGCTGTTAACTTTAGATTCTCCTACTTGGGGGCTAACCTTCATTCCCACCCAAAGGAGAGAAAAGCCCCTCCAGAGTATGAACTTGGTCTTCTGAACTATGTTGAAGAAGCCTATCAGCTACACATGAACTCTCAGGAGGCCTCGCACTTCTTGTAGCATAGGGTAACATCCATTAGGGATATGCAAGAGAAGGAGAGTAATTTAGTAGTGGAGTTTCACATGAACACAGAAATAAGAGAAAGACCTTGTTAATGTAGTTAATTAGTAGAGACTGTAACATTAAATGCAAATGAAGTGTCATGCAAGTATTTTTCACACTATGCCCAAGGTTAACATTTTTATCATATTTCAATTTATGTGTTGTACTTTTGCCTACAGGACACCAAACATAATTTGAGATTATATATATTGAAATGTAGATTCCACATTAGAGACCTTGAAGTCCTGGTTTTTCATTAGTTCCCAAGGTTATTTTGTTTTCTTATTTTGAGAAACTAATACAAAATACCTGTCCATATGGTCAGAACAGTGCCTTCAAACTTATTATATAATAATAATCTTCAGAAACTAGTGTTTTAAATCATAGATTTGGTTGAGTGCTACACAGTGGATTTCTGTAATAAGAAGCAGTGTAGCCAGGGGAAAAGTTTCTTAATAGAACGTCTTCAAATTGACAGTGCAAGCTCTTCCAGAGAGTGAGGAACAAGAGCTTTACTATAACACAGGATTTTATATTGCCCTTCAACTGTTACCATCCATATATGTGATCAGCATAACACATAGAAACAGTTTTTCTTAGTGATACGCTTTAAAAAATCATTATAAAATTATTTCTCACTAAATATATCAATAAAAAGCTATAACTAAGAAAAATATATAATCTCTGCATCTGGTTAGTTATGGCATTTAATATCACCTTCTTTTCTATCATCATTTCAACTTCTTCTATCACTGTTCTTAAAGTAATCCTTATTTGGTGGGATGATCCTGCCACTTTTTAGTTTTCAGCTGTCCCATCCTGTTATGCTTCATGGAGTACATCAGCACTTTAGATCCATCTCCTAGTCTACAGTTGTGTATTACTCATCCCATTTCTGTACCTTCCTTCTTGTTTGACTGATTGTCTGTACTTCTGCACATTTATGGGGACAGATAAATCAGAATCTTTTGGGGTTGATGTACTATCAAGGTTCAGTCACCTCTTACTATTATTTATCCCTTCTTATACATTGATATGGCAGTTATGGAACAGCACCATTTTATTTCCCAGAAGGCTAATGCAACAAACGGGATGGAATATATCCTGTGCAACTTCAGACATTCATCTCATCTAAAAGTGGCTGTCTAAAACAGTTCAGATGAACCAAGTACAGTAGTATTCATTTCTCTCCAATGAATAGAGGGAGTTTAGAATGATTAGCTGAGATGCAGTCATCTGAAGTTAAGGGAGATGAATCCAAGTCCACCTGTCCAAGGTCATCCAAGAAGTCTGAAAAGACATTTCAACTCAAATCTCAGGTTTGTATTTTGTATACTGAAACACTTGAGAAGTACAGTGATGGAATAAATTTATCAGACTAAGGAGAAAGGGTTAATGGTGTAGTAGTGTTCTTATGAACTGAAAGAAAGCTTTTATTTTATGGATGTCACAATTCAGGAGACAAAACTCCACTGTCTTCAGAATCCCATTTGATATACGTTGCTTTCATCCTCTTCAAAATTTTAGAAACTATAGTTATGGTTTATGTTATTAATTCAAATTCTTTAAAATAACCAGCTCCTTAAGAAGGAAGTGCATGTAAAAGTAACTTTACAGTTTTTAAAATAAAATACAGAGATTTGAGATCTCCCTGCACCTAGGCCCTCTTGTTATTTTAAATATTAACGAAATGAAGAGTCAAATGATGAATATGTGAATACTTGTACCAAGTGCTGTACAAGAAGAACAGATCTAAATGCTATTGAAACAGTTGACCTATCAAAGGCTGACTTGTACAGCAATAAAGAATGTCTCTGTTACACTGAACATCATATTCTGTTGACTCAGGTAATAATATTTTACGCCAAAAGGTGTATTTGTGGATACATATTAAAACCTGACACTGTTTGTACTGATATTTTTAATGTCTTTGTTACATTCCACCATCTAGTCCTTTGAAAATGAGTTGAACAGTGCATAGGAAAACAACAAACAACAGATGAAGAAAAGATACGGCTAGAAGTGAGTAAAAGGTCTTTCTCCTTTCATTCACTTTGATGTCCTGCTCTCACACTACTTTTTACAGTACATACTGCTATTCTCAGTTGAAAACGTGACTCATATTAGCATAAGGCTGAATTATTAGCCAACACAGAATGACTTTAAATTTCAGTTCTTACTAGGCAAAGATAATGACAACATCAAAACATAACTGCTTTTTAAATAAATTATTTTTTTCACATTATCACTTTCTTTGTCTATACTGGTCAGGTCCTGGCCTAACAGGGTAGTGTAACAGACTGACTGAAAAAAGAAAATCCTCTACCTTGTTTACATCCACTCTTAAGGACTGAAATTATTTATACATATTGTTTGTATATATGGCATATTGTTTGTTTTGTTTCATCTTATGGATGGCTCTAATGTCCTTTTACCTGTGTTTGCTATAGAAGACAAAGGGCTTGTAAACATTAGGACCATTTAGCCACAAACAAACTCTCCACACCTCTTTCCTGCACAGCTGCTTTCTGTGCAGCTTTCATTGCAGGGCTGCAACTTTAACAGTTAGGATTGCTATATTTTGCAAAGGAGAATTTAGATATGTGCAGTGAAAGCTGAGCGTAGACAATTGCGACAAACCCAATCTTGACTTGCACAAGGCATAAATTGACTGGGACACCTACAAAGATCAAGTGCCTTGTGTCAGTCAGTTATTTAAACAGTGGTTTTCCTTTTAGAATAAGCAGCATGTTATGACAATGCTAATAGGGGCTGACTGATATGGCATTACACTAGCAGAGGCCTTGCAGCTGTTGTAGCAGCAAGTTCTCCAGAATTCTTAATGGACATTGCATAACTAACTCCTCCTCTCAAAAGAGCCTGGTACATATTGGGGAAGCAAAGATATGACATCATTTTTTTCCTGTAACTTCTGAAATGTTTTTTACTTTTAATATTACTAAAAGGTCCAGGCTGCAACTATGCCCTGTAATAGGGCTAAAAAGGATAAAAACTTTTTTATATATTACATAGGAACAATTTAGCTCATAGAAAAGCAACTTGAAGAGGTTGCTCTTACCATCTACCTTATTTTCTCACGAAGCCCACCTGTACTACAATCTGAGAATAATTTCTGTACCAACCAAATATGTGTCTATTCCAAACTACACTCATCAAAAGAATACTTGCCTACAAAAGGTAATAGAACTAAAAGCTGTAGGTGTATTCTCAGAAAATCTCCAATTTTCTAAAAAAGAAAAAAAAATATGCAGAATTTCTGTATACTAAAACACTGGAACTGTTCTGGAATGAATAACATTTTCAGTCCTCATGATTATTTCTAGCAACTCAAAACAGCATGTTCTGCTTGTATAATGAGTATTTAATTTAGACTTATATGCACACTCACTTCTATACAAGCTGAACTCCATCATAAGCACCCTCTTCATTTCACTTACCTTGATTTACCCTCAGAATCAATTTGAAGACTGCAATATACAGAAGCGATTAAAAGGAATTAAAAGCAAAAAGGGACCGAGTCAAGAAATATGTGTAGAAACAATAAATAGTACCATCATGAAGTTTTTTTTAAAAAAGACATTTTTTTTTTCTAGAATAGACATATCATGATATCACATGCCATATTACAAGATGTGATGGATAGTCTATAATTTGCTAGATGGTCTATAATTTCAGACTTTACTTTTCCTTGTTGTTTTGACAAAAAAATACACCACCACCACCCCTAAAACCCCTTGAAACCCCCCAAATCCTACTACTTCAAAATATTAAAAATGTTCAGAAGTGTCACTTTCAGTATTACAGGATGACTGGTAATCAACAAGGTCCATAAATCTTAAGCTACAAATTCCTCTTTGTAAAATGGATTTTTTTTCTCTCTTTCCCTTTCCGGTTATATTCCCTAAGCCTCTTTTCCCCTCAAATGGAAAGAGTAAAACTGGGGGGGGGGGGGAGCGGAGCAGGGAGGGGAGGGAGAGGGAGAACGAATAAGCATCATTCAACTCTTGTAATTCAGGTAGGAGCATACCAAACTCCTCAGTGTTCCTATTGCAACTGAAGTCACCCCTGGAATCGTAGCATATATGTTAACACACACAAAGACTCTTCTAAGTATGTCTCTGTCTGTATTACTTTCTTAGCTCTAAGTATGCTTTTTCTCATGTGTGTCATTGCAATGCAATGATCACTGTTTGGGAATGTAATACCAAACCGGAAAACATCTGAATTTGTACTATGATGAAAAAAAACATCAAATGCAAATAGAATATTAGGCATTGTGACTATTAATTCTTGACTTCATACGATGACTTACTATGTTGGAGACAAGTAGTAGAAGAATTCTACCTCTGTGACCACAGCTGTGATTCAAGCCAGGTTTTTTTTCAGTGCTAAAGGAAGAACAAGCAGTTTGTTACCTCTGCCATTCTTCGAAGTTGTGTTCAGAAAGAGGAAAGGATGTGCTCAGTAGATATAACTACTTTTACTCTGAATTTCTGACTTCCTAATAATCAACATTTCAAAGGCAAAGAAAAAATAGGAGGCTTATGTTTTCAAACACACACAAAGAGTGTTTCATTCCTCCATTAACTATGTATTGTTGGCTTCTATTTCAAACTTTGTCCCAGTGTAAAGTAAAATGCAATCCATACTTAAAACTATGTGAACGATAGGAGGGAGGGCTTGTTTTTTGCTGGTTTTGCCAATCACTACTAATACAATGGTGAGTAGATTAACAGACACTGCCAATGGTCTCTGGGGATGTGCGAGTACATTAAGATGACTGCAATGCATCACTCCTGCTTGCAATGTAATTAAGTTACAGTTATCTGTATATAATTTCATTAATATGGATTAGTCAAAATATCAATGCACAAATAAATGCAGACTTGCAAAATGTGTATGTCAATAAAATAAACATAGAGTTCTAGTAACAAGGTAGGAGTCTAACTTCAATAAGAAGTGTATTCAATACTGCTAATCAATTGTCATTCACATGGGTAACTGATGTTATCTGAACCGTGCATTTATGGCCACCTCCTTCTGACAATTCCTCGCTCTTCTCAGATGCTGTGAGAAATGCTTTTTCCACTTGTCTGAAGGTGGACTCTTTCGTTCAGTTGAACCAGTTCTCTGGGATAACATTATAGAAAAGCGAAGGTGAAAAGGAGTTCTATGCAGGATGAATTAACTGAGGTAAGGTAACTCATAAGTGAGCCAGCAGCCCATCACAACAGACCACAGAGTCAGCAAAGAATCTGTTACATTTATAGTCAAGAGGAAAATGAGATTTGAAGGAAACATAAAAGAAATCGTGAATGTCTACCTGGTGAGAAACGATGTACCCAAAATTAATATGTTTTTCCTACACTACTTTGATGTGTACCTTTCTGATACACAAATATTGTGATCTTTAGAAACTTACTGTTCTTCCTTAAATTAACATCTTACAAATGGGAACTAAATAGCAACTAGGAACCAAAGCATCTAGCCACAAGTCCTTTAAAGAGGGCAGGCACTCTCTTGAGTTGAAAAAGAAACGAGGGAATCTAGGCTTATTTTTTCCCTTCCTCCTTTCCTCTCTCTTTCTTTCTTTTGTTCCTCCATCCTATTTTCCTTTTGCTTTGAAAATTAATTACACTTATAAGCATGTACAGTTCTATTTGTCACTTATCCATAGTTAGCTTTATAGAATATTATTCAAAAAATAAAAATTGCATACAAATTGATGTTTCCATTCTCACTAGACTGTCAAATCCTTTGAGAGGGCAGAATTGTTATAAACTAATCAAGAAAAGGTAAGAGATTTTGATTTACTGATCTTTAGTTTATTATTACAGTTAATGTCATGGCAATAAATAAAAAAGCAAACCCATAAATGCTGTATAATATAACATGCTTTTAGATCCCTCAGAGAGTTAGGGGAAAAAAAAAAAAAGACATGGACTCCTAGTTAAGTATTTTTATCTTGAAATATTAATATCTATATCTTTTTCAGCCTGCGTTTATGCAGAGGAATGACAAATAACATCTCCTGGCTCAGTTGTGTTTGCAGATTAGTACTGTTTGAGTCAGAGAGAATTAAGCTCTTTCACCTCCCACAGCAAAGGTAAAGGTGATGAGTTTCTATTAATAAAGCTAATAAAATCCTACACCACAGTAGACTATCACAAATAAATCATGCATTTCCAGCACCACACATTAAGATGTTGTACATTAAAAATAAGTCTGATGCAAGGAAAAACGACTCAAACTTAAGTACAAAGACATAGAGATTTACAGCATTGTTCTACAGAGAACAAAATGGCTTACAATCCTGTACAGCTGTTCAGGAAAAACAGAGAAAACAAAAGCAAGCTGACTGCTGTTTTTTGAAAAGATAGAAGGGTAACACAGTTTTCAAGCATAAAATAAATTAATAATTATGATAATTCATTCATCTAAGCTTATTTTCTGGCAAGTCCCCTGTTGGTTTCTTAATGAGGCTAATAATGTATAATGTTTACAACTGAAAGTCTCAGAGGAAAGTTTACATTTTGGGGGGGGGCGGGGGGGAAGAACTAGACAAAGTACCTTACGAGTAACCTAAGGTCTCACTGCGCTAGATCCAAACAAGAGATATTGTAAGCCTTAGGAGAAACTTCTATCCAAGTTGTGCAGCCTTGTGCAGTTGTGGCATATCTGCATCAACACACAGAGCTCCTGATGCCTAGAAGCATCTCTTTTTTAGACCTAAACCACATTAGGATCAAAGACTAGGCAGTACACCTCAGCACTCTGCCTCAAATGATACAGTAGATATTTCCATAGCAAATCTAAGTACATGACACAAACACATGCATAAAACAAATACATATGCATAACCTTACAATATCAGGTAAAATACAACATTGATAGCAGTTTTCCTTTAAAAGGGGGATAGTGGGAGAGAACGCTTTTCACGTGGTCTTGCCACCAGCCATGCATAGATTCAACACTTGTGTTGCTTGTGATGCTTCACACACACCTCACTTGCTCTTCAGGAGCGCCTTATAAAAGAGCCTCAATATGTTCTCTGTTCCTGTTGTTGATTATCTGTCATCATGATGAAAATAATGCAACCTACATCAAACACCAGAAAAAGTGGCCCAATATCCTAAACTTTCCAGTGCTACTCCTGTTCTGAAATACACTGGATTATTGGAAGTACAAAAATGGAAACTAAAGCCCTATTGTGAGACTAGGTAAACCAACAAAATTATTTTACTTAAAATATCCTGACTATTCCTGGCCTAATCTTGTCATCTGTGGTACTGACTATGACCATGACTGTGATTCTGAGATTGCTGAGTATCTTGTTCTAAAATTGCAATTTGACACAGAGAGAAAACAGGGAGTCAAAGAGAGGGAAAAATGTATCTTTAAATGCATAATTAATAAACCATGAAAGACACTGCATCACAAACATGAAAGCTACTAAGCAGGTATTATTTCTACTACTACTACTGCAGTATATAGTGCACATATCCAACAGATGAATTAAATATGATCTAATGGAAGTTGGTTTTTTTCACTTCTACACAAAAACTACTCTCATACAGTTCAGGTGGTATTACTAGGACTGTGAGAGACTATACAGTAACTCAGAAACACCATTCCACATCTAAACGAGGTAGAAAAATTGAGGAGCTGCAAAATGTAAGATTAGAAAGATTCCTTGTTGTTCCAAAAGAGCTACAACCTGGCACCAAACTCTCTTTTTTCCTTCCTTTAACAATAAAAGGAGCTTTTGCTGTTTCAGAAATTAAAATACTTCATTGATCATTCCTCATTTCTTAGATTTTTCAGCCTATCTATTAGTTGTCTCAACATTGCTAACAGACAATAGTTTGTAGCAAAGCCAAAGACTTTTTGAACCATCAAATGTGTGGATGGTGTTCTGTGATGTTCTCAGTGTTCTGACTCATGGTTGTTGAAAACTGTAAAAACAATGTAAACCCCCCCTCTTAAACAGAGGTAGAACAGGCCTAAATCTGGAAAAAAGAATGTAACTATGATTTACCAACGGTGTTATTTTCCAAGAACACTAGCATGTTGCCAAAAATTTACTAACATTTTAATGATCTACTTAAATGTCATATTTGTCCTTCTTGCTGAAGAGTTTGGCACTTCACCTTCATATAAAATTAATTCTTACAAATGTAAAAGAGTAGTACTCACAGAAAGCTGTCTGTCCAGCCTATAAAAAAGTAAAAGATGTATAATCTGTATGTTTCCCAAAGAAAAGTTGCTGATATAAAGATGTAGCAAACACAAAGCTATTTTGGACCATGCCTCACTCCAAAAGCTATGAAAGACACAGTCTTGTCTCCTTCTGCCAGTCCTATCCCTTGGACAACTATGCAAGATCTTATCACAAAAAGATGTGCTTTTCTAATACTGGCTGATGAACAGCTTGTGTTTGAAGAAAGGGACTGACAGGCAGTGAAAGGTAGCCACCTGCCTGTAGAAAAGCAAAACTGGACATTCGAAAGTAAAGTGCAATCACAGATAGAATCATAAAATCGTTGAGGTTGGAAAAGATATTTAAGATCAAGTCCAACTGTTAACATAGCACTGCCAAGTCCACCACTAAACCATGTCCCTAAGTGCCACATCTACATGTCTTTTAAATACTTCCAGGGATGGTGACTCAAACACTTCCCTGGGCAGCCTGTTAGAGAGCTTGACAACCCTTTCAGTGAATTTTTTTTTCCCCTAATATCCAGTTTAAACCTCCCCTGGCCCAACTTGAGGCCATTTCCTCTTGTCCTATTGCTTGGTATCTGGGAAAAGAGACCTACCCCCATCCACCTGCCTACAGCCTCCTGTCAGGGAGTTGTAGAGAGCAATAAGGTCTCCCCTGAGCCTCATTTTCTCCAGGCTAAACAACCCCAGTTCCCTCAGCCTCTCCTCAGAGAAAATATATATATCAAGCAAAGACAAGTTCATTGATGTTAAAATTAAAATAAAAATACAACCTAACAAGCCCAGAGCACTTTCTCTTCTTTATGTCTGGAATTTTAATTAAAATTTTAAACAAAAATAAGCATGACATCAGACTCATAGCTATTACAGTAGGGCAAAGGAGAGCGATGCTTGTTTGATACGGTATTAGTAAGTTAATAATGTGATAAATCTACTTATTACTTAGCATTAATCCCAGAAACTATTGAGAAGCACTTGATAAAATCTGCCCTTAGAGAAATGACTTTCTCCTTGTTTGAGGAACACATCTAATTGGGTTTGAAAATGGTGTCTGATCTGCTAATCTGACAATTCAGAATGAATTGGTCTCTCAGGTTTTATATACTGATAAAACTGCTGGGCTTTTGGTAGCATTCTCATTCTTAAGTTTTTTTGAGATGAATCAATGCACATTTGGACAGATCACTCTCTCTCTTTCATCTTGATTAATCCATTAAAGTTAATGCTTTAGACCTCGTCTGCAGTGGAATCTCCTTGAAAACCTGGGAAGGTAAGTTAATCATGAAAACAAGGTGATGCCACACCACAGTCCTTAATCTCCTCATTCTGATAACGTGATTAGTAGATCTAAAATGTTAGGGAATTATTTTTAAGACCCAAGGATCTGAGTTTCCAATTTAAACTTTGCATCACTGACTGCAAGAAGTAGATTACTTTTGTCAGATGTGTGAGAATATAAAAGTAATTCAAGTAAATGAGTAGTAGACTTCAGTGTAGTGTACAAGCAGTGAAGAACATTTTTACTCAAGTTACATTTGTAATATAAATATACATCAGTGATATACAGCAACTATAAATATTTCAGAGTAGTATCAATGTTGAAGACACTTCCTGATACACAATAAACACACCAAAATAAAGAGTGCAAATACAGGACTATCCTAGTTCTTGTCTTTGCCTTACCACATAAGAACCTAATTTTCCTTCTCCTTCTGAACATGCTCAACTAAAAAGTTTTCAGTACTGCACTGTAGTAGCAGCTATTGAATATATGACAAAATGACTGATAAAGCAATAATAAAATGTGATTAATAATTAAAATGATGTATTTATAACACAGGACCCTCTTGCAATATAAACCACAGAAATTAAAGAAGCCCCGAGCAGCCACTTTCTGCATCAAATAGTGTTTTAAAATTTAGGACACTTCAAAGTACATTTTTAGTCTCCAGAAACTACTCTCCTGAAAAAAGACACTATATTTTTATAAGGAGCTATTCAGTCTTAGGGCAGATGCTGTCCATCTTTATGAAACCAATGATGCACTCAAGTGGATATTGCCTTATGTGAAATTTTTATTTCTTCAGATTCTCTCTTTAGGTGAAATCAGTGTTTTGGATAAAGCATAAGCATATATAAGTGCACGTAACTTGCTAATAACTTATGATTAGAACAAAAAAGAATACAGGAATGACCTTTCAAATTCTAACTCAGCAGCTGTTTTAAGAAACTGTATTCCTTACCAGTACCTGGAATAGATGAAAGACATATCACACTCAAAGGAATTTTAGAAGTCTCCATTATAAATATACCCAGTATTCTTAACATTGCTGTGCTTTTCTATTAATAATAAAACTCTCTCCATATGCACACACGAATAGTGGGCTGACACACCAGTAATAGATGAATGGATGAATTCCACTATTTTGAGAAGTTTTGGCGGAGGAAGGAATGAAAATCGTTGCATGCTGTAAAAATTTGGAGCATTAAATTCTAGTCATTAAAAAATTCAAAACATTAAGTAATTTCAGTTGGACCACAATTTCATCCCTAAATTTAGAAAATGCAGAGCTAGTCTTGTTCCTTTAAAAAAAAAAAAAAAAATCTACAGAAATTTTCATTCCCTTCACTAGAACCACATTGGCTTTTATAGTCATCTGAATAGTGCATAGCCTCTAAGGCATTTTGTTTAGAGCATTTTAAAGCACAATGGCACAGAGGTTGCTGAGGTGTTTCAGTGGAAAAAGGCACACTATGATCAGCACCTGAGTCACAACTGTAATATACAATTATGAGAAGCACTGAGAGGCCTGGTGAAGAGAAAAGACAAACTGTTAAGAAAACCCTTCCTCTGAACAGAAGTCAGCAGGAGGCAAAAACTCTCAGAGACCTGCAGTAACTTCTCAGTGCAAATTGTTGGGATTTACCCTCTGTAACACTTCTTTTGGAGTTCGCCACCTCTTCCATTGATTAAGGGAATTCAAGTCAGAAAATCCCTGACACAGGGTAACCCTCAGTGAAGTTAGGCTACCATACTGAGAAGTAGAACAACCTCTGATCTTAGGTTTCTCCAGAAAATGAGGAATACCTAAATGAATAATTTGTGAAAAGTTTAGCACGACTTGTCTAAAATGACTTAGAAATTTGTGGCACTGGTGAGAACAAAATTCAATTTTCCAGGATATCATTCCAGAAACAAACCTTTCTGCAGATTTTCTGCTTCTTTAATTCACCATTGAAGGTTTAGTATCGCAGCGAATGAGCTCTGACAACACTGTCTGCTCCGACCACGATAGTGTCTGCTCATATAAGTATAGCCTTACGTAGCCAGTTGTACAGACAACCAGCTTTGCAACCTTAATAATATTCTTCTAACAACTTCTTTTCAGTCTGACTTCCTAAAGATATGATACTGTAGAATAATGCTGACTGAGCATCCTTGCTGTTAACATTTGAACCCAAAAGTAATTTGGCTGATTTCATACAAGGTTGGCAAAGACCAACAAATACTTCTTTAAATGCTGGGAAAACAGCATTTGGGTGGTTGAAAGAAATGCTGTGTGCCCTTATAGAAGGAAAGGTGGCTGCCCGAGCCCATCATGAGACATGATTGGAAACCATGCTCCACAGTTCCATGGCTTGCTTAGTAATTTTTCTTTTTTTTCAGGGGGGAGCAGGAAAACTAGCAATTAGAAAAATGAGAAATCCCATTGTATAACATCAAACCAACACGAACTCAGAAGAATGATAAGCAGATTTTTCATCTTTATTACAAAGACCTCTGCCTTTTGAATTAACTAACAGCACCAGTAATATGCGTTGTTTACATCAACATTGAAATTAAATAGGCCCAGGGAACATTTCTTAGTCCTGCAGTCAGATGGCATCAGCTTAGATCTTCTCTGAGCCTCATACAGTAAACAGGAGGCTCTAAGGCAAAGTTATTACTTGGTTCTGTTCTTTTGTTTGTTTGTTTGTTTCATTTTCTGGTTTGAAGTATCTGAAATAATAGGAGGGTGGACTGCAGCCACTCACAGAGGTATTTTTTTTTAGCATGCAACCGCTTGTACAGTTCCATGCCCTGGGATAAGACATGACAGTACATGGGAGTATTTGATGGTGAAAAGTGAGATGAGATAGTGATGGAAAACTGTGGAGGAAGTCCAACTTGATTTTACATTGTTCACACTGCTTCTTTGGGAATGGCCCCTGACACTTACTGTCTCAGGTACTGTCTTGAAGAGCACTATCTAGCCCAGACCACTGATGTGTCAGGGACCACACTAATAAGGAGGATGGATGAGTGCAGGCCAGGGCTCAAGCTGGTGCTCTGGCCCTGTTTTACTTACTGTAAAGATCCCTGCCACAGAGCCAGCAGGACTGGGATCCTAGAGCCAACAGAGCTGGGACATGGACAGAGGAGCTGGATGTAGATGAGAAATTGTCCAATGGGTTTCACTGATGTCGACTAACAGAGAAAGAACAGTAAAGTTTGGATATCATAAAAATATTTCTGTGGGAATATCCTTCTAGCCATTTTCTCCAAATTAAGCCCATATGCCTTATTATCTTCAATTTGACATCATACTAAACTGTTTTATTAATTTCTAGCTCTTCACTGTTGCCCCTTTCTGCTCACTTAGTTCCCATCTTTGTTGGCTTCTCCCAGTTTCCTCCCTTTCCTACCCATTTCTAGTCTCATGCTTGACAAAGCAGAACATATTATTTCCCTAGTCTGTTTCTTGGAAACAGATGAACCATATTTAACCTCAGGCAAGCAGCTGGAATGAAAAATTTCAGTCCAAAAGGATAAAGTTTAGTAAAGTTATAAGCAACCTAAACCAAAGACCCACCTTTGTGTTAGACAACTTAAATAATATGCTAAAAGATGTACATGTAATACACATAGCCTAATGGATACTCAAAATAAATAAAAACTCAAAACCCAACTATGCCTAAAATCCTTTTGGCAGTATAGTCTGGATGGAAAGATTTATACTTGTGAGACTAAAATTAGCTTAGAAAACCAGATGCAAACACAGCAATAGGAAGTATATTCTGATCACTTACAAAAAAAAAAAAAAAAAAAAAAAAAAAAAGAAGCCAGAATGATATAACGTAATCAAAAGAAAAAATCATTTCCTGCTTCACAGGTCACTGAACCTTGCCCTGCAATTCCTCCAATGCCAAGGGACCTTTGGACACTGGACAATAAATAACACTCATTTCCCCTCCAGCATCTTGCTGGATGTATCACTGAATAGGAGAGAGATGTGGCAGCACTGACTTAAGATTCAAGGTAACTTTTTAAAAAAAGGAGGGGAGAAAAAACGAAAAAAAAAAGGATCTTGTCAGAAGCAAAAATCAATGATTCTTTTCTTTTTGACACGCTCTAGTTATATAAACCAGGGAAAACTGAAGTGTATTTTTTTCAAACACGTAAGACCACTCTTTTCAAAATAGTGTAAAATTGGCTGGTATAATCACATGCTAAATTCAGTCTTATACGGCAGAAAAACAAAGATCTGGGGGAAGATTTTTATAAGCACTGGAAAATCTTAGAAAAAATATGAGGTTTTATACTGATGCAATGTAAGACAACAACTTAAGCTCACATTAAAGAATGCAGGATGATTATTACAGAAGTAAGGAATTTATAGTCATCACAGACTTGCACAAAGTAATGATCTGAGTTTTAATGCACTGACTTTTGGTTTTAATCCTTTAAATTACCAGCTTTGTGTCACTAGCTAAGGTAAAAACTGAAGTGGTGAGCAGCGGCCTGATTACATATGATAAATACTAAGTTGCTGTACATGAAAAAAAAAACAAAAACAAAGTCAAGAACAAAAATGTCAAAATTAAATAGTTCATATATAAATTATCTAATGGAGCATCTGAAAGCTAAAGCCTTCCAGCACATGTGATAAATCTGTATAAGTTAGTGTGAATGCTACATTCGATATCCAAGATTCAACCAAAAGAACTTCACAGCTGCATCAATGCGCACAAATGGGTAACGAAGTGAGAAGAATTAAGGGATGTGTTATTCCGTGGATGCTATGAGACAGTGGTTTTATTGCTAAAACAATTCTTTAACTCTGCTATATCTTAAAAAAAGTATCTCTTACTTTTCACAGCTTGTCAATGAGATGCAGGATGGAAATGGTCTATATGCTCCCTTTCCATTGTCCCATTGGCAATCTGCATTTTTATGAATGCATTAAGACTACCCCATAAACCAGATGGCATTACACAATGAAATTGTTTTAAGTTTACTAAAAGATTGCAGAGTGTCTGTAATATTGGAATTTTTTTTTTAATAGTGCTTAAATGGTAATAGTTGGACAACTGCAAATATTTTATCTGTAAATTCTACCAACTTAGTAATTATGGCAGGATAAGAAAGTACATATAAGAAGCTCAAGGTTGAGTAGAGGTATTTATGTAGAGAAAAAAAGATACTACCATCTCTAAGTTACATTCTTATACTTCTGAGTATCAGAATGAATTTAGAAACTAGAATCAACATAAATAAAATCCCCTTTAAAAGCTGTAATGCAATAAAAACTTTCAAAATATAAACCAAATATATTTCCTGTAACCTAAGTTTGAAAGTGACATTAGAAAATCTGCCATTTATTATGAGAAGTATGAACTACCACATTCACCTCTATGCCATTATTTCCAATAAACCATTATTATATTTTAATAGCTTGATTCTGAAAATATTTCCTGTTTGTCAAAGTATGGAAAAAAGCAAACATACACTAGAAATAACCATTACTTAGTGTGAATAAAAACTGTAATGCTACATGAGTAATTCTTGGAACTGCACACAAACCACTAACAGACAGGAAAGCAGAAAGATCAAGGGCAAAAAATGTCCACTCCATAAAGGAAGAGGATCTAAGAAAGTGATTGTCTTTCCTCTATACATTGCTTCAGGTGAGCGTTATACATATATAACTGTTATAAGTAGAGCTGTTATTAATTCTTGCATACCATGCTCAAAATAGTTGAATGTCACATAATGTTTAAACAATTTATTGCTTGAAATACACTCCTATAATGCCTTGTCCTAATCCACAATTACTTCACAGATGCTGTTTATTACCATATTATGTGTGTGAAGACAAACGCACACAGCAAGTTTCAGTTCACAACGTCTACTGTTGTGATACATTGATTATTGCTATTTATTAATTATTGCTGTAATCTATTTTGAATAAGCTCAAGACAAGCACTAGAAAGGTCAAAGAAGGAACCTAAAAAAATACTGAACGGGGCTCTAGAAAAACATCAGAAATATACTTGATATTTCAAGAAGATAAAGGAGTTCATGTCTTCCTGCTTTTTTGAAAACATGGAGAAACAAGCTATTGTAGTAAAGAAATCAAATGATCAGAGAAATTACTTTATTAAAAGACAACCTAATTGGAAAATGTTCTCTTTGGTCTGTTGCAGAACAGGGTTTGAGTAAAACATTTGGATAAAAAATCCAAATGTTCCTAAAGAGCATTTCTAAGAATCTGTGCATTTCTTTCTCCCATCATAACTTTAAGGTAGTTTTAAAAAGCCAGTGCTTTATATACTGACTGAAAATAATAACTAAATAAGAGATGGTTGGATGGGGTAACAGTATTTGTGAACTCACATCTGTCTTCTTTGTATATAGACCAGCTTTATCTTTCACACTTTGTAAATTCAAGGGGCAAGAAAGTTGGTGGTTTTGAAAGATAAATTCTAAAAGGGTAGAATATTTTGAATTACTTAAAATACGTTTTCTATACACTCCAAAAATCTCTGAGACTGTTTCTTACTAAATCCCTCATAAAATATATAAACATTTGTCACAGTCACATTTTTTGTAGCACTAGACAATTCTCCTTTGTCTATGATAGACTTGTTATAGAAATGCAGTAGAAATAAAGAGAACTAAGTAAAACAGGTTAAGCTTGTTGCATCTCAATATCTTTTAAACAGAACTCTCACATTTAACATGTTTGTTCTCTCTGTTTTGAAAGCTTATTTGTTGCAAAGATTGGGAGAAAAAAAAAAGATTTAAACAGGGAAAACTAACTGCCAAAGACATTCTATCAGTAGTCATGTTTCGTTGGTAAACATTCCATTTGTGCCCTAGACTCTCAAGCCATTTTACAAACATTTCCTGTTAAAACATTTTAATCTGCTGTACAGATTTACATGCCAACATGTGCCAATACATATGGTTATTATCAGCCAATGGTACACATTTGTTTAGTGATTCCATCAGCTTTTGTAGACCTATATAATAATAACTGTCAACTCTCCCCCTCACTGGCATTTTTGGACTATCTTTTCTTGCTGTTCAGAGCTCAGGACCCATTCCTGTTAACATGAGAAGTTCAATTTGTTTAAAGATTTTTTGATACTAGAAAGACAGACCACTCCCTGTTAACAGAAGTATGAAAATTACTCTTTGCCCATGTGAAATTGTTTAATTTCTGAGAAAAGACCATGATCAGCCCTGATAATCAGCTGAGAACTATGAAGGAGTGTTGTTTCTGGTCCTCCTAATTAATGCAGACCCAAAACAAAAATGAAGTGAATGAAAGTTGAGGTGCACACCAGATCTGTCAAGGGCAAAACAGTCATGTGTGTGAGACAGATCCAAAATAAGACTTAAAAATATTCAGCATGGATGATCCCAAAACTCCTTAGGGGATCACATCCTTATTGTATGCAGTATTCATCTGTTTCATAGCACTTTTGGTCAAAACAGTTTTGACTAGTAAAGAGGAAAAAGCAGCAAATTTGCACAGATCTAAAACACCTGAGCTTCCTTAGTGGGGAGGAGGCTCTGTTTAACTGAAAATATGCCCTTTGTTATTATCTGTTGTGGAACTTGCTGTGTCCTCTAATGTGCTATGCAAATAGTCAACTACTAACTTGGTATTTCCTTAAAAATTATGATCAGGTAGATACAAAAATAAAATTGCATGATTTCAGAATGCAAATCTCGTCCTGGTCAATGGTCAGATCCTTAACTTTTGGTACTGGTCACACAGTTCAGACAGTTAACATTCATGACATTTTGGAAGTTAAGCTTCCTTCAGAATTTCTCAGATTTGACATACAAAATCACAGGCAACTATTACACTAGGGGAATTATTTCAAGGGCCATGCTGTGGGATACAATATTCCACCCCAACTTTGCAGGGTGGTCATACTCAGGGTATTTCCACACAACCCTAAGAACAAAGATCCTCAGGATGACAACTTAGATAAATTAGACCCATATCGACATGGCTATATGGTTTCGAGTACCTGAACTCAGTGCTGAGAGCTACAATGGGTGTCTCAGAAAGAGTAAGGGTCACACAAGTAGATATAGGCCATGACTTTTTCTGGACAAGCACCGTACTTGTCAGTTATGTATGAAAGAGAGGGCACTACACTGACTTCTTGTTTTTGTGGGTGTAATAAAGGTTGGTAAAGTTGAAGCCAGTGCAAAACTTTTTTAAGAAACATACAGAGTGGGGGAAATCATGAAACTCTTCTCCCACGACTCTGCACTTGATCGGACACTTGGACACAATCTGCCATGTGTGTTGCTTTAGGATCATTTAAACTCTGAGTTTATACACTGTATATATGTACAGTTCAAGATGTTATTAAGAACTGCATTTCACAAAACGTCCTCTCTCTGGGCATGTAGTATGCTGTACCTATCTCGTAAATCTAAAGTTGGTGGGCAGATGTTGCAAGTCATCCAAATTATGGCCCACCTCTCCAGAGCCTGTGTGTGCAACAGCCAGCCATCTGTTTTCTGGACTCTCTGATCTCCCCATTCTTTTAAGGCCAGCCCTACGGAGAATGGTGGCAGCAGTGGCTTGTCATCCAGTGAACAAATATCACGCCAGTTCCTTTACTTTTTTATACTGCTCAGAGAATGTGGAATGGATTATTTTAATTACAAGTCACCTTGTTAATTGCATTCTGATTGTTGACTTAAATCCGTTTAACCTAGAAGTTCTCTAAAGAGATCTAATAAATTTGGATTATAATATAATATATTAATTAATAAAATAATAATATAATAAATATAAGTATTTATTAGTTTTCCAATTACAGATGACATCTGATGGGGAACACACACACACACACAGACACAGACACAGACACAGACACAGACACGAAAAAAAAGCCCCCAAACCGAAAAAGCCCTTTTCAAGTGACAGGATGGCCTGAGCCACCTCATTCTACACTGTGATTCTGTCAAATGTCACATGCTCAGCAGGTAAGCCCTGATTGTGAAAACAGCTGGGTTGTAATTGTTCATTAATAATTTGACTGAGCACCACACAGCTCAGCATTCAACTGTGTAACCAGACAACTCATTGCAGTGTAGTATGACTGTACTCAAGCTAGCTCAAGTAGGATCCAGGTTTTGGAAACAGAACAACCATGAGCTCTGTACAAGCAAATATTGCCCTCTATTTTTCAACTTTGCTAATCTGATGTGAGAAAAAATGTTAAGAGATCATTTTTTTTCCAAGCCTGACATTTCATTGGGCTATGATTTCTTCTCTGTTTCATCCCTCCCTACCACAATCTACTCAAATGTATGCAGTATCCTCTGTCTGCAAAAGGAAATACTGCTATGCAGATAAATGAATTATTAGTTCTGTGGAGATTCCTTTATACTCTGGCCTCTAAATATGATCCACACTTACAATGAGAAAGGAGAAATCAAGAACAACGCTGCTTGTATTAAACAAATTTATCATTATTTTGCATTCAACAAGGTAATGAATAAGGACCTGTAAGCAATACAATGATTTCTCTTCTTCATTTGAACACTCTGTAGACAGTGTCTCACAGTTATGCTGCAATAGAACTGCTTGGTTCTTCCCTTGTTAGCAAAGATCAAATTGCCTACTTCCATCTTTTTTTTTTTTTTTTCCCTTCTTTTAATATTGCAGTTTTTCATGACACAAAGGGAAGATAGAAAGTGAAAAAAACCCACAAACCTCCAAGGAAAATGATCAAAAACAATGTTTTAATAAAATATTAATTCAAACTTGGGGAACTGGCTTTCATACATTTATGTTCTTTAAAGCTGGAAGTTATGGAAAATGCAAATGTCATATTTGTGGATGGGAAGTCTAACTTGTTTCAGAAAGACAAAGAAAATACAATGTGATTCTTTGTGCTACACTTATTCTTTCAAATGATGGTACCAGCGTAGCACATACTGTACAGTATTCTTCTTATTGTGCCAGGATGAGGATAAGATGACTACAATCCTACATGCAGTGCTGGAATTAATCACAAACTAACAATAACTTTGTAGTTATCTCTTTGCTTATGGCAAAGCACTTATGAGAGTTACTTGGTAAAAAAAAATAATAATTGGATTACACTGGAACTGAAGATATGCAAAAGTGAAATCTAGTCTTGGTTTTAACAGTCTCTGTTTTGACATTGTCTCTTAAACCAACACCACAATTCTAATGCAATCACTACAGCAACTGGCTGTGTCACAGCCTATGGTGATTCTAGGCAATTGTGACCTGCCTTGTATGCTAGACTCAAACACTGCACATACTCAACTCCATTTTGTGCTTTGACAGCAATTCTGTATGAATGACTGCAGTTGGTGCCTGCTCAGCCATACCCATCCTGTTGCCTCCTACCAACTGCCACAATATTTTTAAAAGGAGGTTGTGCTGCTGCGTGGCCATATTTCTGGAGTGCCTAGGTAGATAAGTAGTCCCCACTACTCAGTCTCGCCACCCGCCCTCACTGGCTCAACCTCTGTCTTCCCATTGCAGCCCTGTATAGCAAGAGCAACACAATGCTGAAGGTCAAGCCAACATGAAGCTCCGAGCAAACTATGCTGCCTCAACTCCTGACATCAGGGTGAGGCACAGGAGGGCTCTGTAAATGCCACAGCCAGGTCTGGAAAAGGTGTCATGCCTAAGCTGAACCCACACTGAATAGGATACTTTGAACACAGTGTGGTTGCTCTTGTGGGGCTGCAAGGCCCTGCAATATGGATATAGACAGACTGGTCTTATAGGGGGACCTAATCGAAGTGCAGACATAGCTACTGACATCAACAGCTACTACAGCTAGAAACTACAAAAAACTTGCTTTACTACAAGTTGATCAATGTTATAATATGTATACATTTCTCAGGAATTATGTTTCTAAGAGTAATGAGATGACATTGTTTCTCAGTGTATACAGACTAGTCAATAATTCCTTTATTTAACTTGATTCAGTAAATGAGCAGTGAATTTTTGTGTTTAGATTGTAGCCTTAGAGAACAGCTGCAGCGTGTCAGCTATAACCCCACACTAGGGGAGATTCTTCTGCCCTATATTAGACTGGTTTAAATAAAAATATATAGACTTCCTTTTACGTAGTAGTTTCTCCCTTGCTGGTCAGCACAGAATGAGGCTGAGCCATTACTCCTCCCAGTTCACTTTTCCCTCAGTAGCAGAAGTGTCTCAGGTGTGGCTAAGAGGTCTTTTCTAAGATCATCTGTGAAGTGTAATGGGAAGAAAGGGAGAAAGACAGAAAGTCCTGATTATTATGCTCCACACAATCTCTGAATATGGTCTCAAGATACAAACTAGATCTCAGTACACAAAAAGGAACTTTGCATTTGCACATTTAATCAACATGTCCATACAGATATACACGTGTCAATCTCTTTTAACCTGATTTTCCATAAAAAAATTGGGAAATCAAAATCCTTGCCAGGTTGTTGTGAGTGGACTCTTGCACTTTCATTGATTCTTGTTTAAATTTTAATAGATGTTACACAGGTATTTTGTGCAGACAGCAAAGTCAGACTTTTTTTAAGAAAGAGGAAGAAAAACAAAGGATAATTACTAATGAACAGAGGAAAAGAATATGGTGTGGTTCCCATTACAACATCATTCTCATTAGGCTCTGTCTCCTGTATTAGAAACTTCAAATTGCCAATATAAGTTAGCAGCAGAAAATAATTTGAGGTGCTGTAATATATGTAATTTTCTGGGAATGACTGCCTCTCAATGTACTGAACAAACACAAGTGTTTTCAGACAACACAGTGCCTGGCCACAAAGTAGTTAGCAATTACTAATACTAACAATGAGAAAGAGACCAGTACACCATACAGAAACTCTTGGGGTGTGGGGTGTGTGGGAGTAAATAAATCCTACTGAATAGGGGAAAAAAACTGAGAGAAATTTAATGTAGTATTATGCACATAACACAGAATTATACACACCTACAGAGTTAAACAGGGTGTGCTTCTAAAAGACAGTTAATCTCTGTATAGTATTTTATATTCAAGGTAATCATAATTCCACTTCTTTCACTGCTTAGCTAAAGGAGTTAAAAGAGTGTGACAGTACCTCTCAAGACCCTTGTGCTAGTACATAAAAACAAGGATGTAAATATTCTAGGCTGGGTTACTGGAAAGAAAATGTTCTAAGCCAGTAGTTCCTTGGTCTGATTGAACAGTTTTCAAATGCTATGCATCTTAGACAATCTTTTTTTTTTTTTTTTTTTGGGGGGGGGGCGGGGGCGGGGGGGGTGCTATTTTCCATTTAGATTCATAGAAATATCAGTTGAAAGGGATCTCTTTAAGGTCATGTGATTAAATATTCCATTCAAGGAGGACTATATTCAATCCTAGACCAGATCAGCAGTGGCTTTATCGTAAAGTCTTGAAAACATCTAATGATGGGTAACCTGTACCAGCTTCAATCTACCACTACTGAGGTAAGTTTCATTATGTCATCTCCATAACTCTCCTTCAAGTATTCATACCCTCCTTTCCATGAGATCTGTCATGTCACTCTTCACTGTCCTCAAACCCTCTCCATAAGTCATGCTCTATGTCTCTAATCATCTCAGTAGTAAATTTTCTGCCAGTTTTCTAGAAAAATAATTGGCATTATATTATTAAATGCAGTAGTTAACATTAATACTAATAGAAATAGTTCTGGACACTTAAAAAATGTCACCCATAGAACTCTGGCTTGTTCAGCATCAGCCTGCCCTGGCAAGCCTACTTTATTGGGGTAGCTCTGTCTCAGGTAGTCTACCTCATCAATAAGACCTCCCTCTGATTTAATTTTAATTTCTTCATTCTACCTTACTTCCAAACTTTGGAACAGACCATATAAATAGAAATATTATAAATATTTAATAAATTATAACTACTATTCTAAGATTTAAATGTGACATTTTAAAATAGCAAAGTTGTTTGGGATTTACACAGAAACATGTTCTTACATCCAAATGATTGCTCTAACACTTTTCTGGACTTCAGTGTTTTCTTTCATCTCTTCTAAACTGTGGCATGTAGAGTGGTGATTTGATCAAAACCTCTTACAACTTGATCCCTTATAAAGACAGATGAAGGCAATGTCTTTGAGAGAGACAGCGTGAAGACAAATTGAAGACAGAGAAAATAAACAAGACAGTTAACTGCTTTACTAATAAGAAAAGCCTGAATTATCTTTTTAGGCATGCTTAAGACTTTTATGTTCTTTTAGTTGACAAACTGTAGAACTACTTCATTACAGATAACAATTAAAAAAGGAAATCTCACACAGGTTTCAAATAAAACTTGTTGCTTTATGATTTGTAAATCTTAAGTAAAAAGTGATAAGCAACCTGCCAGGAAGGAGCTTATGAATTTACTTTTAATACAGGTTAAAAAATTATGAATGTTGGAAACAGAATCTTTTATTTATCTGTATTCTATTCTGCATATAAGAAAGGATAAGCTTTTTCATAACTCCACAGGTGTCCCGAATGCACCTATAAAGTAAATCAGCTTGTCTGCTGGCTGGGATTTAGGTCGTCTTGCCAAAAGTCTGCCAGTTTAACTGAATAATTCATGATGCTTTATGATGTGGACTTCTGTCCACGAGAGAGACAAGCAGGCTCATTTTTCTTATTCCCGAAATTGGACTCAAAATGTGAGCCAAAGGAGAGAGGAAAACATGGGTTTACTCTCACAATTAAATAAAGTTCTCACCTTGTGAGAAATGCACTGTATTGCTACTAGTGAGCAATTGTGTCCTATGGTGAAATTGCTCTAATTAAGATGGTGAGGAGCTTGTAAGAATAAGTTTTCTGATGAAGATTTAGTTAAAACCCAGGAGGAAAACTGTAAAGGTAAAAGTGACAAAAAGCAGATCAGCTTTTGTAACCCACTATATTTGTATGGAATGGTTATAATGGTTTTGTAATAAGCATTGCTTGTGTACCTAAAACCTTTGTGCAGGATTGAACCAAGTACAAAGATTGATTACAGGCCAAAAGGATGTAGCAATGACATTTCTTGGGTGACAATCTGATTCTCAGTAATTATTACTTTTAAATTTTACGAGAATTTGTTTTTTCAAATGACATATTTTTTGTGTCAGGTATCCATAACCTTTTACACATGACTGCACTTGGTATGGAATTATTTTGATAAGAGAATGTTAGTATAATGTCAGCACCATCAATGTTTTCATCTCTGAAATGCTCCCATTAGAGATGTGGGGTGACTGGTATAATCTCATTACTAGAAAATAATTTCAAAGATGTCTATAGCACTGATCCACTGAATTCATAGTGGATTTCACTGGGCTAAATTGTTGAAAACTCAAATATGGAATTGCATTTAGATGAAAACTAAGATAAGAAGTAACATTTCTATTTCTAAATATCTTATATTTGATACTTATTGCCTTTCTTTTTTAATAACTAACTGCTAAAGAAGATGTATATTTATATAATTTACTATTTGTGAGCTTTAATACCTTATTGGTATATACACAAAGAATTCCGAGTTATGAAGTCAAATTGTACTTTTTCTATTGACTTCACCAAGTTTAGACAGTTATTTTGCCCCCATTTAAGCAACATTTTCCTCAGATCTATAGGCTATTAAAAGGGAAATAAAAGTAATAGTCATAAAACCTGAAAAAATCTGTTGTTTCTGAAAAAGTTTCTAAAACTAAAAGTTAAATTAGACCATTTCTACTTTATATAGCCCTAATTGCAAACCAGTGATTGTTGTCTTCAGAAAGTGAGAATGGGATTCATCTCATGTAATAATAAATGTATACAAGTTAACATGCTTAAATTTGAACTTATCACTCTGGGCTTTCTGAAAAATTAAAAAAGACATATAGATAAATGGGTAGATTTCACAGGATCATAGGCTAATTCAAGTTGGAAGTGATCTCTTGTACACATCATGCAACCGATGCTAGATGGAGTTAAGTGGGTTGCACTGATCACACAATGAGCTTGAATAGGAAACCCCAGACATCCAGGAATCTTGGAAGTGATCATGGACTGGCTAGAAGGCAAAGATTTCAGCATATCACCGGAGGAAGAGGTGATACGTGCCGAGGAGGCATCACTGTATAATAAATTGCCAGAACATGAGAAGCAATATGCCTTGTTTTACTGATGCATCCTGCCACATTGTAGGAAAGCATCTGAGGTGGAAGGTGGCTGTATGGAGTCCTCTATGACAAGTTGCAGAAACTGTTGAAGGAAAAGGTGAATCGAATCAGTTTGCAGAAGTGAAAGCTGTCCAGCTGGCTTTAGACATTGCTGAATGAGAAAAATGGCTAATACTTCACCTCCATACTGACTCACGGATGGTGGCAAATGCCCTGTGGGGGTGGCTGCAGCAATGGATGTAGAGGAACTGGCAGTGGAGAGGTAAACCCAACTCGGCTGTCACATTATGGCAAGATATTTCTGCCCAGGTGGAGACTCTTGATTGTAAAGGTACATCACCCAGCTGCTCACGTACCTGAGTCAGGTTGCTGAAGAACACCAAAACAACCAACAAGTGGATCAGGCTGCTAAGACTGAAGTGGCTCAGGTGGATCTGGGTTGGCAACATAAGGGTGAATTATTCATAGCCCAGTGGGTGTATGACACCTTAGGCCATCAAGGAAGAGATGCAACATACAGATGGGCCCAGCATCAAGGGGTGGACTCGACCATGAATGCTATTGCACAGGTTATCCATGAATGTGAAACATGCACTGAAATTAAGCAAGCCAAGTGGTTAAAGCCTCTCTGATCTTGAGGATGATGGCTAAAATATAAATATGGGGAGGCCTGGCAGACTGACTATATCACACTCCCACAAACCTGTCAAAGCAAGTGCCATGTGCTTACAGTGGTAGAAGAAACCACTGGATGGCTGGAAACATACCCTGTGCCCCATGCTACTGCCCAGAACACTATCCTGAGCCTTGAAAAGCAAGTCTTTTGGTGACACAGTACCCCAGAAAGATTTGAGTCAGACAACAGGACTCATTTCAGGAACAACCTCAGAGATACCTGGGCCCAAGAGCATGGCATTGAGTGGGTAAATCACATCCCCTATCATGCACCAGCCTCTGGGAAAATTGAACGATGTAATGGACTGTTAAAGACCACGCTGAAAGCAATGGGTGGTGGGACTTCCAAACATTGGGATACTCATTTAGCAAAGGCCACCTGGTTAGTCAACATTTGAGGATCTGCTAACTGAGCTGGCCCTGCCCAATCAAAACTTTTACATACTGTAGAAGGGGATAAAGTTCATGTAGTGCACCTTAAAAATATGCTGGGGAAACTGTCTGGGTTATTCTTGCCTCAGGCAAAGGCAAACCCATCCATGAGCTTTTGCTCAAGGACCTGGGTGAACTTGGTGGGTAATGCAGGAGGATGAGGAAGTCTGATGTGTGCCACAAGGGGATTTGATTTTGGGTGAGAATAGCCAATGAATCAAATTGTGTGATGTTAATTGCTATATAGCACTGAATATTATCACTTCTATGGTGGCTCTACGTCCATCACTGCACTTGATACCTCACGGTGCCTGTCTCTGTCACTCCAGATTCGTGGATCTGAACCCAACTTCCTTTCAATTTTTGTATCAAGGGTATTACAGTAAAAATCAGCAATATTAATGAAGAATGAACTTTGACGAAACTGGACCAGAGTAGGGGTGATGGGATCAGAACTGGCTTCAACATGCAACAATCCAAAACCACACACCATTTTTTCTGCCCTGAAAGGCTGTTATGACAGATGGGAGATGAAAGTCACGGACTAAATGAACTCAATGGACGTTTTGTAGGAGACGTCATAGACTAAGGGAATGATATCTGTGTGTATATATCAAAAGACAGGAAAAGTGATGGTGTATTGGAAAATGTGGGACCTGGGCATGACATAAATTGTTTAGAATAAGGGTTGTATGCTGTCCTGGTTTTGGGTGGGATAGAGTTAATTTTCTTCTCAGTAGCTGGTACAATGCTGTGTTTTGGATTTAGTATGAGAATAATGTTGATAACACACTGATGTTGTAGTTGTGCCTAACTAGTGCTTACCCCAAGTCAAGGACTTTTCAATCTCCCGTGCTCTGCCAGTGAGGAGGTCCACAAGAAGCTGGGCGGGGGTGCAGTGCCAGGACAGCTGACCTGCACTAGCCAAAGATATATTCCATGCTCAGTATATAAACTGGGGGTGTTGGCCAGGAGGCACTGGTTGTTGCTCAGGGACTGGCTGGGCATTGGTCAGCAGATGGTGAACAACTGTATTGTTCATCACTTGTTTTTCCTGAGTTTTATTTCTTTCTCTTTATTGTTTCCCTTGTCCAACATTCTGCTCAAAGCAGAAGTAGCTCTGTAGTCAGACCAGGCAGCTTTGAGATTTACTCAGTCAGGTCCTGAAAACCTCCAAGTATGGACAGAGATGGAGAACCTGCTCAAACTCTCTGGGAAACCTGTTCTACTGCCTGACTAGCTTCATGGGAAAAAAAAAAAAAATAAAAAGATATCCTTATCTCTCATCCTAACCACTGCCATTTTAACTTATGCCCATTGTACCTTCTCTTTCCACACTGCTCTGTTGTGAAGCGTCTCGCTCCATTCTCTTGATAACCTCCTTGTAGGTTGCTGTTAGCCCCCTTGATCTCCCCCAGAGCCATTTTTTCTCCAGGTTGAATAAGACCAGCTCCCTCAGACTTTCCTCACAGGGCAGGTCCTTCAGCCCCCAACCACCATGGTGGTCCTCTACTGAACTCCTGTTTATCATTGTCTGTTTATACTGTGAAGCCAAAATTAGATGCAGTATTTTACATGTGGTCTAATGAGTACTAAATAGTTTAGGAATAATCATTTCCCTCAATCCAGTGGCTCTGATCCTGTTAATATAGCTGAGGAGCTGATGGCTGCCTTTGCTGCAGGGAGCTGCTGACTCCTGTTCAGCTTGCTGTCTGCCAGGACCGGCAGGGCCTTTTCTTCAGACCCATCAGTCACCAGCCTGTATCGCTGCAAGGGATTCTTCCTTTTCAGGTGCAGGACTTTGCACTTATCCTTGTTGAATTTCATAAGATTCCTTTTGGCCCATTCCTCCTAGGACCTCCTAAGACCATTGAGGTCCCTCTGGATGGAAGCCCTTCCTTCAAGCATATGACATAGAAATCAGGGGAGATGTCACTTTCTACAACTGCCTAAAAGGAGGTTGTAGTGAGGTGGGTGTCGGTCTCTTCTCCCAAGGAACAAGCAACAGGACAAGAGGAAAGAGCCTCAAGTTATGCCAGGGGAGGTTTAGATTGGACATTAGGAAAAATTTCTTCCCTGAAAGGGTTGTCAAGTGCTGGAACAGGCTGCCCAGGGAAGTGGCTGAGTCACCATCCCTGGAGGTATTTAAAAGATGTGATGTGGCACTTAGGGACACGGTTTAGTGTTGGACTTGGCAGTGCTAGGTTAATAGTTGGACTTGATGATCTTAAAAGTCTTTTCCAACCTAAATGATTCTATGATTCTATGACTGATCCTCTCAATTTGGTGGCATCTACAAACTTGACTGTGTGCCATCAGCTTCTCCAGTTCATTAATAAAGGTGTTAACATGACTATCTGCAGACATCTGCATTTTGTGGCCACACCTGGTGCTCTGGTTCCTCCTGCCTGTTTTACAGGTTGCATGTCTTTCCGTACATACAGCTGAGGCAGATATCCCTTTGCTATTTTTTGTCATTTCTGAGGTCCCTTTTCTTCCTATAACTCAGAAACCTTTGCTTTCTGCCTTCCATCACCACTTCCTCACTTACATTTCTAATTTAAAGCTTTCCTTACCAGGGTGATCAAACTGTTGGCAAGGATGCTTTTGCCTCACTTTGGTGAATCTTGTCTCTACCCAGGAGTCCTCAGTCCTCAAAGTGAATCCATAGTCATAAAAGCCAGCTGTCGACACCAGCTGTTGAACTAGGTGTTATCCAGCAAGGTTAATCTGCTCCCACCTGTATTTCCCTTTTACCAGCAAGACTGAAAAGATAACATCTTGGGCCCCATGTCCTTCAGCCCTAGAGCCCTGTAGTCACTCCTGATATGTTCCAGCCCTTCCCTGGCAGGGAATCTTAGACAGTTAAATATAGAGAGTTTCCATACTGACTATTTTAACCTCTGATACTGCAGAAAGGCTTTTAATGGGTAGTGATATACCAGACATTCATTAGTAAGTGGATTTACTATGTGGGTTTTTTCCATGTCTTCCCTAATTTCTTTCAAGCTTGACTTCTTCGGAATTACTCAAACTGATCATAAATTACGAGGCTGGTCAGGAAATACTGCTCCCACATACACAGTTGTAGAAAAACCCAACAACCAAATAAACAAAACACAACAAAAAACTGCTTAAGACCAGCCTGGCTGGCTGAAGCTAACATTACTTAAATGCGTATTTTCACCAAGAACCTCAGTCTGAGTCTAACACTCAGCTATGAGGATGTTACAATGATTTGATCCAATAGTGAATTTCTGTCCACATCATGGACTGTGATTCCATGGACAACATATTAATACAATTATACTAAGAGGCTCTTTCATTTCTTTTTTTAAGTATGAAATTAAAGATAAATTACTATAATAAAACCTTGCTCTCTGCAACTTGTCTGTAATAATCTGGTTAAGAAATCAGTGGTATTATGGTATATGTAGTTGAATCACTAAACAATATATGAAAAGGACCAACGTAATAAACATTTCATTGTAGGCTGAGCATAAATGGTAAGGAAAAAAAAAAATAATAATAAGCTTAAGTGTTTTCCAATAAACACAGTGAATGAACATTTCCTGTTTCACTTTCATTGCATTGGACATGGAAGAAAATATTTTTTTATTCTTGTAACAGGAATTCCTACTTTAACTGAATGGTGTGTCTGACAATGACTCTGAACAGTCATAATATTATCAGTATCATATTATGTTGAGAAAATTGTTCAGATATTTTAGTTTTCAATCAAAAGGTGCAGATTTTAGGCATAAGCTGTAAAGTAAACAGACTCAATATTAAAATGAATAAAGACAGTGCTGCATCAAGTCCAATGAAATTGCTGTTTTCTCATGTAATCTCTAGTAATCTTACTTGCATTTAGAAGCACAGTATTTTTTTACATTCATGTCTTGTAGCTAATGCCATCAGTGCTGCGTAAAAATAATAAATTTCTGTAGACTTCAGAAATAAATTGTTTAAATAGGATTTTGCCATTCCTCTTATTCTTCCCAATTCTATTCTGTTTATGGGGCACCTCTGGCAAAGGTTAGATAAGACACATATTTGATTAAACGGCTCCAGCTGCCTTGCTGGCTTTGTGTTGCTATCCAAAGCAGTAGGAGCAGGGTACACTCTGTATTGCATTCAATCGGTGTAAGAGGTGAGGTGTGTGTTAGTCTGGACAATGCCAGGTTGGGCAACAGCACATTGTACAAAGGGACTTCCTTATGCTGGATTACTGCAGCTTCACTTGCCCTTTCCCTCAAACTCCCTTGACTCCTTCTTAAACAACCTGAGCAACATTTCTGAAAATCAGTGATGTTTCAGAGTGACATTTCAATCTAACCAGCAATTCAGTTGACTAACAGATTTCTTCCTATGCCACCTAACAAAATACAGTTCTACTGGTAAATATATTAAACTTAAGAAGACATTTTTAATCATTCATGACTAGCAGTGACAATTTAAAAAAAAATCATTGCTCTTGATGTCACCTGTTCTCAAACATACACTAGGTGTTGGTACTCCATTTAGACACTAAAGTGCTGAAACAGTATGGCAGGACATGAAATAGACCTACTATATTTTGGGTAACAAAACCAAATTGTGCAGGCAGAGCAGGTGTTATGGCAGTGTTGAGCACCAGTGCTGCATATATTACTACTGCAGATAGGTGTTCATGTCTGTCTTCTACACTGACACGGAGATTTGCTAGATGTAGTTTTTATTCCCTCACTCTTTTTTGTAGTAACTCTTTAGAGAAATGAAAATGGAATATATGACTTCTGCCAAGTGTGTTGAGCTGCTGTTCATTCCACCTTCTGCTCTGGAAGTGAGGTATCTGCTGTGGTCAAATATTTTGTCCCAGCATCATAATACCAGTACTAGTAACCCCAGAAGAACAATATCTGCTACAAGACACCCAGATTCATCTCAACTACCATCATCTCAACTGTTGTAAGCAACTAACAGCAGAAGAAATTATCATGTTCTGTAGTCTGACATCCTATAAATTGTAAAATTCTAAAACAATGAGTTGTAAATCAAAATGCAGCAGTATGAATAAAGGCTGTAAGTGCTGCATATGTATAGATCAATTTGTACGTGAAGGATCTGAGCACAAAGTTGGCAGATATAGCTATTTATCTACAGAAACAAATGTTAGATGTGACTGTCCTCTGTTAGGGTGTTAAGCTTGGTTCTCTGTCACAGAGTGTTACACTTCAATATGCACTGTGGAGTGAACCATAATTAACCTGTTACACAAACAATCTCAAATGTTAGAATTCTCTGAAAGAAGGAAAAAATGTGAAAAATATTAGAGTAACTGTAGCTTTTAAAATTAAGCTGCTATTACTTCATCCCCAAAAAGCTCTGGTTCATTTTGACTGATGAATCCTCATAACTCATTGACAGATTGTTATGATCTCCCAAACAGTGGAAGGTGGTAATGGCAATGCAGTAATCAGTATTACTGGCAAATCACAATATCAGATAGTTACTCTGTGCTGAGATCCAAGGGAATATGATAACATTCCTGCAGCTGACAGCCATACGGATCTTTCCATTTTTCAAAGGACACACCATTCATATTTCATATAAAAACATTACAGCTGCCTCCTCAATCAGGAAAGTCCTACAAACTGAGCAAAATTTGGAGAAAACTCAAATCTTTAAGTGCTATATTTTTGCATTATTTAGAATTTATGATAGCTTTTTTTAGCCTATTTTTCATAAAATGGAAAGGAGTGATCTTGTCAAATACAGTCAATAATCACCAGTCTGATATTAGAACCACAGCCCAAACAATTTCAGGAATTACTTTAAAAAGAAGGAAATAAGCAGGAATCAGAAAACAAGTTCCCATTATTCCCACATATGAATTGCAGATCCCATGGGTATAAAAGACAGGTCTTCTACTGCACAGGAAGTGGGATTTGCACATAGAAGGTCTCTTAATTACATACATACCTATAGGAGAAGATTTTCTGGAGTGCAGGGCCTGCTGTGTCTTTGAAATCTTTGGTAATAAAGTTACAGTTCATAAGGAAAGCTTATCATATACTTAGGGAGACACTGCACAGTAATTTCATAATTCATTATTTTCAAAGATCAAAGATTAATATCTTATAGAAACAGACTAGTATTTCCATGCCAGCATAACAGCTGTAAGTCGTCTTCAAGTGACAGAACTGATAGAAGTGTAACTGAAAAAAACGTTTTCATTTAATGAACAAATGCCATGAGCTTCCTCAGACAAAGGTTTCCTGTAAGAAAGACTCTGGCAGAACTGACTTGTACTGATAATGAGATTTGTTATCCAACTTCCTCATTCTGAAGAAGTTACAAGATTTTTTTAAGGGAATGAAACTAGAGAAATCTTTAAAATCTATTTATAATTTTTTAAAAATATTGTGAAGAAAGGACCTTGGCTTTCCTCTGTCAAGTAAAAATACATTAAAAAAAATGTCTCCTCCCCACTTCACTAGAAAACTAAAAAATGATAATTTAGCTTGAGAATGACTCAGCTCATAAATCATGTGAGAAATAAAGAATTAATTGGGAGGAAACTCTGCTGTATCACCACCTGAAGCTGAGGGTACTGACTGTCAATCTTCAGGTGAGATTTTACCAAAGAGCAGACATAAATGTTTCATAAAAGCATTACACACTACAACACAGAAGAAACTGCAATGTCCTGGTCAATAGTCCAGAAAATGACAAGATCTGCACATGCAGAGGAGACTGTGAAAAACATGGGTCTTGGGTCTGGGACACAGGCTTGGAACAGAAGCCAGAGAAACAGGCATGCCACCAACTCTTCGAAGAAGACTAACTACGCAGGGGACTTGTACGTAGCAAAGATAATCTTCAGAAAATCTGCATAAATTCTAGTTGCAGAACAAGTACTACGAGGTACTATACAATGAAATACTGAAGGAAAAGGTGAAAATAACTGTATTACCACTCCTTTGGATCATGCCTTTAAATCCATATATTTTGCAGTTCACAGCAACAGAATACTGGTGTTCACCTTATCATGCTTTTAGATCTAATACATCATCAATCCATGTCTTATTTGAACACTCATTGAGCTCATATGCATCTAAGAAATGCTAACAGAAATACTCTAGAAAGAACAGGCCCAGTGTATGTATGTGACTTACTACATCTTATTTTTTTGAACACCATCACTTATATTTATTGACTTAGCTATATTTAAAGCAGATCACATCTTTTTCCTGATTTTTTCCCCTCATGCTGTGTTTTCTCCTCTTTCTGCTTCTAACTTGCGTCCTCTAAAGACAGCTGACTCTTACATTATGCTGTCTACCTCTTCCTCTGCTAGTCTCTTTCCTTCTTTCTCCAAAATTTACTCCAAATCTCTATTCCTCCCTACTACCTTTTGTAAAAGTTACTTCTTCCATCTTTACTGCTTTTCTCACAGTTCCTTCAGTAGATATTCATAATCTATTAATAATCTTATAAAAAGGACCTAAAAATGCCACTAGTCACCTAAAAGACAAAAGAAATATATCTGGTAGCTGAAGAGTTGCTTGAAATCCAGACTAACATCCATGCAGAAACCTAGCTGTGTCCAGTCCAAATCATCCCCACTGCTGGAAAACGGGATTGTAAAGGGATTTCTACCAGGACACAATAGTTGGAAGGGAATTCAGGGGACTAATATTTCTTATCAGCTATAAAAAGTAGGCTATTTTAGTAATGCTTTAAGAGACTTTTATTTTCTAACATCATATGTAAAATTAAGATAAGCATATAGGGATATGTGACTATGTTACTTTTTTAATATGGATAGCAAACATAAAGCTAACCATTGAGAAATGAAATCCCGTGGAAATACTTTATAGATCTACTTCTGTAAATTACTTTCAAGAGTAGCTTATACAGAACCAAAAGAAAGTATCTGCATGTGCTGATTGACATAGGGATGGTCCTGGGGGAGTTTGTGCTTGAGCATACAAATGTGAAATAAAATCAAATTAGCATGCTAAAGAAATTAACACTAATACAAATATGTTCCTGAATAGTCCCAGATAGCTAATCCCTGGGAAGAGTAACTTAAATTCTGTTTTTATTTATGAAAATGGATTCTATTAGAGTTCCACTTGCTAAAAATGCTCTAAGCCTTAGGCTATGCCTAAAGGCAGAAACATTGTATGTGCTGTAAATGCCAACTATTTCAAGTATTTCTTCTTAAAGTTACCTTGAATGTGTCAAAATTATAATACCATTCAATGAGTCTGACATTCAATTACATTAACAGTATACATGTATATGAACCAAGTTCCTGTTTGAATTGATAGATCTAACTAAATCATAATTTAAACTACTCTAAACCTTTGCTAATCAGCAGCAGTGAATGAAGATGCTTCAAAAGTAATAGGTTTTATATTCCCTTTCAAAGCTTCAAATCTAAAGCAACTGGTAGCACTGATCAGTAATGAACATAAAAGCACCTAGCATCTAAAAATCTGAAAAAGGATTACAAAAAGTCTATTAATAATGAAGAATTAAACACCAGTAATACATCTAAAAAACTTGCCTTTTTAAGCTAATAGAATTAAAATAATATTCTCTTACAATACAGATGTAAAAAGTATAATCTAGATCAAAAAATAGGTAACAATAAAACCAAAGTGTTATAGGATGCCAAGGAAGGAAGATTTTTTAAGAACATGAATTCCTAAACAACATTTCATTTATCTCTTATCCCAGAACATGTTTTAATGCCTTACTAATCCAAAACCTTTATTTTCTGTACGGGTCATGTCCAGAGACTTCTTTTAAACTGTCACACACAAACCCCAAAGTAAACAAACTGACAAAATAACTCTTTATTCTCATCAGCTTGTTTTAAATATGAAAACATGCCATATTAGAGCTATGGGGTCAGAAGTAATTTTGGCCAGAAGCTCAGATTTAGATTCAATTAGTTTACACAGACACTTAATAGATTGTGAGATCATTTATAACTTTGCTGATGGTAAAAAAACCTACTGTTTCAGTGTATTTTGATTTGACAGAAAACAAACAATCTTGACTTGTAAAGTTTTGAACTAATGCTGCAATTAATGAATTTCCAGGTATAAATTTTTTGTTAACAGTTAAGCATTCTTGTAAACAAGCAGTGCATCTTTTTTGTGTGAATAATATTATATGTTACAGGCAGCTTCAACTACATTTCCAACCACTTGATAAGCATAATAACCTTCAGCTTGCAATAAACTAAAGTTTTCATTACAGAAAAATGACAAGGAAAAGAGGAAAAGAAAAAGAAAAAGGAAAAGGAAAAGGAAGAGGAAGAGGCAAAGGGAGTAAGAAAAAAAGTCGTAACATGGAAAGCAATCAGGTTAAATGTTCATCAGCATAATCAACTGATTAGTCTACTGTAAAGAGAAATTTTCCAACAGCAGTTGAGTACTGACACCAGACTGGAAAAAAAGACCTGATTCTGTAGCTGCAAGGCTGCTATGCTGACAATTCCTAACCCATTTCAGAAATCACCCTTTTCCAAGAACATGGGGTAATATTATTTCTTTAAATGAGCTAACTTATCACAGGTACGTTCTCTGTGCTTTTAGCATCTTTGCCCTAAAAAGCAACACAGAGATTAGAAAAAGTAAATTAAAAAAAAGCCAAGGATAACCTGAAGTCTAATACTCTTTCTTACATTAAGAAAACAGCACAACTGTAAAGCTTGTTTAGTATTAAGTTTGCTAACAAACAGGACAAGATACAGATGAACAGGAATCACAGCATCCAATGACCAGGAAGCTGTGATGCTGCAGCTTTTACTGAGCTGGAACTGTGAGGTGCATATGCTGATGGAAATAAATTCTTCTGAGTGGTAGAAGGAAAATTGTGAAAGCTACAAAGATATCTTATACTGCTGTTAAACCAGATGATAAAATGGCAGCTGAAATCCAATGTCAATAAAAACAAAGTAATGCACATAGAAAAAACCCAGCTCTAACTATAGATATACAGGAATGTACTCTAAATTAGCTATTATCATCTCAGAGACTGATCCGGGAATCAAACTGGAAATGTTTCAAATGAACATCAACCCAGTGCTCAGTAGCTGTCAGAATTGGAAGCAGAACGATACAAGTTACTAAGAAAAGAACAGAGAACAAACAGAAAAAAAACAAAAGCCAACCATTATGAAGCTACATTATAAAGCTACATAAGACACTGTACCTAGGCAGCTTTAAAGCTGAAAAGATACAGTTGAAATAGAAAGGTTCAAAGGAAGGAACACATCAAATCACTGCAACACCCGATGAGGACAAATTAAACAGGCTAATCTACTGGAAGGCTACATATATATGTGCACACACACAATTATGCGTGCCATAGGTAAAGCAAACCATTTCTTACAATGACACACAATAAACTTTGAACTAATTGGCTGAAGATATTATGAAAGTCCAACTGTACATGGGTTCAAACAGAAACTATTAGGAAAAACCCTGAGGGACTGGGGCGGGGAGGGGGGCAGGGGAGTGAGGGTGGCTGGGGGTGAGAGAGAGAGAGAAGAAAGAAAGAAAAGAAAGAAAGAAAAGAAAAAGAAAAAGAAAAAGAAAAAAAAGAAAAAGAAAAAGAAAAAGAAAAAGAGAAAAAGAAAAGAGGGTGTTACATGCAGTCTTTTCACCAGTAAGTGTTTGAGACTACCAGAGCTAAGAGGGTACTGCTAAATTCTTGCTGCCCTCTTAGGCTTTATTCCCTCCAGCACAACAGGATAATGGACAACACAGAGCTGCCATCTTCTTACTTTGTCTTTTAAGCCAATAGGATATGACCCTTACTGGACACGTCATCCTTCACTCCTTACTGGTAAGACTTTTGTGAATTTAGTTGAAAACTCCTGACAAGATTACTAGTTAGTATTATGACAGGGGCAGAAGGATGAGTGATAATGGATTCTAGCATTTTATTACCTATTCTAGAGTTATCAGCAAGCAAATACTTACTCTGAAGCAGATGTGAGATGTTACTCCTCTCTCATTATGGCAAAACTGCAAATTACTTTCTATTAGATTAACTGTCTCTCTGCACGAGAGATCTAGTATCACATCTTGTTTTCCCCATCCTTACACTGAACATACTTCAGTCTCACCAACCCTAAGCACTCCATCCACTGTCCTTGTCCTGTGAAGCTTAGGAATGATCCACATTTTCTTAAACCTAAAATTATGTATAGCACATATATATATATAAAACATATACAGGGGATAAAAAAGAAGGTGAGAAGATGTGTGTCTATGGAAGCATCACCTACAATGTCTTTGTCCTACTGCCCAAGCAATGAGAAACAGATTTATTCATATTTTAATTGAGATTATTTTTAGAAGTATGATTATCTATTTAGTACTTTGCAACAAAAGGACACTCTACTCTTAACAGTCTACCCAAGATAAACAGGAGAAAGATTAGCTGAAGAAACTTCTGCACAACAGTTACTTGCAAGAAAAAAGTTTTCCTCACCAAAATTGTGAAAACTCTTTGTCACCAAACACAAGGTGAAAACAAATGAAAATAGGAGTCCTGCACCAATTTGGATTTCAAGTAACTCTTTGGTTAACAGCTTATTGTTTAGCTTATCTTTTAGAAAACTGGTGATATTCCCAGATTTTCCTCATAACATGATGAAAAATTTATTAATATTTGTTAATGGTTGTGTGAGAGAAGCGCTTAAGGTTGAAAAAGTGAGTTTTACAAAAGATGATCAGAAATGAGGAAAAACTGGAGCTGCACCAACATGACTAACTTAACTAGTTTGCTAATGTCTTCCTTTAGATTAATTAATCCAGCTGATTGAAGCATGCATTATGGATAAAAAGAAATACTATTCTTCTTATCTCCCAAAATTAAAAAGCATCTCAGGGAAGTGAAAAGTAAGGATATTTTCAGAGATGTATAGCAATATTGACTTCCCCTGTTTTACCTTCCTGGTTGAGGTTCTCCCACCCATCATGACTATGAGAACAAAATGGGCTTCTGTTTCTATCTACGGGTGAATCTTTACCTGTTCTTTTAATTTCAGCTAGATTCACAGCTAATTACACCTTTTACTCCCTTGGAAATATGTGCTATTGCAACTGCAATTATTCAGTTCCTTGGTATTGCCTTTTGATTCACCTCATTAGCCAACCTCTAATATTACTTAACTGGGCCACTATGTTTAGCTTCTTGTCCTTGCCTCCACCCTCTTCTCATGCTTTATGTCCTTCTATGTCTTCCTTCTTTTTTCTACACTCCTGTTTCTTTTTATAAAGGTACAATAGTCCAGCATCCAGCATACTAATTAAAAACAAAAAACAAAACAAAAAAACCCAAAACAAAAACAGAAACAACAACCCCCCCCCCAAAATCAAAAAAACAAACCCAAAAAAACCCCCAACAACTCCACCCCAAAAAACATCATGAAAACACCACAGTCTAGGATAATATCCTAAAACTACCAGAAATAAATGTATAAACAGCAAAAGAAAAGCTCTTTGGACACTCAAAAAAGTTGTTAAAATGTTGCTAGGACTTCCTCTGCTCTATGTTGACTGGCTCTGAAGTCCTTCACTCTTCCTTCTGTTATGCATGTTTCATTACATACCCACTCTTCTTAGGATCTTCCGTATGGTTGTATCCCCTTGACACCTTTCCCCTTCAGAATCTCTTTCCATCACAAATTCCTGTCATCTAGCTCTACCACCTCTCAGCACAATTCCTCTACAACCCTGTAGAAATGAATAAAATTAGAACAAGATTACTTGGTCTCATGATTTGTCTAGGAAATTCTGGTCCTTTCCCCATCTTCTTTCTATTTAACTCCTCAGGGCAGGGACTAATTACTATTTTGAGTTTCTGCAGTGTTCAGCATAATAAAGGACTGTGATTGCTTGTCATTCTGCACTACCAAGGCAGCCATGAGCAAAACGAACAAGAATCTTGCTAGTAATTATTTATAAATGCATCCATTCCCTTTCTAACCTTCCTCATTTTAACTCACCTAAGAAGTAAAAGCCTTTGCCCTGAACCTGGTCTCATTTTACTCTACAGGTTGTGACACACTTTTGGTAATGGGAGAACAAGACAATGGTAGACTAGTTTATAACACATCATTATTCTTTCTAAAAAGCATTTATGAAAACCAAAGTAAATAGGCTACTGCACACTCTCCCAGTCCAAAGATTCTTCTGAGTAATGGTATGGAAAGTGTTATTTTCTTGTTATGTTGATGGAGTACTGATACAGATGTATCCAGCAGCAACAGTCCATTCTCAGAAAAGATTTATATTCATGATTGTATCTGCAACTGTAACATTGAATGACTACCAGAAAATGGTAGCTACGCAATCTACACCTGAAATGGAAATCAGTACTGCTCTGCTGAAAGCAATGATAAAAAACTTTGGTAGATAAAGAATGCTTATAAAACATATAGAAACCATAAAAACTTAGTTTCAGTAGCTTCTGACTATTTCACAGAAACAGGAAAGGCCTTCAAAGATAGTTATGCTTTATTTTTCTAAAAACTTTTCTAAAAAATCTACAAATGTTCTTAATGGAGCTCTTACAAGGTACTAGTTATCTCTACTTACTCAGCCACTCTGCCTCTGCAGCGTAATGAAATTCTGGTATGAGGGTAGTACATCCTATTAATGGAAGTATTATGGATACAGATGGTTATCAAGGCTACAGATTGCCGAACACCAGGGCCCATTTTCTAGCTGATATCATACAGCATTTAGACTCAACAAATCTGGGACACAAATAGCTTTGTAGAAAGCATACACCAGTATTCTGTAGAAGCCTTTACTATTTAAATCCAGGCAGGTGAGGGATAGGGAAAAGAGAAGGCATGGAGTGTCTATCCCATTCTTATGAATAACTAAAAATACATATTTTTTTAAATTGGTAAAACTTTTAAGGACCAAGTGCTTTCGGCTTTACATGGTTAAGGGTACAGTTTAGGAGGGGAAAAAAAAAAGAAGTCTTAATTCCAATCATAAGGAGTGTACTAATATCACTCCATTTTTTATACATTATTGTACATGCTTACTAATATTTTCACAATTTTCTTAAGCCTTGCTTTCACAGACATCACAAGCATTTTATACTGCTGTAATTTCAATTTGTTTACCTTATTTTTTTCTTTATGCTTATCATGTGTATACACCTACCCTGATGTATTTGCATAATACACATCCTCTGTCTATAATACTATTACACACAACTTTTTTGTTTAGCCTCATTTAGTCTCAAATATTTAACCGTTTGTCAGCACAGAAAACCAGGACATTTTATGCGATGGGAAAATAAAAATAAAAAGCAACAACTTCTTTGTGGTAAATATAATGTTTAGGTGCAGTATTCTTAATAATTGAAAGTTTAAGTCTTAAATATTGCAGAAATTAACATTTCAGTAAAGTACCACAGTTTTTACAAAGACTCAAAAATTAGGTTGAAGATGGACGCTAGCAGGAGCACATTAGTAGCATGTCACAACTCTAAGTCTCATCATAATATGATATGAAACTAAAGGTCAAAGGCCCAGGAATGCTATTTTTCATTATTTAAATAAGCAAACTCAAAGAAAAAAACCCCAACCACCTCATGTTAACATTGCACAGTAAAAGTAAAAAAAAAAATCCAGAGTACGGAAAAGAATCCAACGCAAACTGAAAAGCAGTCTGAAGTATTCTTTGCTCTTCAACCAAAACAGAAGACTTTAGAATATTGTGTAATCTTTGTCAAACTGACAGCAAATACATTTAATTCAAAAGATATTTTTATGTTATATATATTCTTCATATTTTTTTTCTAAGACATGAACTGAATCAGAAATATTATCTTGAATTTTCCTTATCATTAGAACTGAAAGAGAGTATTTTCGGCTACCACTTCAACTGAGCCAGAATCGAAAGCTTTCTGGCTTGACACCCCATGCAAAGCTAAGGATATAACAGAAGGTACACCCCAAACCTTTCATCTAACTACAGGCATGCTCTGAGAAAACTGTGCACCCAGACTTCAATAGGATGATTCAAAATTACAGTGTAAGCAAGAGTATAATGACTACTTGGAGGAATCCCATGGGTTAGGGCTGTAGAAGAGAGGGGGGTCCAAGAAAGACGGCTAATATTCAAGCATCGCTTTCTCCAAGGTCAAGATAGGTCCACCCCTATGAGTACAAAATCAAGCAAAGAGGGCAGGCGACCTGCATGGATGGGCATGGAGATTCTGGCAAAACTCAAACAAAAGAAGGAACTTCATGGGATGTGGAAAAAGGGACAGGCCACTTGGCAAGAATGTAGGAATGTTGTTCAGAACATGCAGGGAGGTGATGAGGAAAGCTGAGGTCCATTTGGAATTAAACCTGGTGAGGGATGTCAAGGACAACAAGAAGGGCTTCTTCAAGTACATCAGTAGCAAA
>JAVJGI010000060.1:88840276-88859476 GCA_035590275.1 Ibycter americanus
ACTTTGAGGGTGACAGAGCACTGGAACAGGCTGCCCAGAGAGGCTGTGGATTCTCCTTTTCTGGAGACATTCAAAACTCACCTGGATGTAATTCTGTGCAACCTGCTCTAGGTGAACCTGCTTTAGCAGGGGTTGGACTAGACATCTCCAGAGATGCCTTCCAACCCTGACCATCCTGTGATTCTGTGAATTTGTAATCAACTTTTTTCAGATCCAGAAGTTCAAAGTGTAATTTTTTCAAGTTACAATTGAAGTTGGAAATGCAGCTTTATAAGGTTGTAAACTGTCAGTTTGTATAATAAATTAAATTGTCATTGCTTCTCCAGTATTCACTTTGAATACTGCAGTTTTAAAAAGTTAGCTTTAGGGGTTTTATCTGCTTATTTTTATTTATCTGTTTATTTTATGCAACCACCTTTTTACATGAAACAAGAAATTACATACTGCCATTTGCAGCATCTCCCATGTGCTGTCCATTTCGCCTGTATGCCAAAACCTACTCCATGTGAATTGTTCCATAGTATCACATATCCTAAATTGCTCCATGAAAGGCATTTCTATATGAAAAGCTAGAAAAAGTGCGAATTCCATGAGTTAACTTTGGTGTTTTTCCAGAACAAACATAAATATACACAACAAGGAAGAAAGAAATAACTTATCCGAATGAAATATGCCTTCAGAAACAAACTATTGTGAACTTGGAAGAGTAATATGTGTGGGTAGGTATCTAGTATTGCTGTAGCAGGGATACAGATTTGAAGGTCACATCCCTAGAGGAAACATTGTTTCATTAATCCCACAGTTGAAAGAACTCTTTTTTCCCCCCTGATTTTGGTTTCTGTTTTTCACTCGAATTCATCCAGAATATTATATACAGAAGCAATCCAAGATTTCACAGGTGTGCATACATATTAGTGCTTTTCAGATAAAACTCCCTATTCCAAATAAAAATCTTCAGATTATTAGTAGATTACAGTGAAAAGTGTACTATTTAAAGTAATTGTCATAAAAAGTTAGTAAATTGAAACCATTAATACAAAGAACTTCAGATTTCAAATTTTTTTATACATGAATCTGAACCTCTTCTCCAAATTTCTTTCTTACGGGAAGCTTGTCACTGCATTGATGCCATCATTTTTTTTATTGTATCTATCTATCCAAAAGAGTACTGCTCCAGTAAATTCAAATTCAAGGAAACAGGTTCATTAGCTTCAATAGCATTCTTAATTTGACTAAGAGGTTAAAGTATGTGAACCTTAAATTATAAGAATCTCAAGATAGGAATCATGTCTGTCTGTCTGAGTAGGCTTTTTTATTAATTCTGTAATAGGATCTAAACTTATGTTCATGTTCCAGATATAGTCATCAACATCTGAAACAGAAGCAAAAACTACTTCAAGTACAGAAACCTTTCCATAATCTTTATTTGCACACTGGACACAATGCCATTTAAGAATTTCCTACACAAAGAACTGGCACCACTTAATTCATAATAAATTAGTTTAGCCATTGTAATAGATGGATGGCCTCTTACAGTGGTTTCAACCTAACCTGAGTCCTCTGGCTTGTCCCGGAAACTACTCTCATGGGTATAATTAACAGCTTATGACAATTACAACTGATAGGTTACTTTGTACAGTACAGTCCAGTTTTTGATTTAGAGGCTTTTTTACTTGCAAAGTCATCCTCAACAAGGCAAGTAATTTTGTAGCAGAAGCACTAATTGTTGGGGAAGAGTTTCGTATTTTGACCTTTCATCTCCTAATTTATTCACTCTAATGCCCCATAATAATAGTAATATAAAAGGATTTTATATTTACTATATATTTATACATAAATCTTTATATAAAAATATATATAAAATCAATATAGAGCTAAATCTGAAAACCACCATACAATTACCACAAAATAAAATCCCATACTGTGTAAAGTACCTACAGAACTGAAAGCAGCACGATACCCAGCACATACATTCTGTTTCTAAATATAAAAAACAATGGGTTCTATAATAGGCAAAGAGGTTCAAAACTAGCTGGACTCAATGTTACCTGCAAGAATACACCAAAATGTGCTAGATCAGTACCTGATGCTGCCAACAAATGCAGTTAGAATCACTGGTAAAGGAAGCCAGTACCAACACAGCACTTTTTAGCGTATGATGATGAAATCACAAAATAATTAAAGCCTGATTTGAATCAAAATGAACAAACATCAGGTGCTTAAAATATTCATGCAGACTGGAACTTCTACTTCCGAGGTCTGACAAATGCAAAATTGCCAAATCCAGGTTTTTTGTACAAAGAATCTAAGAACTGCTCTTCAGGAAATCTGGTACTAAAAGTCTAGCGGTATTTTCCTAACACTGAAGATCTACCTCACTATTCTAAACCCAGATCTCCTACCCCAAAACTGTGAGGCTAGTACACTTCGACAGTTTGTCTGCCTGCTGCCCACAACTTCAATAGAGAGCTGCCAACATTCAAGCTGAAATTACTAAACAAGCTGTCTGCATTTGAAAATTTGAAGTTCAGATAAAGACTGTACAAAAATACAGATTAAAAGAGACAAACAGACATCTGCGGGAGTTTTTGAGCTCCTCTGAGATGAAAGGCACAGAGAAAACCTTGATATTATAACCTAAAACATGGTACATCCCTGATTTTACGAAGTCATAGCACATTAAATTTGGTTTCCAACCACTTTGTGGGAAGCAATATTAGTCTTACCAGGGAAGCTTAAACTCCAGCTGGGCACAAACTGCTGATGCTCTTCAGGCAGGCGACAGGCCCTTCTAGAGGGAGCCCATCTGGTATCACCCCCGCATGACCACACAGTAAAACAGAGGGAGGACATGTCAGTGCCTGTAAGCAGTTGACAATGAGTCTGGCTCATATACTATAGACAGGGCTATGCTGGGACCTACACTCAGTGCTCCAGCTTTCTTTTCCACACTCCACAATTGGCATTTCCCTTGGCTTTATACTTTTATATAATGATTAGACTTCTGAAACATGTCAAAATTGAAATATTCTGATCTAAGACTGTTACAGCAAGAATGTAAATACTGAGTCTAGGGTAACTACTTACTTTAAAAAAGCTTTTCAGGATTGGTCAGTGTTCTTAGAAAACACTCAATGGTTTATGCTTAGCAAAATTAAAAATTCAGTAATGCATGCAAAGCTGAAGCCTGAAGTTTAAAATATGCTTGCTCTGTGCAGAAGATGTTTATGTTACCAAAGAGCCTGTTCTTAAATCTTTTTAATTTGAATTACATATACCCCAGATAGTAAGCTTAAAATATATGTGTGTGTGTGTGTATATATATCTATATATATATACACACATATATACATAAAAGTCAATTATTCTCAAGGCCAGAAGGACTGAATCTGAATCTTCCAATTGTGTAGGACTGTTATAGGAAGTATTTAAAATCCAAACAACAAAACAATTTCCTAATAAAGGAAAACAATAAAAATGATGGTTGTATGGAAAACAGGTGGGTTTGTTCCATTGGCTATTGTTATTGTAAAGCCAGTGCTAGTCAGTACATCAAAACATCCTATTACAACCAAAAAAACCCCCAATTCATAGGGTTTTCCTTCTTTTTTTTTTTTTTTTTTAATCAAACTCCAAATCAGTTCTATTCTTTATCTGAAACACTCCAAAACCATTATTTTTTTCTACCCCAAATAAGAGTTTATATCTTTATTGTGATGCATGATCTAGACTGCTACATCTTATTTTTGTTGAGGTGAGGAACTTCTAACTTTTGGGCTGCCTTCATTCTATACTGCCCTGGCCCACTCTCCGCAATGTCTTTGTCTTGCTCTTCCCTCTTCTAGCTCTTGCCAGCCACTGTATATCAAGTAGCTCTGTGTCACTCTGTCTCCTCCTAGCTTTGCTGTGCTCCATACTAGCAATGTTTCCCTGAAACTCACCTTTTCATTTTGAGAATGCACCACTTCAGCAATACTGCCCCACTGGCCTTTGACTGCTTCCCTTCTGTTGGTTCTGTGGTCCATATCTTCCCTTCTACAAGTCACTGAATCAGTGAATGTTAGTGGGTAGCTATGTGGGAACACGGTGTGTGGGCTGGAGGAGATTTACATTGTGCAGGACAACAGAGAGAGTCTGCATGTGGGTCTGTGCTGTGCCCTGGTGATGTACAGCAATATCTGCTTAGTGCAATGTCAGAGCAGCAGAGGAACATCACTGCTGTAGCGTAAAGGTACTGAACAAAGAGGACTATGATGTGCAGTAAGGACACTGGGCACGAAGGCTGGGAAGTCAGCATGTAACATACGACATACAGTGAAATGCTGAATAACTTTGGAATACAATATGGAGTATAGGGGAGAAGACTGGATACCTCCTGGTTAACACATAACCCATCAAAGGTATTGTCCAGTTCTGTTTGTCAGTGATAACAAAAAATTATTTATTGATTGCTGTGGGGGTAAGAGGTTCAGGGAAGGAAGTGTGCATTAATTGGCTGGAAGGTGAGTCTGACTCAGGGAGGCTGGTAACTGCCAGCTTAATTTATTTGTTTATGTAACGTGACTTTACCATGGGACCTCACAGAATGAACAATAAACTGAAGGTACTTTTTGTATGCTTAAGAAAATATCGAAAGGACAAGAAAATTCTCATCACCTTCAGGCTTACTTGAGTTTCATACTGCATCTCCTTATTTCATGTATTCTTCTCCCTTCTCATACGTGCCACTCTTCCTCCAAATGAGTCTGTTTCACAGTAAATCACCCTGTTTCACACCAAATCAGTCACATTTGCTTTCACAATACTACCTTTTTTCTTGCTGTCCACACTCTAGCTCTGATATCCTCTCTCTCCTCTCCTTTAGGGAGAGGCAAGTCTTTCCTTCACCCCTTTTCATTTCTCTCCTACTTAATCCTTGCCATCCCACCTTGACTAGTTGTATATTCTCTTCCTTCCCATTCAATTGGAGTTTAACTTTGGGCTCTCAAAAGGGACAGGTGCTCTGCCTATGCTCTCCTAGGAAGGATGCTAGAGGAAAGACTGAAACTCTCAAAGAAATACTCTGAAACAAGTGAATGGAAATTTCATTTTCCCACTTCCACCTTATCTGAGAGTACAAACAAGTTTGAAGGGATTTCCTCCTTATACTACTCCCCACAATCTGGATAATTAACAAAAGGAAGGATCTGCATATCCTTATTTCCTTGTATAGCCGTATAAACAAGGACTCAAGCCTGTCATTAGACTGCAAGTGGTTTCAATCTAGGACTGTATGAAACTTGCTTATGAAGCACCTTGCATGCCTATGATATTATAGAAATAACACAATGGTAAGACATAAGCAAAGCAAGTTATGCAAATAAAAAATACAGTCATATATGAAGTTTATTTATAATATGAAAATGCCAGCCTTAATGCCGTATACACTTTTTCCTGCTCCAATATGACCTCACCCCTTAACAGCAGGGGAAACCCAACTTCTTTGCATCACCTTAAATAGGTAGCTTCCTAAGCTTCCGTCTTCAAAGAGGATACTTTCTCTGAATCAGCCCTGTGCAGAGTATTCTGAAAGAGTGCCTAGCATTAACTAGTGTGTTCAAAGGTGCTGGATGTAGTAGTGAAATTAATATTGTCATTAATTTAGCAATCAATTTTAACATTTTCTAGGACTCTTCTGACATATCTTCTATCATCACAGATATTAAATCTAAGGTAAGTTAAAAATAAAGTGGTATATAGCTCTAAAACGCAATTTCTAACCATATTATAGCCTTTCTTGATTCACTTTTATTAAATATATTGTTTCTTTGTTTATAGCTCTCTGTGCTTAACGAGACTATTGGAGGTGGGGCGGTGGAGGGGGTGGGTCAGGAAGTATTCCTTGACCATGCTGGTTTCACATAGTGCCAGAAGTGTCATTTAGCTATAGTTTTATCTCACCCATTGATGGTAGGGATATTTACAAAGTCTCATCTATATTCTCTCACACTCACTGGAGACAAACACGTTGCCCTGACAGAAGCCCACCTTCACACATGAATAATTTTGGAAGTTTCTCTTTTCCCCCTGTTCTGGGTGTAAATGGAATGTAGTATGACAAGCAAAGGGGGTAATATAAACATGTTACATTTTCTCTTAAACTGCCTCTAATCAGTGAAGACAGTGAATTTTTCAGAAGGCAATCTGAGCAACTGATGGCCTGAAGTGTTTACACACATTACATTCAAGCAAAAAACCTACTCTGCTAGTCACAGGATCATAGGATGGTTGGGGTTGGAAGGGACATCTGCAGATAATCTAGGCCAAACCCCTGCTGAAGCAAGTTCACCTAGAGCAGGTTGCACAGAATTGCATCCAGGCAGGTTTTGAATATGTCCAGAGAAGGAGACTCCACAGCCTCTCTGGATAGCCTGTTACAGTGCTGTGTGTGTCCCCCCCCAGATTTTTTTTCCTCATATTCTATATTCTTTTTAGTCTCATAAGAGAGAGAAAGGGAGGTGATTCCAATATTGACATTACATGACAGCTGAGATGCCCATCTCTTATCACTGTCCACAATGGGAGCTTTCAGTAACCAAGCTCCTGAATTTAGGAACATCTTGTTGACCTATTGCCTGAAGTGAGCTAATGAATCAGACTGCAATCAGACTGCTGTAGTTGTTGGTATTGCTCTGCCGCAAGATATCAAACCCAGGAAATGCTATCCAGTGATGCAGTGCATATTTACGCTAATGTATAATATGTTCTCTAGTACTTTGTCCAGTTCAATTTAAAATGTCTGTAGTAATTAGACTTCCAGACACTCCCTCAAAAAATTGTTCCACAATCTAATGTCACATAACCTCCAACCATTTTTCTGTGATGAAACTGCCATCAGAGCACGTAGATAAAAGAGGATTAGACTACACGGGTGACTGCTTAAGAGTGTCAAGAAACTAAAGGAAACGAAGCTGTTAGCACTGATGAACTAATGTGTCCAATGAAACACTGGAGGGCTGAAGGTGTTGTCTTTCAGATGAAATGTGAAAGCAAGACACTAAGCATTAGAAGCAATTAAAGTTCTCTCAGCACTCTTTGCACAGTACCAGCGTTCACCCCTGGTTCCTGGCCACTTTCCAAATCACATAATTAAATTCTGTTTTCCTAAATATTTCCCTGCCCTATCATTTAGAAAGATAGCTATGTCTTAACCAGAAATGGTGTATTGATGCCAGGTTTAACCTCAAAGAAGGATGCTTAAGAGTGAAAAGGCATTCCAGTTTGGTCACTTTGTTGTCACTTTCTAAGTCACAAGGCTTAGAAAAGTATTTTATCTTCAATTACATCTTATTCACACTTATCCCAGATATTTCCCTTATATATCTGAAGTGTCTCCTCTCAATCTGTGTGTATAATCTTTCAGAATCTTGTAGAAAATAATCTGCCAATTTGTTACATAATTATTCAAAGCTAATTCCTCTACAACCCTGATTTGTTACTCTGTAAACATTCTCATATAATGGAAGGAGATCTATAGATCTACTTTCCATTAGGAAGCAGTTGATCTCTACCAAAAAAATCCCAAAAAGTTACTCATCCATAAACCCATCCTGGGCCCCAGTTTTAAGCTGCGATCAGTATTCACTCTCTACCTGACTGCTGAAGAATTAATTATTCTGTGGAAAACACTAGCATTATGCAAAATCCTCGTCTGCATCTTTATGCCACATCCAGTCACAGACCATAGAATCACAGAACATTTCAGGTTGGAAGGCACCCATAAGGCTCATCAAGTCCAACTCCTGGCTCCTCACAGGACTACCTAAAACTAAACTGTATGACTAAGAGTGTTGTTCACATGCTCTTTGAACTCTGACAGGCTTGGTGCCATGACCACTTCCCTGGGGAAACCGTTCCAGTGACTGACCACTCTCTCAGTGAAGAACCTTCTCCTAATATCCAATCTGAACTACCCCTGATGCAGCTTCATTCCATTTCCTTGTGTCCTATCCCTGGTCACCAGAGAAAGATCAGGATCTCCCCCTCTGTTGCCCGCCTTGAGGAAGTTTAGATTGCTGTGAGGTGGCCACCCAGCCTTCTCTTCTCCAAGCTGAACAAGCCAAGTGACCTCAGCTGCTCCTTGTACGTCTTGCCCTCAAGAGCTTTAATCACCTTGGTCACCCTCTCCTGGACACACTATAATAGTCTGATGCCCTTCTTATATGCCCCAAAAATGCACACAGTACTTGAGGTAGAGCTGTAGTCATTGGAGTTTAGGTACCAAACACTTCATAACATAGTGAAGCCCTTAACTATTGTTCTTGATGAAAATACTCCTTTAGGGTAGTTATGGATCTGCTTGTTACTTTCCTAAGCAGGTTTGGTTTTCTTTTGGTTTTTTTAATCATTGGTTGGTTGCTTTTTTGTCATGTCTTTGGTTATTCTTGTTGGTTCTCAGTCAGTGTTATCATTGATGCTGCAGCTACTGGTATGTTTGTTTTATATCACTCACTTTCTGTCTTGGGGTTGAACAGAGGCATTTTTCCCCCAGCAACACTTCAATCTAACTGACACTTCACATTTATGACCAAAGAGAAGAAATGTATTTTATGTGAGCATTTTTATAAGATTTTTACCATGTTTGTGACATTATTTAAGTAAGAACTATTCCTCAACATGATTTGGAATGTCACATGTTGTCGCTAGTTTAGAGCAGGAAGCAAAGCAACTGGAGTAAAACTCAACTTCCTGTGCATTTCTAATTCAGCAGTGACACACAAGGTGGAAATTGTCATAATGTGCCAGTACAATGCATTGGAAAGGGAAGCTCATGAGTCACAGAAACAATTTTACTTTCATTGTCAATAACCAGGAAAATCTAGAGTTCTGACGGAGTTGTCCAGAGGAAACTGAATGAAAATAAAGCATTGTACATACTTTGGTGCACCTGTAAGTACAGATGCAATTGTGACTGCATATATGGTAGTTGGGGTGAGGAAAGGGAGAAAGGAATTGCTATTTCTTTAAGTCATGTTGAAAACTAAGTTTTAAGCATATGGTGCTGGCAAATCCATAGTTGCTCTCCTTTCCCCACTGCCAAAGCAAAGGAATACAGTTAAGGGTACTTTTTTTTTTTTTTTTTTCTTTTAAAAATATTTCTAGGTAGGAGTAAATAGGAATTATCAGTGTCCTAAGGTACAGTATAAGACGAGTACACAATGATTATTTCTAAATGAGCATGTACAGTGTTTGTAACACTTCAGATACGTCATGACAAAAAAAACACTAAGAGACTGCAAAGGCTCAAGGAATTATACTAAAACTTAAAATAAAGGTATATAAGCAATGACCAAAATATTATTTATTCTGTTCCTTGAAAGATACTCTAATATTGCAGTGCATTATTACATCCTCCCAGTAAGATATGCAGCATTAAATATGATGACAGGTTAACAAATTCTAGGATTGCTTAAAAGCCCCAATTATAAACACAACTGCTTTATTCTTTGGAAATTAAACTCATGACCACAGTCAAAATATTCCCAGGCAAATATTAAACCACCACATACATATTTTTTCACTATTCCATATGGCTTCTCACTCAGTGGTAATATTAAGTACTTATATTATGCATCCAGGGATGGGGCATCTACAACTTCTCCACTGTTCATGGAACAACCTGTTCCACCACACCTGTCTCACCACCCTCATTGTAAAATAATTTCTTCCTTGTGTCCAGTCTTAAATCTACCCTCTTTTAGTTTGAAACCATTGCCCTTTGTCCTGTCACTACACGCTTTGGTAAAAAGTTTTTCTCTGTCTTTCTTTTAAGCCCCCTTTATATATTGAAAGACCACTATAAAGGTCTCACTGGAGCCCTCTCCAGGATGAACAACCCCAAATCTCTCAGCCTTCTTCGCAGAAGAGGTGTTCCAACTCTCTGATAATTTTCATGGTCAAATAGTCCCACTCTCTTTCTAGATTAAAATCTTCCACACTACACAGTATACCACTTTCACTCCAGCAAAATGTCTACATAGTATTATTCAGTGTCCTTTTAATTTCAAATCCATCCTGCTTTGCCTTTTCATTTTACTTTATTTAAATTGACATACATTAAATGCAACAAAGCTAAATGTATAATATTTACTGTGAGGAAACATTTGCAATTATCGGCAATAAAACCAGGATAAAATAATATAAATAGCACATTAACAAATTCTCTAATTAATTCTCTTAATTAATTCTCTAAATGTAAAAGCAAAAATTCCCATTTCTGAAAATTATTAGTCCTTTTTCTCTTTTTTTAATCTTTTTTTTCCCCTCAGTATTGATAAGATACTTTAGAATGATGAAGCTTTCCAGGTATTAGGAACTTGTTTTTCAAGTGCATGACCTAGGATTCTATTAATGATCAGTTCTGACCCCTACACCTCCCCGTAGACTCCTACAGATAATGAGAAGAGCAGGGAATTATTGATTGAAACTAATGTGTCTTCCTTGTGGATCCTGAGCTTCTGTGTTAAATAAAATCAATCAATGCCAACTGAAAAGCATGTTAATCATAATGTACGAACAAATTATACTGAGTCTATAGAAAACATTATTGTTACAATGCTTGCAAAAGAACCAAAACTTTATCAAAATTTCAAAAAGTAAAAAACCCAAAACCAACCAACTTTGATTTACATGATTTGCAACATAAATTGTCTGACCACTTTGAATTCTGTTTCCTGAGCTATTCCAAATTTAGGAATTTTTTAGGGATTTTGGATATCCGGATCAATGTCCTGGGATCTCTTATAGCACTGTGTGGACATAAAAGTAACCAGAACTCAAATCCTGACATGAAAATCTAATCACAGAATTCAGGTAAGCAAATTTAAGATTGCTACCCTACTTTTCTCAAGCAATTAAACCACTTCTGTCATACCACTTTTCCTCTCATTAAGTGTTTCTGTTTTCTAGAGCAAATTGCTGTTTATTTTTGTGTTATAAATACATATTGGACAGAATTACTGGAATCTATTGAACACCTAAATGTTCATTCCACTCTTCTCAGGTTAATATACTCGTATTCTACGAAACACTTTGGCATAACAAATTTTATTTTTAGATAGATACAACTGTTCTGAGAGAACTCAAATCACGAGTGCACACGTACACACGCTGTTATGAAGGACTTTTTGTCACTTGTTTTAGAACAAGTTTAAATTAGTGAAAGTACTGGACAAAAGTAGAGAATAATTGCTACCTTCCAATCTCTCACAGGCTCCAGTTTAAAAAACTGATGAAGCTTGACTGACACACAGGGAAATTACTCTGGTAATAAACCAGATGCTATGTTGAAATATAATATCTTATCAAAGTAATGCAACTGAGGTCATTGCTATGGAATTGGATTTCAAAAAAGGGACTAGGGAATGCTAGTTGTAAATAATAATAATATAACTAAAAGTGCAGGCAAACTACTGTCATAATATCACAAAACCTACATTCATGAATAAAAATTACATCACAACCCAACATACCAAATATACATTATGACTCTGTGGGTCTAGGAATGAAGCAATCAACACTAAATCAAACTTGAAATCAGGGTGAATATTGATGCCATTTTTTCAGATTACATTAGCAATCTGCCATACTTAAAGACTGCTAGGAAAAGAACAAGTAAATCAGCACTCTCCATCACAGGGAAACATTTCAAGAAAATCTCTGTTGTTCATGCTCTGCTCAGACCAAGCCCTAAACACTGCATTTTCATTTTTTAAGAATCCTGGTTTCATCTATCTGATATATGCTGTCTTCCATTTCTTAGGAAAGGACCTTAGCTGACGTAGCAGTGGGAAGTGGAGTGGATTTTGGTAATCAACCCAGGACTTGAGGTAAGAGCTATGTTGACAAATACAATCTCAGACAATGCTTGTGAGGTTTAAAAGCCCTTAAATTACTTACTCTTTTTGCTGCAATAATTGACAATCACATTTCATTGCTCCAGGAAATATACAGAATAACTGAATATATTCTAAGGCACTTCTCTCCATTAAACAATGAACAAATGGTAGCTAGGTACAACATGATGCATTTTAAGATTGTAAAAATTACCAGCTTTGGTACTGAATCTTCAAAACACTCTCTTGCCAGAAGCTGTAAAACAATTCTTAGCTAATGTTTTCTTGTTAGTAGGTTAGCAGGTCACACTTACTATGCCTGCTTCCTTCAGAAATGACATTGCATTAATTATTAAAGGTCTAAGGTCTAATTCTGCTACCTTTACCTCAAAAATAATCTCATTAAAATCAGGACTATAGAAAGAATAAAACTAAAAGACTATAAGAACCAAATCTTTGAAAAGCAAACTGGCATGAAAAAAACCAATACCCCATGAGCTATTTTTTTCTTTTTGATACCAGAAATGAAAAATCCAATAGTAATTACGTCTTTAACATCAACTATAATACAAATAAATAAAATTCACATAAGCACACTCTATGTCCTATTTAAGGAAGCTCAGGGAAGGACTTGTTTGTTTGGAGAATGGGTTTCTTTATAAGAAAACAAACAAAACAAAATGAATTTTTTGGTTGTTGCATCCCTTAATCAACAGTATTTGACTTAATATCAAAGACAAAACTAGCTTTTCTCAGACCTAATTTTATGTAATTTCATGTTCTGTCCAGAAGAAAACATTTAGCTGTGTTTGAAAGACTTTATTCTAGAAATTAATACAAACAGTACAGAAAAATGCAGTGTATATTATTTAAAATACAAAGCTGGTAAATTCAGAGATGGATACTTGTTAGTGGCCAATTTATATGTCAGCTTTATTTGCAAGCAGAAGATTAGAGACAAGATAAAGCACTTGTTTATTCTTTCCTATATAATTGTGTTTATGCTATGTAAAACTTTTAAAAACTTCATTCAAGAATAAAACCTATAGATCAAAGTTTTGGCTTGTGCCTTCTTTTTAATTTGGGAACCTGATATACTGTTCCAGATATCATTAACCTTATTGAGCTTTGATTACAAAACATCCCTAACAGTGTCCAGGACAGTAAAGTAGCATGTCCTACACGTCTTGCAGTTATCATTCTTAGAAAAGGGCTCAACATTCTAACTATAAACATTTTGCATAATAATAAAGAACGATGTTATTAGATCTTAATAGAATTATGTCAAAAAGCTTTAAAAAATGAATTATAATACTTAGACACATAAGTTAATAGGAAGCTCTATTTTTCGACTGGTGAACTTCCCATTTATTTTTCAAATGTGGGATATTACATAAAGAACCCTCTCTGATTACAGAATACCTAACCATAGGTCTTGTCATCCAGTTCTGTTTTCATAAAATTATGATCAAACACATTGAAAGCAAAAGCAGAATTTTAAATAGACCTTCTTCATTAGTTACCAATAAAATAAATGAGTAAATAAAAATATTTTCAAATATTAAATTACCTTAAATCTTCCATACTTGGAAACTAACCTAATATAGCAATTGCAGAATGAGGCATAGTCATGCCTTCTTACTGACACGCACAGTCTAGCTATCTAAAGTCTCATCACCACAGGTGTCTTAAGGCAAGGCAGAGAAACAGTGACCAGAGTGTGCTACATTTGATTTATCTGAGGCACTTAGGATGAGATAAATTACTCTGAGAAGCTGCCTTTTGCTCTCCATTGGGTATAAAGGAAAACTGAAGTTACTAGGTCAGACAACTAACTTTGGATACCCACGTTACAGCAAATTAATCTCACCATAGGCCATAACTGATTGAGAAAAAACTGTGTTTGGTTCCCATCAGATTATGCCAAACTTGTATTTTCCCTTGGAACTCTGTTGTTTTAAAATGGGAAATATATGTTGAATTATTTAATTGCTAACAAGTATTTTTGCTAAAGTTATAACTATGAATGACACAAATCATTGTTTTCTTAAGCAATTAAGTCTTATGATCTTACAATAAAACAGGAAAGAAGAGAATTACTGGATATAGTATCACATTACGAAAGAGACAGCTAAGAAACAGTCTTATAGAGTACCAAAAACAGTGAAAGGAAATGCAAAAATAGAATGTGCATGCTGTTCTATATTTAGCTTTGTGGGCATGCTCTTGATTTCTCCCTTAAGCTGTCTTCTTTGATAACCACAGTAAGACCAAGTTCTGAGGCAACAGTAGGGTGTTCTCAGCAATATTTTTATCTGAGGACTCAAACCAGTCAGTATTCATAGGCAATCTGTGAATTTATTATAGTTCTATACATAAGCATCTTCTTTTTACTTTTGTGAAATGAGCCTAGATCAAAACATACAATTTTGCATCATCTATTTTAAATATGTCTCCAATTTTATTTTTAATATGAATGCTTGCTAATAGCCTTGCACTGGCAGACCTGTCTTGAAGACTGTCTCACTGTTAACATCTTATTTATCTGTAACACAAAAATTCATTTGTCTCAAAAAATGATTTCAAAGTGAAATATTTTCATGACTCCCTGTGTATCAGCAGTTGTCCAGCTGCATGCTATCACTGCATCTGCAGTGAATCATACAGAATATCATTTTAAGGAAAGAAGGAATGCTGGACATGTGAGGTATATTCAGATACTATATTCCAACTATAGTATCAGTGGGTTTTTTTAACATTATTTACCACACAGGAGCAGTCACATTAGTTTCCCAGTGTCATAAAACTTTTGAGGTTCTGGGATTTTTTTAATCTTATAAGGAATAAAAAGTAGGGGACAAAAGAATGCCATTTCACTGCTGATCCTATCATCACATGCAAAATACAACAACACCATGCCCTTAACATTCAACTGCACGTCACACTAAAACAAAAGTGAAAATTCCAATTAAAAAAACTGTAACTAAAATATCTATACTATTAGTAATATACCCTTTCTGAGAATTTCAATGGTATTGCCATTGCTAGTTGGGACACATGAAAATCTTGTCTATAGTGCTTTTATTTTTTTATGAGACACTACCAGTTTACATTACTCTTGTATTGGCAGAAACTGATTGAATAGATCTTTGCTTCTTACCATCAACACAGGCTGGCCTTGCTCTTGTTGTACCGGCAATCTGTCCTTTTTTACATGCACAGCGAGCTGTTTGTCGGGCTATAGTCCTTCGGGGCTGACTGCTATCTCTGTCCAAAGTAACAATCTCACATGTACCTGCAGCCAGTTGACCTGGAAAAAGAACCAGCAACAGGTACCAGAGTCACTGAATGCACTACAGGCAATCTGTTATAGCCGAATAGAGTCATGGCCCTTTGTCACAGCAGACACTCCACAACAAATGGGCAGCCAGCTGATGGATATAATAAAACCGAGATGACATACAATTTTTCTTTGTGGTGGACATATGAACACCCTGCAAACTGGTTCTGTCAAAAAATGATTATTGTTCCATAAAGGCCAGAGAGCAGAGGTTACATAGGTTACTTTAATTGGCTAAGTAAAGGAACAATCTGCTTTTCAGCAATGAAATTTAAATGGTGTGCTCTTTATGTACTTTCAGAAAAGAAATGATACAGGATATGGAAAACAAAAAACTTCCCCACATGTCCATGAATATAATGAAGTCTTAACTGCTTTGCATGTTGTTTTTGAAAGAAGAAGTCTTTCAAGGTATGCCTATGTTTGACCAGATTGTCGGTCCTTTCGCTCTTGCTTCATCTAAACTGAATGGTAACTCTGTCTTTACCTGACTCATATTTGAAGTAGCTGGTCTTTTTTAGTTTACTAAATTTACTATATAACCATCCTGCACATGACAGTAAAATGACACTGGTCCGCTAGCTCAGTAACATTGTTTGCTTTTTATTGACGTCAATAAATGTAGCTTTTCCTGAATACTAAGGATATCCACACCACCTAATTCTGAATTTGGACCATGCTATGAGAGGGGGGGAAAAAAAAAAGTTGCAAAAATAATTTTATGAAGAACATTAATCTGAAATAAATGTTATATATTTAAAATGATACACTTCCTCTGGTACACCCAACAGTATACTACGACTATACCAAAATACTATCTTTTACAAGCAAGAAAGATACATTACTGAATTTCAGTGTGCAGAAAGACTGAAAAAGGTTCCATCTATCACTTTATATTACTTTTAATTTCTGAATTTTATGGTACAGTTGTAAATATAATTTCTGATAGATTTTGCCTTTGTAGACAATCAGTTATAAACCTTCAAATGAATATGTGCAAAAATACATCTGCAAATCACAAGCTTACTTTATTTTGTTTTAAAAAAAAAGATTGGAATAAATGCAATATTGTATGTATTAAAAAGTTATGCAGTCTAAATAATATTCACAGTAAATTATTTTATGCTGTTGAAATATTGAAAAAGAACGAGACAAAAAGCAGAAATTTATAATCTATATTAACATCAAAATTAAAAAAAAAAACCAAAAACCAAAACACAACAAAACCACAAACAGAAAGCAACCTGAAACATATATGAATGGCATTTAAGTCTCAAAGCATAGTGATATTTCTGCATATTTTTTTTTTTTTGTATTTAGAATACAAGTTTACCAAGTATACTCTTCTGAGACCCAATTTATGATGCTCCCTATTGTGTGGATACTGTTTTGAAACTGTTAGAATAGCAAAATATTGTAGGCTGTCAACAATATTGTGACTGGTTCACTGCTAAGCCACCTAAAATTTACGTTGCTGTGACTGGTACACTGCAGTGAACTACAACACGGAACAAAGTACTCTACAAATTCATGCAAATATATGACATATATGTAAGTAATATATATTAGACATTTATAAATACAGGCATAATAGTCATGATAATGAACATTCTCACTATAGTGTTTAATGGCTTCTGGCAACTAGACTTAGGAGTTATGGTCAGTCCTGGGTTTCTACTCTTTTCCACCCACTCTGTTAATAAAAACATCTTAGGATAAACATATCGATGAGAGAATTTTTACTTTATTGTTGCTTCTTTCTTTGTTTCCTCCAGAATCTTGGATTAGAAAGCGAAACTTCAGCCAGAAAGATACGGGCACATGGTTTCCCAAATAAGGACAAAGCCAATCCAGCTACACTGAAACATCTTAAACTGGGGGGAAAAAAAAGCATTCTTTTTTCCTCCATCGCTAATATATTTTATTCTGAGTTGTAGGAAATTCATTGCTTCCAAGGAATACAGCTGTCTTAGTAGATCATGTAAAAAAGACATAATCAAAGGTGGGTTTAGATCTTGACCCCTTAGGCTTTTGAACATCATGATTATGGTCCTGCATTGAGAACAGAAATTGAATGGAAACCAAAGAAAAAGTGGAAGCATAAATATGACATGTGTAAATGTTCCTGAGAGTATGGCTTGCCATATAGTCCACTCTCTTTAAGTCTTTATACTATTGTTCCTTTCATTAAAAGATATGGTGAATCATAAAATCTAGGTGAATCATTATATAAAACCCCATTTCAGAGTTACAGCACAGTGAAGGTGAATAAGGACTGCAGTATAGAGAAAAAAACAAACAAACAAACAATGAAGCTTTATGTCAAGATTATTTGTGAAAGCAAAAAGCTTTCCAAGGAATGCAAGCAGTGACTAGCAATAAGAATACCATAGATAGTCTTTTCTGCTTTTGGACCTTTCCATTTTTAGTTCTGCATAGGATCATTTTGAGCCAACTAGGCTATTTGGGTTTTATGATTATTTTCAAATGTTTATTTTGTTTAGAGATGATAATTTCTTTCAGGCATAGTGACCTTTTTCTTTCTTGTTTGTTTGTTTTTATAAACTTTGAAAACTAGGATACCTAAATGAGAGCAATTGTTATACAAAGGCAATGTCACACTGCCTTTCAAGGAATTTTGTACAGCTCTTAAAAAATTAGGCTACATTGGAAAGATTTTAAAAATATAACATAGCTGGTTGTTTTGTTGGTTTGTTTTTTGTTTTTTATTTTTTTAAGATCATTTCTTTGTTGCCATTCTTATTTCTATAGCAGAAGAAAATTAAAAGCTATTGTAGAGCTGCAGCAGCTCTTCCCACATAGATGACATATATACTTCCTGGTCATTGTGTCACAGGGTGCATAGATTGCAAGTATATTGAGCCCTGTAACATAGTGTACATCCACTGTTACTTGGCTTTAGATGGCTGTAAAGCATGAAAAGTATTACTTAAGGTTATGGAGGCCCATCTCCAGAGAAAGAGTCATCCTGTTGTAAAGCACGTCCTCTCTGTCTCTCGTTAACTAGATGGTAAGTCTACAGGAGTACTTTACTTAAATGACATGTATGCTACTTTTGCTTTTTAACAATTTAATCTAGAAATGTAAAGGACAAAATGATGGAACAAAAGGAATATACTTCTGTAAGTACAAAGTTCCAAGAACTAGGATACCCTTCATTTTCAGAGAAGTTAACATAGTGACCTCTTTCAAAGATATTAATGAATAAAGGCCATTCATCTGTGAGCATCTGAACACTCCCCCCTCCTAAGCACAGAGAAGAAATCTCAAGGCAGCAGTGGGCAGAGCTGAACTGGAGATTTTCCAGTTGAGAGATTAAGAGCTACACTCTATGGACAGTCATAAACACTCCACATTTTCAGTAGATCATATTAATGTACTTGCAGTACACACAGCAATTCACCATCTTCTAACCTGAATGAGACAATCTTGGGGGGAAAAAAGGCAAGCACCATCAGAGAACTCAGATTCATTCTATCCTTGTCTGTAAGTTTTTCTTCCAAGAAAATTTCTTCTATAGACCAAGCATAAAGATTATTTCAGAATTACCATCATCTAGTTTTCCAAGCTAATGTGTGTAATGAGTGGGCATTTCTTTGTTGTTGTTATTGTCTTAATATCATTGTATATGTATATATAAATATTTTACATTTTATTAATTTTTCTTTCTTTTATAATTTTCTTTTAGTAATTAAGAGCTCACTGGAAGTTATTTGATTTTGTGTTGCCACCATCTGGTTACTAAACTGAGAAAAGGTTCAGGTTCTTTAATGCTCTTCTAAAATTACAGAATGGTCAGGGTTGGAAGGGACCTCAGGAGATCATCTAGTCCAACCCCTGCTAAAGCAGGTTCACCTAGAGCAGGGTGCACAGAATTACATCCAGGTGGGTTTTGAATGTCTCCAGAAAAGGAGAATCCACAGCCTCTCTGGGCAGCCTGTTCCAGTGCTCTGTCACCCTCAAAGT
>JAVJGI010000060.1:88863432-88879864 GCA_035590275.1 Ibycter americanus
CCTGCGCTGCCAGGTCTCCTGGGGAGGACCTTGGCGATTCCAGCACGGAGACTGGAAATCCATCAAGCTGCAGCACCAGGAGAAACAGTGACCCTTGCACCCTTCATTTCACTGACAGAGATCACAGCTTCCATCTTTGAGAAGTGTCTTTAACACACATCCACACAAAAATCAACCAAAGGAATCCCACTAATGTTTATTTCAATAATATAGAAATATCCCCCCTTAGCCTAGCAATTCCTGGGGGTTTGTTTCGAGTCTCCATGTCTCTTTTTGGATAGTGACCTAAAAGCAGAGCTTACAAGTAAGGAAATCACATAACTAACGCTACTAAAAGTAAGTGGAAATGACAAGACATGTCTCTGTAAGTACATTCTGCCTCTGTGCAAGCCTCAGCTACACAGCTCCTCCAAGAAGCACCTGCAGCTCCGAGGGTGCCCTGCTCACTCCTCTTCACGCAGGTTTAGTTAATTGGCTTTGGAGGCCTCTATCGGCTACGAAAAGGAAATAACTGCGTGAATTCAGGATTAAACGAAACCATGCTTATGTGCATAGGTTTGGAAGTGGCTGTCTATTACTTTCTAAAAATATTTAAAACTGTTAACAAAAGGAAAAGAAAGAAGAAAAAACACCCTTCCATGTAAAATAAAGCTAGTCTGTTTATAAAATAAACAGAATAGCCATAGGGGGTAAAATGTTATTGGAGGGATGCTGATATTTCTCCTGAGAAAGACAAGAATAAAAAGCACAGGTTTGTCTAAAAAGCTCCTGACATTTGTTGGAGCCAGAAGCTGTATGTCGGGAAGGAAAAGTCTGTTGTGTTAGCAAAATATGTCACTGCAGGGAGCATGAAATCAGATTGAAGGAACATGCAGATAAAGCCATATATCAGAAGCAGATATAACGTAGCAGCACAGGTAAACAGTGTTTTTAACTTCTTGGGTTTTCCTTTTTACAATCAAACTATGTGTTGTTCTACAATGAATTGATTGTTATTCCAGAATGACTTGAAAGCTATCTACATAAGTAACACAGACTTTACAATGTCATCATACGAGTGCCCTTCCTACAGGTTTCAAGATCTGCACTGCAAGATCCTGGGTTCCACAGCAGATTTAGGGTAAAATTTGGTCCAGTATGGGTCATGTGGGAAAGGAGATTCAATACGCTGAAATTGTGTTTTGATAGACCCTGTCAATATGTCTTAGTCCTTAAACTGCAGAAATAATAACCCCAAACTTCTAATTACCATCAGCCAGGAGGTAAGTTTTATCGTATGCAACAAGACCTGCGTCATTACTTCATGTCTGTGGCAGGTTTGAAAACCTGGCGGCCAAAGTATGCAGCTGAAAACAACAGCTACCTAAGTATTATCCAGCCTTGTTAGCATGCCATATGCTAACTCATACCTATGAATCAATAAAAAAAAACAAATGATGGAAATTTTCTGTCATTTTTGTAGGCCAAATGTGATCACATAAATCATCCATTGTACTTTTAGCAGATCTAAATAATTTCTTTAAAATAAACTTGTTTGACTACTGCTTGTAACATTACTCTTAATTTGTTGCAAAAGCCTATAACACAAAAAATTATTTTCTTTCTAGTGGTGGCACTGTGATGCAGTTGGTTTTTTGGTAATCTAAATGGTAGGTTTACCCTGAAATCACCAGATAACAGAGAAAGTGTTATAGTAGCTAGTGTCATTCTTTGGCCATTTTTTTCTTGGAAAGAGTCCATAAACATTCTCCATACAAAATACAGTCTCTCAAGACTTTGTACTCTGTTGTACTGCACTTACTGAGAACTTATACGTAGAACAGCTCCCACATAACCACAGGGAAATATAAACTTCTCTTATTAACGCTGCAAAAGTAAACACTGAAAAACAGAAGCACTGAAGTAGCATGGTAACCATATCCAAGAAGGAAACAAATTTCAATACTTCTGAATGTCTTACTACATCTGAGAAGAAATAATTCCCCTGAGTAATCTATGACATTAATTAGAAGTATTATGGATGAACTGAAATCAGGGTTTGATGCTAAGAATATTGAGCAGACAAAGGATCCTCAGGCCCAAACGTTCAACCGGCAGAATTTGCTCCTCTTGAAGTGCTTCTCTCTCTGCTGTGATTATAAAGGAAGTTTATGGTGCCTAGGTTCAATTAATCTGGGTGCTAGTATGAATTCTCAGATCAAGCACATCATAGGGACCAGAACAGAATAGCACGTATCTGCTGCATCTGCTGTTTCTTCTTTTTTAGCTCTCAGAGTTTCACTACTGATCACACAAGAACACTGTAATTTCCTCAGCAGTACCTTCCCCTCCACGTTTACTGCATGGAGCAATGAAGTCCCTCATTTCAGTACTATGCTGAGCACATGGCTAGGTTTAGCACATGAGCCCCACTATTAAAGGCACATCACTGGCATTTTAGAAAATTACATTGTCTTACAACTTAAAAACCACAGATGTAGTATACTAAATAAATATATCCTTTCTGTTAGATTAATACCAAACCGCAGCACCAGCTAGAGGAAGTGAGCTTGCCAGGCTCTCTAACTGATGGATTTGAATGATGGCTTTCATTTTAAAGGTTTTGTCTGGGAACAGTGCTTTACACAAGTGTGACAGAGAAGCATGAGTATGCTGGTCATTATTTCAGCTGTTCTACAGACTTGGAGGAGTGATTTTCTGTGGGCCAGCTTCACTGCTGCATTTTCCATTTCTGTTTTGCTCAAAATTACTTATGAAACAGGTGCATGCTGAAACTAAAAGTTTTCATGGATAAATCCATTATTTTTATATCATCTTTCCTCGTCTTCCAAGAAGATATCCATTTATGGGATAAGATTATCTTCTACAAAACCCAGAGGAGAGTGGCAGCAAAAGAAGTTTTAAGTTGCCCACGTATATCCAAGGCTGCCCAAAGACAGTGCAGTGAACAAGGACTACAGTCATCCCACCTACCTTTAAAAATCAGTAAAGGACTTAAGATTACAGACACACACAATACCTCTTCCTGTGTCCCATTTATTAGGAACAATGTCTTCCACTAAGTGTTCAGTCATTGCATGCTCAAAACATCCATAATTTCACCTCTATACCATATAGAGGGGCTTACCCTCAAAGAAGATATATGTCATGTACATTCACACCAGATGTAGAAATAATCTCAAGATACTGACAAGCTGAAAACATTTTATGTGTACAAATCCATTCTGTGCTAGACTTAGCAGCTGTAAAATAGACACAAACATAACTATTGACAGAATCAATACTTCAAGGTATGTGTTCATACCATAGAAGGCAATATTAAAAAGTCTACACTGATAAACTTTTTAAAAACTTCACATTAACATTTATTATTATTAATATTATTCCCTCTGTAACAAAGTCCATCTTTTCATGTACTGCTTATCAGTTTTACTAGCTAATAAAAAGTTAAATTATGCTATCAATTCCCAATGAATGCCTAATATATAATACTTCCTCAGATCAAGGTCCTTAATAAAAAGAAACAAAAATGAGGTCACTGTTTTACTCGGCATTGTGATGAGCTAAGTTTACTATTACTCACGGTGTACCATCCTGAAACATGCTTCCTAAGACATAGACTAGACCATAGTTCACAGCTTTCTAAACACAAAAAATGTGTACTTAGATAAACACAGACACATATATGCATACACATGTACTTCACAGAAGGATGTGTTGTACTTTATGACCTTGAAGATGATTCATAAAGTACTGCTTCTCATATTGATCATAAGATATAAGCTACTTCACAAGATCCTTCACAATAGCTGTTATACTACAGAGTGGATCAGTAAATCTGTTAGTGGTGGTGTGGTCCCCCAACCCCCTGCATCCTAACCTTTATTTCCATGACAGTGTTCAAGTTATAACCACCACTGATGTTCGTAATGGCTGCAATGGATGTGTCTGGTTGTGATGGCTGTATCAGACTTAAAGTGGATTTGGGGGAGACAGACAATAAGATGATAGCCAGGGGCTAATTCTAACAATGCACCCACCTAACAGTGCTGGTCAAGGTCCAGCTCAAGCCAAGTTTGAAAGAAACTGACTTCTGTAGTTGGTATACGAAGATGGCTGTAAGTCCATTCGTTTACCCCATGAATAGTGGACAGCCCAGGGCCCGTAGAGCTCTCCTGCATAGCAGCAGGCTGCACACCAGGATCTCACCTTGAGCAAGGACACCTCTCAAGGTTACTCTGCAAGGCTGAGAGATTCCTTGTCGCAACAGATTCTCAGTAAATGATTAATAGCACGATGAAGTTTGAAATCTTAGCTAAGTTGTATAAAGGATTGATTGTGCACATATAATCCTTTAGATATAAACCATTGACCAAACTGAAGACCTAGCTGCACCTAAACTCCCCTCTGAGAAGGAGTTTATAATGCAAAGGGATTCTTTCTGAACCTCATGACTCAACAGGAGGGTCTCCCTGATAGCTTTGTCTGACCCTGTCCTCTGTGCAGTAAATAATCAAGTGTGTCTTGCCATCAAATCTTGTTAAACCACTGTTGCATTTACTACCAAACTTTGTTAAATGGCTGATTTCTACCAATAAACATACTGTTGCTTCTCTCTTACAAGTGAAGTGTGTCACTCCATCCATGACTGCTCTTTATGATACTGTAGTGAATGAATGCAGTATTTTTACTTCATAATATATGACTTCTAGTCCAACACAGAGAAAAATTTTGAAGTAGAAACTACCTGTTTAAGAAGAATTCCCACCTGTTTCTAAGGGAATGCATATGCAAAAAAAAGTCAGGCCCAAGTCTGGCATTAGCTATGCTTTGTATTGTTTGTTCTCACCTACTTGCTAGAACTTTTAACACGGCAATACTGGCTGTAGTAAATATTGGTATTCTGACTGTGTCTGGTGGATTACACTAAATTATCCTCTCAAATTTGGGATTGTGTACCATAAACTATCATAAACTATATTTCACCTTTCATCAGCTAAGTCTCTAAGAAGAAAAACTAAGATGATGTGAGATTTGATCAACTCCATGGGTCACACTGAAGCAGCACTGACCAGAAGGTCTCGAGAACAGAGGACAATGTGAAAGCTGCCAGGTTAAAGAGCACTGAGTGTAACTACACGCTGATCCTCATCCAGAGGAAATGCTGAAGAAGAACCGTTGACATTATGGAGAAGCATTAACATTGTCTGCCTTCCTTTTGGTGAATATATTTAATGTGTTTAGGTCGGTGATACTGATACCGCATTTCTGTGGTAATGGTATGTAGGCAGGAGAAAGTACAAAATTCATGGACAGGAGAACGATCCCACAGGGATAAGTAAGAAAGCAGCAAAGAGAGATTTATTGAATGAATGTTTGCACTCACCAGATATAATAAAACTTGAATGATATCAAGCAATTCATGTGCATATATGAGATACACATGGTCATGTTGACCACTTATGGCCTGCCCTTCTTCTTTTAATTTTCCCAATGGCAATATAACAGCTTGAATGAAAACTGAGGATAAGCTGATAGGAATCAGAACAGAAAAGCTGGCAATAAATATTTCATTAAAAAAGGTTTTCTGAAAGGCCATATAACCTTTTGTTTAAATTCTTCAAATCCAAAATGTATTAGGCTCAAACAAAATAAAGTTATTTTAATTAGGTATAGGTAATCTGAATTTATACAGCAACCATTAAAGGGAGAGTCATTATGACACTGAGACAAATCCAATCACTTAGGCCAAAGACTGAGTAGAGTATCTCCAGAGAAAATAGGCCAAAACAAGTGTGTATTATCTAAGGGACAACTAAGGGTTGTGAACTGAATAATTAATTACAGCTGTAACTACACATCACATAATTTTTGTGTATGTTGACAAACATACATACATACATATATTGGTCTTGTGCTGGGGAGGAAAAGAGCAGAGGGAGACAGTCTTTTTGCAATAAAGAAAACATCACAGCTTCATTGCAAGAGAAATGTGAGCCCGGTTATATACAGAAAGCTGTGGCTGTGTTATTATTAGTTAGACAAAGGAGTGCATTAAATAACAATTACATGGTCTGGTTTAAAACAGGAATGGTAATCAAAAGACTAAGATTCAGTTTCTGATGTTGCCATATATCTTCTGTACTGGCTAACCATTTTGCTCTTGTTAACAGGAGGATACAGCACTATTTTCAGTTAAACTACACCACCGTCAAACTCACAGTAGCCCGGAGCTGAAGCCATGAGAATTGTAGTATTAATCAAAATTCAGTTGTTCTAATCTGGTGAAACCTAATGAATTAAAGAACTACAATCCTTCTCTAGTCTTAAGTGAGAACAGTTGTACATCTTCTGTATAACATGAATCTTTGCACAATGACTAATCCTGTTCCCAATAAAATCAGTGGAAGTTTTACCACTAACTTCACAGTCAGCAAATTCAACAGAATAATGAGAAAGTCTCCATACTCCCAGCACCAGCCCTTTAGCAAATTTGTGTGGCATCTTAAATAACTGTGGTCCTGACCAAGGACATTTGTCAAATGAACTCCTATCCAAATGAAAGCTCTGTTTTAAGAACCATCCACTTTGTATGTCTTTGTATGTACCAGAAGTCATGGCAGCAGCTCTGTACAAAGGTGCTCTGGGATCAGGAAGCAGAGAGAGATGCAAAGCCAAAGGCACACTCCTTCAGTATGAACTGTATGACAGCTCTATGGTGTCTATCTTTTTTGGACTAGGTGACCTCCAGGCACTCCTTCCAACCTAAATAATTCTCTGATTACATGATTCAAATAATGTACCAGTATACACTAGTGCACACTGTGTGTATACACTAGTATACACTGCTTCTATACCTTTGTATACATAGTTGCTTGCTTATGGTGGTTGACGCTTTAGTCTTTAAAATATGTCAATTTGGTTCACCACTTCTATTCTAGCAATTTCAAGTAGACAGTTTCTCTTTCTTACTGCTTACCAATTCCATACACCAATATCAATCTGCTGTAACAGGACAACTTTGTTGATTTGAGACAAGATTATTCCAATAACATTCCATTTAATACCCAAATTCTGATATCTTCAATCAAACAAAGCTGGTCACTGCTGGAAAAGCAAATTCAGTAAAAGATCCAAAGACCTTAAGAAGAGTACAATGCATACATAAACTATTTCTGACTATGCAAACCTCCTTAACAGAATATAAAACTACATGTATTATAGCAACAGTGTATGTATGTGTATATAGTATCTGTAGGTATAATGTATAATATAAACTGTGTATACTTTAAAATTGTTAGCCTATATTCCATACCGAAAAAAAATAATTCAGATATGCTGGAAATTTGCAGTAGTATCCAATCAGAACATAGAAGTAAAATTATTGCCTAAATAGCAAATATACACAAATATGTGTACATATATATGTATGCTTATGTATGCTTATGTATGTGTGTGCTTCTATATGTTTTGTGGATGGATTATAGACAACATGTACTAGGAAAGAAGAGTAAATTACGGATGAAATAGATTGTGAAAGGATGTTTTGATGTACACATATTGCATCAAGTTGACATGTATGCATGGCTTATACAAACCTTACACACAAAAATGTATATACTGCTACTAATTCACATTATTCTATTGAGATCGGCAATATTGTTTCCCATGCAGTGTAGCCCAGTTGTAAATGGCTATATAAACACAAAACAGTGAAGAACCAGGCCTTTGAATTGCAAGGAAGGGGAAATCTGGCTCCATTCTCAACAATGAATATTTAATGGTTCCCTGTTCCACTTACATCTGACAATCCTTTCTACCAATTATCCTTTTCACCAACTCTAGCAGTAAAGACAAGAATAAAATACCAAAGCTGGACTGGTTGCTTAACCCTTCACATAAACCTCTGTACACTCAGGCAAATGTAATAAAGTCAGAACACTTTTTCTCCTCTTTTTTTGATACAATTGCATAACTGATATGTTGCACCCTCTTCTACGCGGTGAGAGTTTCATAGTGATTACTGAGATTGTATATATAATCTTATACACATAGATACATGCCCATATGCACAAACACAACACAGATGCATATAATATCCTATCATATCCTGGGATAAGAAATGTCTCAAGGTTTTTTTGCTTTCCTCTTATTAGAAAAATTCATTGATAGTAGTTACTGTTTGATCAATACACAACTGGGGGAAAAAAACAAAACAACAGTAAAAAAGAGAAAATCCTCAAGATATCTAGGCAACCAATCCTCTCCACATTGTAACAACTCTCTTGAGTGAAGAGACTTCCTTGGAGTTGGTGAAAAATTAGCATCTTTGCCAAAGCCCCTTGGTGACAAAAGACACAGATTTTGATATTTCAGCCCTAAACACAAAGAAGTAGAACCAACAAAACATAAAAGAAAATAAATCTATTTAATAATCTGATTAGTTTTTACCTTCCAGTTTTTCTGTGATGGAGCTGTATCCAGTGACAATGTAAACATTTTACTTTGCACAATATAAGAACCACAATAGAAGAGTGTAATTAGTGCTGGAAAGACATTCTCAAGGAAGTACTTTGATTTCAAAAGACTGTTGGAGTGATTGTCACCCCTGCTGTGCTTGGATTCTCTCTTGATGTGCATAAAGTGTGAATGCAGAATGCATTATTATGAAACTCACTCGTCCTTGCATTTGTGTGCTCATTGCTTTTGCCATCTTGTGGTGACCAAAAATAGAAACCTACAGAGCAGCATATTATTCACACTATAATAATGTTGCTGCATTTTTTAATGAATACTTCAGCGCACATGCTGAAGATCTACAACTCAAACCATGCTCTGCATTTTGTTGTTTATTTAACAAATGGGCATTCATTTTCCTTTTAAGATTGAGCTCACTGGAAAATACAAATCATAGTCTAAACACTGAAAATAAGCACAAACATGAAATGATTTAATACTACATATCAAAACACACTATGAGAACTTTTTTAAAGGAAGTGCTGCTATTCTGTCAGCACATATAAAGGCAATACCTTTATGAAAACTGCCACGTAGCCCAGCCATAGAACAGTTTAATGTGTGATAAAAGAAATTGGATTTGGACTTCATAAACCAGTCAATAATTATTTACGGAACAGAATAATTTTCAGGCTTTCGTTTGTGGTTTCTTCTTTAAATTATCAAGGAAAGCAATGAATATAAAGTACTGACCTCTCCTAACTTTAACTTCTAAAAGAAGTAGCACATTTCATTTTTGAGCTAGTTGTCCCAAAGGAGAGAAGATGAGGCCTTCTGTTGCTAAGCAAGGGTTTGCCAGTTATTTCAAGCTTTAGCTGAGTACAAGCAATAATCACTACTGCCTGAAATATATTGGAATGGAAGTACATGGGACCATTCATGACACTTCATCAGCATGCAGGAGGCAAACAGTGTGACTGCAGTGATTGAATACAGGCTCAGACTACTGGCTTTAATCTCCACCTCATTCATTCAGGCTTTACTTTTGGCACAGCTGTATGATAAACACTTTGACATTCTTCCTTGCCCACCCTCCATTGGAATCCCATGATTGCTGTGTGTATGTTTGTTACGCATTTAAGGTAGTCAATCTTCTCCCCCCTCCCCTCCCCCCCCCCCCCCAAAAAAAAGGCAATAATTATTTAGATATGAGTAATCTACAGGTTAACTACTGTTACTATCAAAGCAACATTATCTTACTGAAAGAGAACTAAGTCATGTTCACTTTGCTTCTGCAGACATCTTAAAAAAAAAAAAAACAAAAAAACAAGGTAAATTTATAATTAATAATAATTTTTTCTCCTAACTTCTGTGCGAAATTGCATTATACAGTGAATGTTTAAAACAAATAAAGTATAACTGGCTTACAATGGGATTACACAAAATGTTAACACTATTTCTGATGTTAAAGAAAATACAGATCATTACTCAGTATTGTTTTATTTGGTTGGTTGTTTTTTGTTTTTAATTTAATAATTTTTGTTGTATATCACACGTGTTCTCACCAAAAGGAGGTCATACGCAGTTCCATATCACCAGTTCCCTGAATTTGCCTTGAGTTCACACCCAGCAGGTACTAAGGTTCCTGAATAGCTTAGGGCCTACTTGATAGCTTAAGCATACTATGTAACTCCATAAAGTTAATGGAGTTACATATGTAAAGCCAATAAGCAGTAGCAACATCTGCAGCTGGGTAGCAATTGTTTTGTTGATGTGACACATGTCAAAAAAAAAACCTTCTCTTTTATATTACTTCTTCCTCATATTAAAATACCTAATAGTTTTGGTGAAATCTGCCTGGTCTGGTTTAAGAAGTTAGGCTGAGTTCTCCTGCTCAGTATGCCAGGCTCCCTGACATCACAAGTCTGTTACACAAAACTATCACAGCTTTTCACTTGCTATTTATACTGAAATTGATGCCGTTTGATCACTACAACAGTTGTAATTTAATAAAAAAGGTCATCTTATATAAAACAAAATAGTATAAAGAACCTACTTAATACTCTCCGCTGACAAAGATGGGAAAATATTTGCAATTTAGCTGACTGAAGGCACGTGCTTATCCCTCAGCATCCAGAGATCAGTGGGACAGAGCCCTGCAGAGGGCTGGTTCTAGAGTGCCTGTTGCTGATGTGAAGATGCCATTTCTATTACCCTAAGTTTTATCTGCTGCCAAAGAGTTACTGAGCAGCCAACATAAGAAAAATAAAAAGAGAGAAAAAAACCAAAAAAACCCATCACACCCTGTTCATACAACATTCAACACCATCTCTTTCAGCTAAGTAAAGAGCAATTGATAGGCTGCATTGAAATCTGGAGACAGCAAACAGATCACTGAGTGAAGGAGATAGAAAAGATGAACTTTGCAGGTTCCCAAGGAGATGCAGAAATATCCTTGGGACAGCTAAAACAAATCTTTTAAAGAAAAAAATACTCAGTCAACTACAAAGTCATCTAAAAGGATCTAAAATCTGTCTCCAGAAAAATGAAAACAAATTTTGTATTTTTTACTCTCTCCTTATATCCAGGTTGAACTTACAATAAAGTCTACTACGTTTCTAAGCATATGAAACATTCTCTGATTCAACTTCCACAGAGAAGTGGAAACCTAAGTATTTGGAAAGACCCTCTTGAGCTTTTCTGTATTTAAGTAGCAGTAAACAATCCAACACCTTCCACTCCTAAGTACTCTTATCGTATTATGCACTCTTAAGGAGCCAGTTTCATTACCCATTTACTTCAATCAGAAAAAAACCCACCTTGAACCTGAAAAAAACATAATAGTCCATCAATTGTGAGAGAGGAAAATCTTCAAAGCAGCAACAACAAAGGAATACAGCACACATAGTAAGAGAGACTGATCTTATGACTTGTATATCCTTATGGAAAATGGAGCTAGGATGACTCCATCTCCACTGTAGTGCAAGTACATTGAACTTTCAGCTAAAGACTGATACCATTATATTTATTCAATACTTTCCTACTGTAACAGTTCTGTCCTTCCTACAAACAATAATTGACTAGTAGTAATTGGTCAGTAATATTGAATGATGTGACGACCACCATTCACACATGTAACACACATTATAATTTTTTTAAATCTTTATTAAAAACCAGAGAGTGTCACCACCACAAAACCACCACAAGTTTTAGAGCCAACTCCAAAATGTTCATACTGGCAGCTTAATTCAAATAACTTATCCTTAATTAAAAACAACAGGTTTCCTTGCCAAGCAGTTAAATGCACTACAAAAAAAAAAAAAAAAAAAAAAAAATAACAACTATCACAACTGTTCAACAGGGTACACAATCTGATGTATTTATAACAGATATGAAAAAAACCATTCTGTTCATTAGACATCTATCTCTTAAAGTAGCTGTTCTATCAACTGTTCTTATTTTTAATGTAGAAATTATTTAGGATGTATTTTAAGTGGTGAGCTAACAGACTAACAGACCATAGAAAAGGAAAACTGACAAGCAATTGCAGGTAACATACCCACTTACTGGAAATATAAATGATGAATATCACAGGAGATATCATCAGTGCATTGTGACCCGCTTAAAAAACCCAAGTCTTATTTTTTGATTCCAGCAAAGTTAGAACTTCCTTTTAACACCATCAGGCAAAGCAGCTTGCTCTCGTTTTTCCATCTTACTTTCTTTCCTTATTAAATGTAGGGCAAGAGCAACCTTGCTTCCCAATGTAAGGGTTTATGAATTCCCATTCATGGTGTCCAAAGATTTGCAAGACAACCATCCTGACCTTGGTTAAAAAGAAAATCGCTCTGAATGAGTTTAATGAGGATTTGAAGAAATGGCCTTGGAGGTGTAGTTTGAATGAAAATGTAATAGTGTCTACATTTTGCCTTGTACCTTATGAGAAGGCACGAAACAAATTCTATTTGGCATTTTGCATTTGCTACTTTCAATCCCCACACAATCTGCTTACACAAAGGAGCTAATAAAACTTACCCGAATAAGTCATTATTCCTTTCATCTGCAGTATTTAATCTCATTTTTTTCTGTTGACTTCAGAAATAATATATTAAGACAACCGAACAGTAAGTCAGTACCACTGTGGGTAAACTTAAAATTTATCAGACTTCTTAGGCAGCTAATGATTGTTGATGTCTGAAACATTTCTTTTTATTTTAGCTGGGAAGTTCTTCTACTGCTCTACTAACAAATTGAACAAAATCTGTGGGGTGGTGGTTTTTTTTTTAATATTTTAGAGAGAATGCTTTTTTGTTTTAAAACACACACCACTACTTCACTGAAATTTAGATACCTACTCTGCTTTTAAAATAAACTAACTCATCAACAAAAAGTAGCTAGTGTATTTTAGTACTTTTCCACCCTTTAAATACACTTCAGACGTGGTCTTATTTGTCATGTCCTCTTTTAGATGTCATGGGCCAGAAATGCCATCAGTCTGAATTTCAATTGATATTGCACAGACATGTCAATGTTAATGACAGAAGAGATACTTATTTCCCTGAATAAACTTGTGTAGGTAACTGCTAGACATAGAGCTAAGTAACTAATTGTGTAAGATACAGCACAACAAAGCCACATGCTTATCAGAGCATAATCAAATCAGATGACATAGAATGAGATTTGCTGAGTAAGACCTCGAAGCCCAGAACTCCCTGCAGTTTTGCTCAGCAAGACAACAGGATTTTCCCACTTACTTCAGTAAGAACTGTGTAAAACTCTGTATGATACTACTTTCTGCTCATATAAACTAGCCCAAATTCAGTGTTGAGAGATTCATACCAATGACACAAATGGTTAAATGTAATTTTTAACATGTCCTTTTATTGCACTAATTTACATGCCCCCACAACCAGAGTTTGAAAAATCACCGAAAGGGTGCCGTTTGAATGTCATCTTGTTCTCCAGCTGTTTGGAGTGTCTCAACTGCTTCAGCATCTAACCAGAAAAGGATGAGTAAAAATAAAAGTAGTATTTCCACCTCTGTAATAGAACTGAAAACTAAAAATCTGTATCAGAAGAATGCTAACCTATATTTCTGCAGGTACAAGTTTAAGAACTATATGCTAGGAGAAAAAGTTTTCAGCAGAAGTCAGTGCCAACCTTAGCTGGAATAACCTGTGTTCTTTAGGCTTCACAGCTTGTCTCCTGAAAGTTCTCTGGCAACATGTGCTTTTTCACATTTGTCAGCTAAATCAGAGATCCAAATGCAAAATATAACATTAAAGAACAGTGAGTGCATTTGCAACGCTCCTTGGAGAAATCAGGTACACATAAGGCAATGACTATATTACACATTATAAGCAGTATAAGAAGTATAAGCACACTGTAATGTAACTTTGTTAAACTATTTTGATAAAGTTACAACCAGTATTCTCTCCTAACATGAGTGCATACTACTGATATTCTGCTTTTCAGAATACTTAGCTATCCCTAGGTATCAATGACACAAGATACATGACAACTTGGCACAGTATTTCAAACCACATACTATTACCCTAATTATTCACAATGCTGTACAAGTACAGACACAGAAGTATGGAAAACTGTCTACTCATATTGTGTTTTCCCCTGATTATGAAATGGAACACAATCAACTTGTCTACATTTCAACTGTGACACATCAAACCAGTTCTACCGAAGAACTTAAACCAGTAGTTTTCAGGCTCTTTGGATTAATTTCTCATTACACTCTGCAAAATTCACTGCAAATGATCAGTACAGCTGTAGGGAGGTAAATAGTAAATTTTACTGTAGTGTGGTTGCACATATCTGCTGCCAATTGTGGACCAATGACAGTCCACAGATGAAATTTGGGAATCAATGGCTTATGTGTCCTGCCACAAAAAGTTTATTTACAATATAGGTCAGGTTTTGTGGAATTTGCCATAATGCTAGGCAATGTCTTTGCCAATGAAATAATAATCTAGTACATCATATTGCTGAGTTATTAAATCTGGCATTCTGTTTCAGAAATAGCTGATGTTGAAGAAAATTTCTGAGGCAAAGGACTGATGATGCGGCAACATTTATACATGCCTCATATAGAAAAAAATATGCAAAATACGTGGTATGATGCCTTAAGCAATCACTTTTGCATCATAGTAAGATAGCCCATATTAATGATTAGTCTTGGACTTGCTAAATGCTGCCAAGGATCACTGAATCCTAGGGAGCAAAACTACTTTTTTAGAAGAAAATATGCTGTGGAGTGATAGCCTTTGTAACTGTGAATATCACCAATGAATAGTATTTTAATCAACAAAAACTACTAGCTATCCCAAATAGTTAAGCCAGAAAAAAAAAGCACTAAAATGATGTAAAATTTCACAAAATGCTTGAAGGGCATTACAGCTGCAAATCCAGCTACATGCTTGTCACTCAAACCACATCGTACTGATACAGACCTCACTGAGTACTCCTCTCCAAATCTCTTCGAAAGCCACACACAGAGTATGATTTTCATAAATCCTTTGCTGTTTTATGAGACATAAGGTATATAAAAATTTGCATCTGTCACCTTCCCCCCCCTCCAACAGCAATTTAGTAATGTATATACATTAGCCATGTTACATAAAAGCTTATATTTCAGATCTAGAATAAATGGGTCTAATCCCGTTGCTATTATCCTTTAAACCCTTTTATAGAGCGAAGCTTTAAATCACAGGCTTCAGAAGGAACCTTGATCTTTTTATTATTACGCTATGACAAAATCAATTATTATTATCATGAGGAGAAAACCACATTTTTCATGAAAACATTGACTGAATATATGTTATATATGCCCTAAACACATAACTTAAGAACATTTTCAATAGTAAGTCTTTTAGCAGCAGGTATACCACTAACCCAAGTCTTCTCTTCTGGGCAATACATTAGACAAGAATATTTTGAAAACTTTATCTTTCTCCATGTTACTTAAAGATTTGCAGCAGATTTTGAAGATTACTACAGGAAATTGTGACAGATTCCATCTGGTGTAAGTCAGTGCTGTTCCAACGAAATAAAATGAATTACAAAACCAAAAATCCGATCCTTTGAGGGGAAGCTTTAAATCATCTGAAAATATACGTATGTGCTTCAGTATTAATCCTACCTTTGTAAAGATACAGTTTATATCTTCTTCAGCTTCTTAAAATACTTGTTGCATTTACCTGTCAATCATTTTTGACTAGCAAGAACAGTACTTCAAAAATTCTTTTCAAGTAAAACCAAAAAAATCTTTTAAATAGCATTGAATGGTCATTTTGTTTTATAATGTTTCTGTTTTAAAAATACTTAATTAGAACCTTTGAATAGAATACAAATATCACTTTTGGCATTTTTTTTTCCTACTTGTTATTTACTTTTCTTCAGTAAATCTAGCATATGGCTTCTAAAGGCCTCCAGTGCATCAATTTTGAGCTCCTACTCTCTAATTTGTCTTGAACAAATTTCCTTTACTTATTTTTCTATCACATAAGTGCATTTCCTAGGATGATTATGCTCACATTCAGTTTGTAGGTTTTTTTGTCCCTCTCATTTATTAATCTTGACCATTTTCAAATGATGGAATGATATCTTCTTTAACATGTATATTTCATTACATTTTAAATATTACTATGGGCTTCAACTATTATTATGCATAGCCTAGGCAAGCAAAACAGTGAAAGGAAACATTTTCACTATGAATTTACAATGCATTAATTAATCATGGGTTTGAGAAGTAAGACAATCTGCATATCTACACAGTTACATAGATATAGGATTGTACAGTAAGTAACTGAGGCACTGGTCAGGTAAAGATGTGAACACCACAAACTAGAACAATAAATAAATTGACATTAATTTATACCTAAGTGTCTGAACTTTAAAAGCTTTGTTATAAAAGCTTTGAAATTTAAGGCTATTGCTGAACATGAGATTATTTCAGTAGGAA
>JAVJGI010000060.1:88879974-88893623 GCA_035590275.1 Ibycter americanus
GCATACGGCGCAGGGAGGGAGGGAAGGAAGGAAAAGAAAAATAGCCTTCAGTCCAACAATATTATGAATCTCAGGTTCCTCTCCCAGTTGCATCAGGTAAAAGAAAGGTATTATACTTTCATAGCTCAATTAAGATCTGCTCTAGACTACATTTTATATAATTCTGTTTCTTCTGTTATTTGTACAAGACAAACTGCTATGGTGAAACACAAACTTTTCTTCTTCAAACTGAAGATTAAATTATTGTATCTACACATAATTGTTTACAAAACAAACAGATAATGTTTGTAGATGTTAAGGTTATATGTATACCCATAGCATCATAAGTTACTTTATTTTAAGTATAGATTCAAATGTATTCTGTTTGTGCTTTAATACAAAATTCAATACATGCTCTGTATGTAATGGAAGAAATTAAAGGTATTTATGAGGATGAGAACAATGTTGCCCTTGTCACTTGCCTTTAAATAGTCTATTTTGAAAGAAATACATTGTTTAGGATGCAACATTAAACTGTGAACGAAAGCATAATTGATCTGGATACTGATTTTGCTCAGCTGTAGGAAGGAACAGGAATTATTTCAAGGCATATTCTCAACTGTGTCAGAACCTACATGGCCTACAGAGAAACTGAAAAGGGTGCATCTCTGAGATATCAAAGTATCTTATAACAGCATTTTAAGAGCTCTACTGACAGCTGTGATTAGCTGGAGCATATGCTGACCTCTTTCAGCTAACATCACTCCATTCTGCTAGCACACATAAGATTAGACAAACTAAACAGCCCAGAGGATCTCTTCTAACTTTGGAGGAGTACACATATTCTCTTTCTCTCTCATTTATAATCTGCAGCAAAGCAGAAGAAAGGTTATTCCCTCTGTAATTCCTGCTTCAAAATATTTTGTCTGGATGCGTATTCTTATATGCAGGGCCCATATGCCCATGTTGCTTCAGAACTATACATGGCAAATAAGTACCAGTCCCCCACCTCTCTACAGCACTGGTAATGAATCAGAACTCCATCCAGGTCTCCAGTTTAAAATATCCAAGGTGAAGGAGGAAAAGTTATGAACTTGCAATTAGATAAATCACTTGAGGAAGGACTGCTAGATAAAAGTGATCTTTCTTTCTTTCATGATGTTCTGTTACACAGTGGTGGCTCTAAGCAGCAGTCCCCACAAAACATCCTATATTTGGAAAACAGTCTTAGGATCCAAAGTTGAATAAGGATTGAAAAAAGTCTCCTACAAAAGCAGTGGCACATCAGCAGGTCTGTAAGGTTTGGTAGATTTCGGAATGAAGCTCTAGGTGGCAGCTAGACATGCAGCCTCCATATGCTAGGGATGGAGGCATTCTGAAGAAAGTAAGACAGCTATGTTAATCTAAGGTGGCTCCAGTTCAGCAGACAAACTGCTTCCCACACGGTTAGCTATCCAGTAAGACAATCTGTTGAAACAGCTGATTTCTAGCTCACTTTGTTTTCATATGGACAAACAAGGATTCTTCCTGAAAGGCCTCATCCTGGCAATGTAAAAAGAGACAGCTTGCCTGGGAAAAGTGTAAGAAGAACTAGCACATACACTGGGGCAAAGATAGGCATCCTTGGCTCAAATAAAATCCAATGCCTTAGTTAGAAAATAAAGGGTGTTTTCTGAGGATAACATATCACATAAAAATGTGGGGGAGAAGGGTGTAAATATATATATACACACACCATATTCATATATAAAGAATCAGTCACAAGAATCCAGATTTTTCCCCCTCTATTGGTTGCAAAGGAATAGCCTTAAGGAAACATGACAGAAGCTAAATTTGTCTGAAGGCTCAAAGAGCTGGCCCACCACTAATCTAACAATTGGGTTAAGGTATGGACTATGATAACATACTGGAGGAAATACTATTAGTTTCTCTGACTGCAGATTCGCAAGCATATCTTCAGGACCTCTGAAGCTGGTCTAGCTCTATCATTTCCTTTTGATGTTTCAGCCAAAAACATTGACTTCAGAATGCACCTCCTCCTTCTTCACCTTCCCTTTACATTCCTGTTTGCAGTGGCTCACGCAGTTTACAATTAAAATTACAATTGCAATTACAAGGGTAAACCCCTGATTAAGTAATTTGGTGACTGAAATCTGCTAGTAGTTTGTATTGAGCCACAAAACCAGAAATAACTTCATGTTATTTTCCTTCCTCTAGTATAAGATGCAAAATATGCATTTGGTTTACTTTATTGGTAGCTGAGGTCCTTTCTACATACGGGTAGAAAGACTGACACATCTCATTAGTGCGAGCTCCAAGACAGTGATGCATATATTGAACTTCAAGGTCAACTACAAACTTTGATCTCTGAGATCACTGAAGTGAAATATCCATCCAAGGAAAGAGGAATTAATCACTGTTAACTTTAAAAAAGTGGAATTGAGAACTGGTCCCTATATCCACTATGTGCTATCCACAGGGAAATCTTGCAGAGCTCTTTACTACCCCATCAGGGGAATGATGATTAGGCAAATAAACCATTAGGAGCTATATAGACACATACTGTATAAACAGATAATAGTCCACTGTAGAAGACAAGCACTATCCACAAAACAAGCAAAAAAACCCCAAACCCAGTTAATTTCATAATAAGTTCAGTCATTCCAGCATCCAAACAGTATATGCAACTGAACAGAAAGGAGGCTCTAGCAAAAGAAAGCTGAGGAAAGATCATGTTCATTCAAAATTCAGTCACCACTAGAAGACGGGAACAAACTTTTTAGTCGGGCCTGTTGTGATGGGACAAGGAGTAATGGTTTTAAACTACGGGAGGACAGATTTAGACTAGATATAAGGAAGAAAGTTTTACGATGAGGATGGTGAAACACTGGAACAGGCTGTCCAGTGAGGTGGCAGATGCCCCATCCCTGGAAACATTCAAGGTCAGGTTGGACAGGGCTCTGCACAACCTGATCTAGTTGAAGCTGTCCCTGCTTATTGCAGAGAGGTTGAACTAGATGACCTTTAGGGGTCCCTTCCAACCCAAACCATTCTATGATTCTAGGAAACATACATCAAGACACTTGACATCTTTGCCAGAGTCCACTGTTCAGGAAAGAGCATCACTCCAGTTTTACTGGTAGTGAAAGACTGGTATCAGGACTCTTTTCTTTTTTTTTTTTTTTTTTTTTTTTTAAAGACATTTGGTGCCAGAAGATTCCACTGTTTGACTGACATGGTGGAGTCTTCACAGAGGTAGTTAATCTGCAGAAATAAAGATGCTTTCAATCCAAAAATTTGATTGAGACTTTGAAGTAAGCATGTTGCTGGTCAAGATATACAAAGCAATGATCCCTTTTAAAGCTGCAGACTCTCAGCGTCACTGTTCTGAACTTGGATTTCTGAGTTTCAGAATAGGTCTACAGCCTTTTTAATACCAGGAATAAGGTACTGTAAAAAAACCCCAACATAGGCAATTCTATTATTCCCTAGTCCAATAAGTATTTGTACCTTGTCAGAGCAGGCCCTCATGGACAAGGTGTCCAAGACAAGGAAGAAGGGTCGGGTGGAGAAAAGTTGAAAAATGAGTAAAATACCCATTGGATGAAATATGAAGCCTGCACAACCCCAGAGTTTTAAGACTCCCATGATGGATAAAGTATAATAAGTATGGAACTAAGGGGAAAAATAAAAAAAAAAAAAGTTTAAGCATGTCCATCTTTCTTTCAAAATCTGCATATTTATTGGAAAGTGCAGGACTGAATAACATCCATTACTAGGTCACTGATACATCTCTAGGGTTCCTGGCATTTGAAATACTTTGAAGCAGGGCATGGAGACAATCCTTATTCTAGATTTCTAGATTTCATGGCATTGGGAAAGGCATATCACAATCTGCACTCAAAACAATTCCCAGTGGAAGTGCTGAGGTGCCAACTGTCTGAATGTATTTTCACTTTAGTTGGGATGAGCCTAATGGCAGGATCATAACAACACACACAACTGTGTAAGTAACCTCTGGGGAGCAGAATGCCCATCCATTTGCCCAGTGATTTTGGGAGCATCTTCCCCTGATAGCATGTTCTTGGAGAGACTGTTTACCTGAAGGATTCTTGTAAGATCTAGGAACTGAAGCAGAACTTCAATAATTACTAAATTCCATCACATTTGGTTGCATGTTTTCTCAGTAGATATTCTTGGTATTTGTACTGCCCAAAATTCAAATCCAGCCTAAATGGTGTGATTCATTCAAATATGATTTCCTCTAAGGCATAATAACGAATCACTCTGAGTACCACATTTGGAGGAGCAGTGGAAGAAGTGGTAGATTAAGTCTGTATTACTAGTACTTTACATTCTGCTCAATCTTAATAAGGTAAACAAAAGGTAATGAAAAGAACTGAGGATGTGTGTGGTATTTACCATTCATTTCCACTAACAGGTACAATATACTGGTGTATAGGACTTAAACTGCAGGCTCTTTGGGTATGTCTGAGGCAAAAAAAGTCTTGAATGCTCACTAGAAAAAACATTAAACTTTGTTTTCCATGATGATTCCATCTACCATTGGAAACTGCTTACAGCACCTATAAACAACGAACAATTATCCAGATAAAATTATTGTCAAGTCTCTTTTTCATCAAGCAACTATTTACTACTAATAAATACACTTTTGCAACATTTTCCCCCCATATATCAGCTTAGCAACACCTGTTATTAAACTAATAACCCAAAACACTCTCATGATTACACTTCTGTTCAATTCTTGTCACCATAGATTGATGTCTTCTCACTGAAAATCCTAAGAATGTCACTGAAACTGGCTTTTCTACAGCAATATGAAATGACATTTTTGTTTAAAATTTCCTGCCACAAAAATTTATTTTTCCATTATGATTCACTGAGAATGCAGGACATTTCCTGGCTAGGAATTAGCCATATTAAAGACTGGCAAACTATGTATACTGATGGTAGTTGAATAGCCTTTGGACCATTTATACTATTTGCCATGAATAACAACCTATAAAAATGTAATATATAAAAAATGTGCCTATCTTCCTTCATAACAAGTTTTGAAAAATAACACATCCATTTACTCTACCTGTGCTCCTTTGTCTTACAACAGAGTACAGATTTGGGTACAGAGGTCATTACAATGGGATAAACCAAGAGCATCTAAACCGAAGTTTGAAAGTATGATCTACAGTACTGTAAAAAACATTGATAACAATATGTTGTTTTAAAAACAGTATGATGCTACAAAAATAGCACTATGCTACAAAAAACTCATAATTAAAGATCTCTAATAAAGTTTACGTTATAATGTCATGATACAGCCAGCGGAGGCATCTTCCCTGGGGAGATATAAAAGTAGAAAACATGTGGTGGGAAGCGCACTGAAAAATCTAGTGACTTTCATATTTAATTTCTAAAGGGTATGATCTACTTTCAGTTACCCTGCTGTAAATGCCAAAAAAAGAAACCAGAATTGCAAATTCAGATCTTTCTTTAGTTCCTCAGTACACCTCTTGAAATAATAAGGGCACATCAACTGATGAAAGACTGGATATTCCTAATCTGGGCACCTTTTGCCCTGCTAGCCACTCTGCAGAAAGAAGATCCTTTAAAGATCAGTAAATATATTTATCACACTGTAACTAAAGCAATATAAAAACCTATGATTCAAATCAGAAAAGATTTCTAAAATGTGTACTCAGTGATAGAAAGGTATGTTCAAATTTTATTATCCTGCATTATCTTCAATCTGAGCAGTATCATTCCATAAAAGTGATCTGGAATTTCATGAAACGGGTTATTAAAAATAAATAGTTATTAAAAAATCTTCCAGCACTTCCAGCAGTGAGTAGGAGGCTGGAAATTTCTAACCCAACAGAAAAGCCAAAAAGCAAAGGAATATACACACACCGGTTTGGAACAATCTGCACATCACAACTGCAAAAAAATATCTACAATACATTCTAAAAACCACCCAACAAACCAAACCAAAACAAGAAAAAGAGAAAATAGATTGTCAAAACACATAAACACATATGGAATCTTGAAGTCATACATTTGCAGTTCTATTCCATTCCCCTGTTTCCATACATACCTCTTCACTCATCATATCATCCATCATGCATGTGCACATGATGGCATTGTTGACAACGTTTTGTATCTTATCCAGCATGATGCCATCACTGGTGAGAGAAGAACTGCACCATCACTACCAACTTTTAAATGCTAAGAAAATGTGGTATTTGAAGAATCTTGGGCAGCCTGAAAATCTCTGCAGCAGAGCTCTAGAGGCACTACAGGCAGTGAGTCTGATTTTATCACCGTGGGATTCTGTCTTTAAAATCGTAGGCCAGAAACTCCTTACACTCTGAGTGGTACTGCATAATCACAGAAGATGCAGTGATTCCATCTTGCAATCAAGATAAGCAGTAGGACCAATAGGCAAAGCGAAAAAAATGTAAAACTTACAGGATAACTTGTGAAGATTTGCTTCAGCCCTTCACATACTGTTAAGTACCTGCGTTTCAGCACTCCTCTCAAGAGGTTGTGTGTGTCTGTGCATGTAATTATGGTATAAAACTGATAATATGAAGACCAGATAGAATTAATAACCTTTACTAATTTTACAGTACAAATAGCAATGTAAATATCATTCAGCTTCAAAATTTATGTCTGATGGTGTCCTGCAAGCCCATCCATTAATTCAAGAAATGAGTTTATTATTTTTTCTAATAGCTTGCAAAGCACAGACATGTGACTGCTAAGGCTGGCAGATGAATCCAATTCACTTTGCATCACTTTCCATTTAACATGGCATGATAACTGTTGCATCTCTGAAACATATAAAACTGTCTTTGAAATCATGCACTGAACTTAAATGGTTGAGAACTTAAGGCATGTTATTAACACCCTTGCAGTGAAACTGAGACTCAAACAATTTTATAATGCCTACTGAAGCATCACTGAAGATCAAACTCCACAGTATTCTGCTCAGGGCATTCCCATTGGGTGTCCAGGGACTGCAGACATGAGGCATCTACTAAATCATACACTTGGCAACAGACTAATTCAGCCTGGAATTTCCCAAGTGATCGCTAATACAATACCATCACCTGCCATTTAAATATTCTCAAGTACTTAACAGACACTTCTTCAATGAATATTTCAGGCAGTTAAAGACTCTTACACTGCACAATTTATTTAGGTGGAAGTACTGAAGAAAATCCAATGGCAGACAGCTGAAATACACATATAATCACAAAAGGAGAGTTGAAAAGGGATTGTAGGATTTCTGCACTAATTCTCTCAATTATTTCTGCATCACGCGCTTGCATATTGCAGTAAGTTGTGTACGTGCCACCCATAGTAACCAAGCCCATTTCTTAATTTTAAAGGCATGTCCCTCCCATTTCACCCAGCACGCTAGTATCAAATGAATTTTGCCGATACTTAGTCATTGCACTCCATTAAGAGAGTATTTAATAATTTTGCACTGGAGTAAATTACTGAGTTTAGTACTGCTGACAAAGATCTTGCCTCTTTCCAAACAGTTACTTCACCAAGACCGAATTAAGTAAAAAGTTAAATAAATAAAAAGTTTGTCATTGAAGCCAGATGTGACCAAGTAGATAACAAGATAGTATCTCCTGAATAAGATATACTATGAATAGGAATATGCGATGAAATAATAATACTTTATCAACTTGAAATTGTACCATGTTGCAATGAAGTTCTTGATGTGATCACTCAACAAATGTGAGTTAGATGAAATATTCCTTCTGATTTTACATTATAAAACTACAGAATGATTTGATCCACTATCCCAACCACCTGCTTAAAATTTCATCTAGTTAACAATGTACCGAGACCAATAATTTGTTCTTGGCAAGAGTCAAATAATTTCCTGAGAGTTATTTAGTTCTAATTTGACAGCCTCATGTGATGGAAAAATCACTTGTTTCTCTTGGCAATTTGTCCCAGCAGTTAATCACCTCCCTACTGAAAGTATTTGCCACATATTTAATTTGAATTTCTGGCTTCAGCTTCTACTAACTTGCTTTGCTAAATTAAAAAGCCTTTTATTACTAAGTGTTTTAGACACAGTTAGCAAACCACCTCTCAATCACATCTGCGATAAGCTAGACATATTCGGATGCATACGAAACTGTAATGTCATTTTCTTCTACCAAAAGCTCAGTTTTAGTATTCTTTTCTTCACCATTTTTACTGTCAATATTAAAAAGAACAGCCACAATCGAGTATTAGTTCTGCCACTGCTTTATATTGCAGTAAAATAACCCCACAATAATTACATATTCCTTTGCTTTACTACTTTAAATAGCTCATTTACTCCCTTGTCACTGTTGATGTTCATGCTGAACTAATTTGAAGCTCAAAAGAAGTAGCCTTAATATTGATACCTATTTCTCCTTTGTTTCAAATTTCCCTCCCAAAAATGTTTAGTGTCTTATTCAGCAATCGATTCTGCAAACTATCCATTATAAATTTTAAGACATGCTTTCCTCAGGTTTCATCATTGTCAAGAAAGGAAGATTAAAACAATTGCATAGATACTCCAGCTATTTATATTCTGTTAAACACAAGGGCCAGGGAATGATCCATGGCCTTACAGTCAAATGGAACAGTTTTTTACCAATATTTATGTGTTTGGCTACTTCTTCCCAGAGACAACTCACTGGATCACATTACCTAGGGTTCAGACCCATATGCTGCCCCTGTGCCCCTAAAACGTAATTAAGATTTCCATTGGGGGTGCAGAAAGGCAGTCAGTTCAAAACATCCAAATCAAATGTTTTTTTCTAGTGTCACACTGAAAGAAAATTGTGTATTTCCTAGGTGTGATCTGAAAATCTTTTTTAGAGGGCAAAGGTTGCCTGCTTAGGGCTAAATGATGATGTGAGTAGAAATAACTGAAACTGGCACAATTTTGTTTCCACTGCCTGTTTGGAGTGATCTCTGAAGTAAACTAGGTTATCTCCTCTCCCAACCCAACCATAGATATGTATTAGAAATATCTCCTTCAGATGTGGGTAAGAAGACATCAGAAAGAGCTGGACAAGGGATTATGCACAGCTGTGAGATCCCTTGTATAAAGGATATTACATATATCCTCCTACATAACACATGTAAAGACTCACTAAGGCGATTCAAGAAAAAAAGAACACTTAAGAAAACTAGGAAAACTAAGGATCTTTATCTTACTTTAGAAAAAACACCAGGCCAAATGATTAATAAAGAACACATAATTCCAATCACTCAAAAAATACTGCATACATATATAAAATATTTACTTTGGACCATCTTGTTTAAATGTGCAAAATTTTATTAATGAAAACACCCTATATATAGATAGATATTTGGTGCATGCATAATATTCTACACTGAAACCTTGTTTGTACTGGAAAAAAATGAGAACCTGTGCACCTCTGTGCAAAAGATTACCAACTGAAGGCTTTGTAAAAAAATTTGATGTTGGTTAGAATAAGCACAGCCAAGGGGTAAAAAACCCTATATATGTGATTTTTAAAATTATTATTATTATTATTGACTTAAAATACTTTTAAATGTATCTCCAGTGAAAGATTTATTTTCTTTTAAACTCATATGGAGAATGAACTGTTCAGACAAACATTAACTAGGTGAACACTTTATAATCTGAAGAGGGACTATGCAGGCTACGTGGCAATTTTTATCATATCACAGAAGTGCTTCATGATTACAGTATTTCCTGGATAAAAAATTGTATCATAAACCAACATTGCCTTCCTGTAAACTATATAATATTATGTATAGAAATCATGTAAAGAAAGAAAATAAAATGTTACTTTAGTGTTCATTATTATATGCCAGACATCATTAATCTGGCTGCTTGACCTAGATTTACTATATTGTATACACAGCAGCTGTGTTCATCTTCATATGGAAAATGATGGAAAAGAAACTATACAATATGAAATCTGGGTACAGCAATAAATGTTGACTGTTCTCCGAGCTCACTCATAGATATTCCCTATGAAAACAAAAACAATAGTTTCCTACTACAAATCTAGCTTTTTCAGAACTAAAAAAAAAAACCAAACAGGCATAGATGAAATTAATTTTCCATGGAAGGGGAAAAAAAAAGTTTATTTTTCTTAAACAACAGTTTCTCTGAAAGAGTAGGCTACTAAGAATTCTATTTTATTTATTCAGGTTTGTCGATTTGGATAGTTGGCTATTAAGAATGGAAAAGTGATGAATAATGTGCCCATACTAGAAGTTTTATATTTTTAATGAACAACCATTAGATATATTTATTTAGTGTTGTGCATGGAACCATGCAAAAGTAATTGTAATGATGGCACAAGCACTTAAAATATACCCAGAAACACAGGTTGACAGGTTGAGAAGACAATTCTCTATAAAATCGTATAATGTCTTAACACTATTCACTGCTAACGTGTTTACCTGTATTATTTTGGAAAGAGCTGTACTTTACACATAAGTAATTCACACCAGAAAGATTCATAGCCTATGAACCAACTTGACAGAAAAATACAAGAGTTTCTCAACAAATTGTGCCACAACTGATAAAAAACCATATTTTTCTCCCAAGAGCTACTGCCCTATAGCTTTAGATAAAGCAACTTCTAATACAATCTTTATCTACATTGCCAGATAAATTTAATAGCAGTAAAAATTACCTCCCACACTCCATTCAAAGAGAATATAAGATTGTCATATTAAATCACTTATTAACAGAACAGGTTTGGCTTTCTAAAGCCCATTTCAAGATACTAACATAAAACTAAGCAAATATGTGTTCATATGAAATGCATTATTAAAATATGTAACTGTAATGTAAACGCAAAAATACTAATAGACTACTTTCACAAATTCTTAAAAAAGTGTTCCACAAATGATATCATTACAATAATAATAAAAAAAAAAAAGCAGTATTTAAATTGCATTTATTGCAACTCTTCATTGCCTTATTTTTTTATTTATTTGGGGATGAAACCACAGACTCGCTGAGGCGAGCGGCTCTGCTGCTGGCACAATCAGCAGTGCAGTGCTCCAGCATGGTGCACAGGTGGAGTTTTGCCAAACCAGGGGAGGCAAGAGAGATGCTGGGAGCCCGCAGCTCACAGCACAGTGGCTGATGGGACCTGGGCAGGGTCAGCAGCAAAGATGGCCAAGCCCTGCCCGCATATAAAAGAAGCTCTTAGGGAGAGCCAGAGACAAACATAGTGTGGGCAAACAGAAGGTGGTGTGGAAGTCCGCACAGAAGGGTGTGCAGGAAGGGCACACAGGAAGGGCGCTGAAGCCCTGCCAGCCTGGCCAGGGAGCAATGGTACCCACCTGGCAGAAAGCCATGGCCTCTCTCAGCTCAGCACCCACCACAACGGATGCAGCTGCCCAACAGAGCTCTGGTGGGAACATGCTGCCACCCAGGTGCTGGGCTGCAGGCGGTGCCCTGCTCTTAGGGCAGCCCCAGATGGCTGCAATGAGCTCACCTGTGGGAGCACCCAGGGAGAGGGACTCCCCCACTTAGTGGCAGGTCTCCCAGAGGAGGTGAGTAGGTTGAGGAGTGTCAGGGAGTGCTAGAGAGAAACTGACTACTGGAATTGCACCTACCTTCCTTGAGACAGGCCCAACAGCCAGGCAAGACGCATGATACGGAGGATTCCCTACCCCCTCTCTGCCTGGCTGAACACAGTGACTTAAGGGACAGAGGGCAATGGTGACAGGTTCCTGCCCGGCACAGCGAGCGCGTCCCCCCTGTGACTGCCCCACCTGCCCAAGTGCCCGTGCACAACAGGCACGAGGCTCTGCAAGTGGAACTGAACAATAGTGAAGACGATGGTTCATCTGGCACAGAGGTGTGTGTCACTGAGGTTAAGTCGGTCTATGCCCTGTGTCAAAACCACGTTCATAAAGATAAAGGATGGGTCACTGTCATAGAAGACTCTCTTCCGAAGGGAGCAGAAGGCCCAATATGCAGACTGGACTCACTTCTTAGACAAATCTGCTGCCTCCCTGGGACCCAAGTTAAAGATGTGAAAAGAAAGCTTCCTACCCTGGCACAACCCCCAGGTTACCAGCCATTATTGATTTTTCAGGCAGGCAGCAATGAAGTTGCAACAGTAAGGCTGAGGGCAATCAGAAGAGACTTCAGGGCCTTGGGATGACTGCTTAAGGGATCAGGAGCACAAGCAGTGTTCTCCTCTATCCTTCCATTTGCAAGGAATGATGACAGAAGAAACAGGAAGAGCCAGTAGATCCATCCTTGGTTCCGAGCCTGGTGCCACTGGCAGAGTTTTGGGTGTTTTGATCATGGTTTGGTTCACACGACACTAGGTCTGCTGGCAACAGACAGGGTATGCCTGTCTCCAAGGGGGAAATGGATCTTTGCACAGGAGTTAGCAGGCCTGATTGAAAGGGCCTTAAACTAGATTTGAAGGGCGAAAGGGTTTGCTAGAGAGAAGCCTGGGGGCAGCACACCAGTGTTTGAGGGATGCTGTGATAGCAGGGTCCTTCGGTCTGCCATCTCAGTAAAGGCAGGGGATGGAGATCCATGCAGCAGCAAAGACGCAAGGGTTATTGATGTCTTAGAAGTGCCTGAGAATTGTCATGTAGGAACTAGGGCTTCTCCCAACAAAGTGGTGGGATCAATAGCCCAACTGAAGTGCATCTACACCAGTGCACACAGCATGGGCAACAAACAGGAGGAGCTGGAAGCCGTTGTGCAGCAGGAAAACTATGTTGTTGCCATCACGGAAACATGGTGGGATGAGTCACACAACTGAAATGATGCAAAGGGTTATAAACTCTTCAGAATGGATAGGCAAGGAAGGAGAGGTGGTGGAGTAGCCCTGTCTGTTAGGGAGTGTTTTGATTTAGACCTTAATGATGATGACAGCAGGGTTGAGCGATTATGGGTGAGAATCAGGGGGAAGGCCAACAAGGCAGGTATCATGTTGGGAGTCTGTTATAGGCCACCCAAACCAGGATGAAGAGGCAGATGAAATATTCTATAAGCAGCTGGAAAAAGTCTCACAATCGCTAGCCCTTGTTCTGTGGAGGACTTACCAGGTGTCTGCTGGGAATACAATACAACAGAGAGGAAGCGGTCTAGGAGGTTCCTGGAGTGTGTGGAAGCTAACTTCCTGACACTGCTGGTGAATGAGCCAGCCAGGGAAGCTACCCCACTGGACCTGTTTTTTGTGAACAGAGAATGACTTGCGGATGATGTGATGGTTGGAGGCCATCTTGGGCATAGCAATCATGAAATCACAGAGTTTTTAATTCTCAGAGAAGTAAGGAGGGGATTCAGCAGAACTGCCACCTTGGACTTCCAGAAGGAAGACTTTGGCCTGTTTAGGAGACTGGTTGACAGAATCCCTTGGGAGACAGTCTTGAAGGCTGGACATTCTTCAGGAAGGAAATCTTCCAAGCACAGGAGCAGGCCATCCCCATGTGCTGAAAGACAAGCCAGCAGGGAAGAAGGCTGGCCTGGCTGAACAGAGAGCTTTGGTTGGAACTCAGGAAAAAAAGGAGATACAGGCAACTCAGGAGGACTACAAGGATGTCATGAGGTTATGCAGGGAGAAAATTAGAAGGGCCAAAGCCCAACTAGAACTTAATCTGGCTAC
>JAVJGI010000060.1:88893845-88932284 GCA_035590275.1 Ibycter americanus
CCATAAACCAAGGGGAAATGGTTAATGACTTGCTACACCACTTAGACACAAACAAGTCTATGGGGCTGGATGAGATTGTCCCAAGGGTACTGAAGGGGCTGCTGGAAGAGCTCACCAAGCCACTTCCAATCATTTATCAGCAGCCCTGGCTAACTGGGAAAGTCCCAGTTGGCTGGAGATTAGTAAACATGACACCCATCTACAGGAAGGGATGGAAGGAGGATCCAGAGTACTACAGGCCTCTCAGCCTGACCTTGGTGCCAGGGAAGGTTATGGAGGAGATCATCTAGAGCACCATCATGGGAGCACGTACAGGACAACCAGGTGATCAGTCCCAGTCAGTATGGCTTTATGAAAAGCAGGTCCTGATTGACTAACCTGATCTTCTACGACAAGGTGGCCCACTTCCTGAATGAGGGAAAGGCTGTGGATGTTGTCTACCTAGACTTCAGTAAAGCCTTTGACAGCATTTCCCACAGCATTCTCCTGGAGAAACTGGTTGATCATGGCTTGGACGGGTGCACTCTTTGCTGGGTAAAATGCCAGCTGGATGGCCATGGCCAAAGAGTGCTGGTGAATGGAGTTAAATCCAGTTGGTGGCTGGTCAGAAGTGGCGTTCCCCAGGGCTCAGTACTGGGGCCAGTTCTGTTTAATACCTTTATCAAATGATCTGGACAAGGGGATCGAGTGCACCCTCAGTAAGTTTGCAGATGAGACCAAGTTGGGCAGAAGTGTTGATCTGCTTGAGGGCAGGAAGGCTCTACAGGGGGATCTAGACAGGCTAGATTGATGAGCCAAGGCCAGTTGTAGGAGGTTCAACAAGGAGAAGTGCTGGGTCCTGCCCTTGGGTCACAACAACCCCACACAAAACTATAGGCTTGGGGAAGAGCAGCTAGAAAGCAGTGCAGCGGAAAAGGACCTGGGGCTGTTGGTTGACAGCTGGCTGAACATGAGCCAGCAGTGTGCCCAGGTGGCCAAGAAGGCCAAGAGCATCCTTGCTTGTATCAGAAATAGCATGGCCAGCAAGACTAGGGGAGTGATCATCCCCCTGTACTTGGCACTGGTGAGGCCACACCTTGAATACTGTGTTGACTTTTGGGCCCCTCACTACAAGAAAGATTGAGGTGCTGGAGTGTGTCCAAAGAAGGGCAATGAAGCTGATGAAGGCTCTAGAGCACAAGTCTTATGAGGAGCAGCTGAGGGAACTGGTGTTGTTTAGCTTGGAGAAAAGGAGGCTCAGGGGAGGCCTTATCGCTCTCTACAACTACCTGAAAGGAGGTTGTAGCAAGCTGGGGGTAGGTCTTTTCTCCCAAGTAACAAGTGATAGGATGACAGAAAATGGCCTCAAGTTGTGCCAGTGGAGGTTTAGGTTGGATATTAGGAAAAATTTCTTCCCTGAAAGGGTTGTCAAGCAGTGGAACAGACTGCCCAGGGAAGTGTTTTGAGTCACCAACCCTTGAGGTATTTAAAAGATGTGTGGATGTGGTGCTTAGGGACATGGTTTAGTGGTGGACTTGACAGTGCTAGGTTAATGGTTGGACTCAATGATATTAAAGGTCTTTTCCAATCTAAACAATTCTATGATTCTTTGATTCTATTATTCTGTGTAAGTCAGTAGCAGTTAAATTGTTAAGTAACAATGTGAGAAGTTGTCCGTTTCCACCCACCTCTTTACTTCTTCTTATTTAAATGATGTTATTCTTTCCCAAACAAAAGCATAACTACCCTATTTCTGAAAGGAAAAGAAGAAAACAAAAGCTGAGAATAAGCACCCCAAAATTAAGAGCAATCCTGAATCTCAGTAAAAATGTAAAAGGGAGCATTTACAAGAGACAGACAGATACGCATACACAAATACAAACATCCTCGCCCCACACAGTTGCAGAACAGATATTTTTTTAACAAGATTTTCTTCAGTATGAGCAATAAATGCTCAGCAGTTTAAAAATTAGGTCATTCAGAATCAACTGTTTAAAGAGATTATCCTAATATTGGTACAGTAAAAATATTTTCAGAAAAATGAATAATAGTGAACAAACCATGTAAACACTGGGCAATTGACAGACACAAGACTGCAAGACCATTAAGGTCATGATATTTTTGGTGAAGATATTTTTGGAAATTCCAGTTGTTTTCTGGGGTGGGTGGGGGTTTTTTGTGTTCTGGGTTTTTTTATTCGTTCATATAGACAGAATATAAGTCTATCTGAAGAAAAGGCCAATCTTTCAAGCACTTAACCAGGACAGCTACACATAGGATGAGTAGGAGATAGGAGATGAAAAGTCACTTTTTTTTCTCCATGGTACAAATACTCAGGGTCTTTCTTTCTCCTTTTGTTATTCAAACAAAGTGAGTAGAAATTAGATTGCTTCTTTAAAACAACACTAATATTTAGGTTGTTTCTTCAAGGCAGTGTCATACAGTGTTTTGAAGGGTACCATTCTCACAAGAGTACTAGGAAATAACATATTTTAAGAAGCTATTTGTCCGGGAGCTACTGAAAAGAAAGTGCTAGGGTAACATCTAGTATATTTTTTCTTTCTCAAATGCTGCAACTCCTTTAGATTTCCATGACTCAGCTTTCACTGATTATTTAGAGGGATACAACATGGCTTGAGTAATCCTACCACAGAAGTTAATGCTGTCTCTGCTTCCTGTGAAGAGTCCTTGTGCTGAAGGAGTGATGGGAAATGTATCATACCAGGTCTTCACAAGGATAAAGTGATGGAAACAGAGGAAGAAGAGCTTTACATAATCCTTCCAAAACTTCCTTGGGGATAGGAGAAGTCAGCTCCTCTGAGTTCCATGCAAACAGCCAGGATTTGCACCATAATAACTGACAAGAAATACAGCTTTTTCCATTCCTACAAAGTTCTCTCAGGTAACTACTGACTGAGGATGGTTTAATGCAAGCCAAAGAATCTTACAACAGTAATATACAGCCAGGATGAAAAGTTACTACATTAAAAAACTAGGAATCTGTTACAAAAAGAAAAAAAAATCTAAGAATTCAACACCTAAATGTCAGGACAACTTATTTACAATAAATCCATTTATATGACATAATGTATGACAGCAGACAATCTAGGAAAGAGAGAAATTTAATCATTGTTTCTACATTTACTTGCACAGAAATGTGCCATGCACACCATACATTGTGACTTCTTAATCATGCAGATTAAGACAGCTAATTTCAATGCTTCCAGACCTGACTATGTTGATGACATAATAACAGTAATAATGTGCAGTCATATCACAACATGTTTCTGAAACAGAGGAGAACTGAACATGAAGGTTCTCTCAAAATGTTGCTGCATATTTCAAAATAACAAAGTCTGTTAGTATCAAGTATCAGCAAAAGAAAAAAACAAACAAACAAAAAATAAACCAAGAGTATTTTGGGTTCTTATGCCGCTAACTCACTGAGTGAACTAGGGCAAGTCACCTGGCTTTTTTGCAAAAATAAACCAGATCAGAAAACAAAAAGGGTTAAAGGAAAACCTAATTAAAAAAATATTATAGATATATATACACACACACACACACACACACACATATATATATATATGGAAAATACCCAACAGATGGTACATCTGAGCTGAAGGAATCACAAAAGCAGGAGGAAAACCAATACCTTTTGGTTTGTTCCATATTGTCTGTACTAAATAGAACTATGTACATCAAGCTGCATGAAATACCAAGGCAAACCTTTTCCAGGATATTATTCTATTTATATATCCTCAAAAATCTAAAGTAAAGGAAGTAACATGTCTTTTCTGAAGCCATAGAACACTACTCAAAGAATATAAAATAAATTACTGATGACAGTTGGCTGCATCAGAAGCAAGAAATTTTGCCCATCAAGTTTTAAAATGCAGCAAAGTCCAACAAAAGCCATTCAAAGCTCACAGTGCAGAATTGGATTATCTGTTCTGAAATCACTCTGGTGAAGTTCACTTGTTCTGTATTTAACACAGGAATATTACAGGCCTGTGTGAAGCAAAGGCCTCAAGAGATCTATGTGATGAGAACTACAGGAGCAATAACACCAAATACTTCAGGTGACTATGGCCATTCCTATGCTTTAGTATATTATGCTGATAACACTTTATAACGAAAGTGCATAAGGGAGATTCCGGTGAAAATTGGTGATAATAAACACAACACTATTACATTGTTTCTCATTTGTTGCAACAGACTTTTTATGTGCAATTATGTAATTATGATTCCTAAAGAAAATTGAGATCTTCATTCCTTTGCTGTTGGGAGATTTAATTCTTACATAATCCAAAAAGCCAATAATCATAAATTTGTTGCCTCCAGTCCATTATATTCTACAGATATGATGTGATGAAAGGTTCATACAAATTCAAATTTCAAAAATACATTATTCTGAAGATAACTGAAAAAAACTACTAGATGATACGCTATAAACTTGAGGTGTTTTTTAAAGTACCTTACCACTAAAAGTTAGATTCATACATCTAGTATGAAAAAATGAAACCAATTTGATGGCTAGACACCATCAAATATATCTGAAACATTACTGTGAGATCACTTACCTTTGAAATATATACAAACATAATGCAAAACAACATTGCATCAGATATGTACCCTGATTTTATATATATATATATATATATATATATATTTAAAAGGTGCTGACCAAATAAAGCCTCTGTTTGTATGGATAGCAATTATTTCCTAATAGGATGCACTGTTACTTGTAACAAATTGAAAACTGCTGTCGGAGTCCAAATTTAATAGAATAAAATCAGTTATTAGTTCTGTTTGCTCTTAAAATTTTGATTATAAGTGAAGCAGGCACAAGAGACCTCAGCTACAACGAACTCTTTGCTCTACTTCCTTCACAAATTTTCAGTCTTGAAATTAACAACCCTAGCAAACTGGAGAAGCAGAAACTATGAAGCCCTCGTGATCATATAATTTTCCTTGCTAATATGGCAGCATTTACTAAAAGGTATTAAAAGAAAATATGGACACTTTTATTGTTCTCCTTGAGGCAGAAAATACTGCAGTGAAGAGGTTCATTACTAAATATTTTACCACTGACCAGCTGCCTTACAGTCAATTATGTTCAGTTAATGTGCATCCTAATGAAGATCTTGACATACAGTCATAATCACAAACTGTCCACACTAATGTCAGTCTTCAGTTCATGATTGGTACTTTGTTGGCATAATATAACAAACACTTTCTAATTATGTTTCAGTTCGTTAAAATTAAAACAGAGTTCAATAAAACCAACTTGCAACATGTTATTTATTTTAGCAGAGAAATGATCCTATTCTAAAGAAGAAGATCAAGAAGTAATAAAAAAATGAAAAATGCATGGACTAAAACTATTAATATTGTGCCTGGTCAGTACTGAGGATCACTTTCAGTTGGTTATTAAAGTTATTATGCAAATATTCCCTGTAACAAATCAACACTCTCCAGCAATGTTGTGTTTTGGAAGAGAAGATACACGAAAAAAAGAATACTCTCAAAACACAAAGGTACTTCTGCATCAGATTTCTCTTTGATTCAAAGGTCATAGAGGTTGCTACTCATGAAAAAGAGACAATCACAGATATACAAAGATTAATCTATTCAGGAAATGAGAATACTGGGAAATGACAGAAAATGAGATATTTAGCAAAACATGGTCATTTGTTTCTTATGCAGATTTCCAATCAGAACATATCCTCTGAGTTACCACTCATGAAACCATGAGTACATCCATATTGCAGGTTGTGGGCAGTGTATTAACTAATATCAACACATCTGTACCTCAGTCACCAGGGATGAATGGGATGGCAGCCCATGCCATGGAAGGGGGAACACTTCTCAGGTAGTATCATTGACTGCCACTGCTTCAACACAGATTGTACACCATGTAACTTTAGCTTGACTTTTATGCCCCTTTTTAGGTGAAGGTCATCCCATTAGCTCCACACTGGCAGAGAAGAAAATAATATCTTTTTCAAGGCATTAGGAATAACAGGTATGCTTTGGGGACAGAAATGGGACAAGAGGCTGGTCCTCAGCTTCACTGCTTTATGAGGGTACAACTTAAGCAGATTGTTACTTCACAATGCTACTGATAAGATACAAAAAAAAAAAAAAAACAAACCTCCAGCCTGTAGTCATGAAATGACTGTGGTATGAGGAAATCATATTTCAAAATAACCTTCCAATGAAAGACATGTCTACTTACAGCACTAGGAATAAAAATATTGCTGTTTCAAGAATATGTGAATTTTACATGATCATTTTTACAGCAGAAAACTGCTATTTATCACATGCATTCTGCAGTTCTCTAATTTTATCTATTACCATGGACCTCTTGCATTAAATCTTTCCTAGTTTCCTCATAAACAAGTTTCTAAAACAGTAGACTCTAATTTTTACAGAAGTCCAGGAAATAATACCCTAGGAGAAACAGTTCCAATTTTCATATGAAGAGAGTGTTAAAGTGTCAGAATTAACAGATAACCCATCTAATTTTAAATATTTTAAATCCAAGGAACTATTAATTCTCCCAAAATGCTAAGTAAAACAATGGTGAAATTCTTCCCGCCCCATCCTCACCTCACCCTAGGTGAAGAGATGCAATAAGAGCTTGCTTAGACTCTCTGAAGCCTGCATATATGCATGACAATTGTATTATCACTGTAGATTTCCATCAGTTAAGATTGATCTGAGTAGGCAAAAGGTAAAAATGCCCAAGAATTCAGGTTGCTGGAGAACTTAGTAAAGCTGGGTCTTGCACATTCAGCACCTTGCCTGCTTCAAAGGACAATGTGATACTAAGACATGGTCACAGACTTGAAAATCCATTCTCCCGCTGAGTGTGATTCAGGTTATGAAAGAGTTAAATTTTAATAATTTGAAATACAAAGAAAGCCTCAACTTTCTTTTTTTTAAACTACACAAAAGGTTGCAAGCATATGACTAATAGCATTTTATTGTATTTTTTAATTATTATTTTATTCATTGAAAAAAACCACAACCCCACATTGGTTTACATATGTATCCAAAAAATATCATTCTTGCTTTAGACACACCTCCTGAATGCCTGTAAGTGCTTGCAAGGGTCTTAAATTAACAGGAAATTGTGTTTTTTAACGTTTGTATTACCTTTATGCTAATCTTCTCTGCCCTCTTTCTTCTAAAAGAAGAGATGGGATAAATTCCCTTCACTTAATGACAGCAGCATTAAAAAGGGTTCGATTCACTTTCCAATTCCAAGTTGACATGGTAAATTAAACTGAAGAGAGGAGATTTCTTCCTTCTGCTGATACATTGGTTTGTGTTGTGTTCTCCAAACCTGGCCTACCCAAGTAAGCAGCAGATGCCACTTCCTCTTATCATTCCATGGGGAATAGTTATTTTTGTTTTCTCATTGCAAGTTTAGAATGTAGCCAGTGCTGTAGAATGAAACAAAATTCTGAAACACATGTTATCATTTAAATGATTCAACATTTTGTATGCTTCATTCTTCTATTGTTCTGCAAGAAGAATTAGTGAAAAATGTGCTAGTGCCCTCACCCAGAAACTAAAAATGGTTCACACAAAACTTTCCTGGCATAAACAGAATACCAGGAAAGAAATCTTGATACCGGTTAGGCCTCTCTGCAAAATAAAGCTGTCTTCACACTGAAACATCTCAATGTGAAGTTCTACTAGGGACCAGCATACCAACTAACACAGAAAAACTGAAAGTTACGAGGCCTTTGAATAGTTGAGTTGAATTCAACTAAGGGAAGAGTAAAAATGACCTATACTCTGCCTCTACTACAAAATTTTCAAATCAAGATAGGAAATTCATGAAGGAAACACTGACTTTAGTGGGAAGCTACAGCTTAAAGTATTGTAAGCATTTATCGAGAATCCCCAGGAATGACTTTTAACTGCTTGAAACATTTTTTTAAATCAAGCAAAGCAGTATGCAATTTCAGTTTGTAATAGACATCAGACATTTTTGCTCCTCTGTTTAGCATACAAACTTGCAGGCACACACACGCACACACACAAGCACACACCTTTCATTAGGAAAGGAAGGAAAAAATACTTTAAAACAATTCAAGAATAAACGAAAGCTTCACACAGAAAACCTTGTGAACAGAAGAAAAAACCCCTCAATGAATATTTTCAATAATAAAGACAAAAAATTTAAAAGCTTACAAGCCTGTGAAAACAGTAAGGGCACCTGCTTTATAAGGTACTACATGAAACCAATGAGATAACAAAAATCACCTAGTGACATAAAATCTTTCGGCCTTTGTAAGCTGCCTTCATGTATCACACACAGAGGCTGTGTGTCTGAAGCCGGCAGCAGAACCACTGAGCCTCAGGAACCTTCTGCAAAACAAGGCACAGTAAGGCTAGGAAATCATTCAAAGATGCTACTGGATAATCAAAGCCAAGGCTACACATGTTGTTGAGTCCTGCAGTGAACAGCTGTGATGTAGCATTTTTGGTCCATAATTATGAAAAAGACCAAAACCATGCAAAAATTGTAAACAAATAGCTAAAATGGTGAAAATCCAAACCCATGCAGAGAAAGTATTTGTTTCTCAGCCATGTGATGCACGCCAGACACCTGACGAGAGCCTGTCTTTCTCCTGGTCTTCCATATAATACTGGGTAGCAAACAATTACTTTCTTATTCCCAGCCAGCTTTGCTGGCCAAATACATCTGGAATTGTAGCACTGTTTCCCGTTGTACAGGGGCAGCCCTATCTAAAAATTAAGTGACTGACCTTAGTCTATGCCATGCTGGAAGATTTACTGCAGAGAAATTGTGAATCAGTTGGGCAGTGCAAACTTTCATACAGTAGGAGAGAAAGTGCAAATTTTAAAAACATTTAACCAACATATTTTAAAACTGAAAATTTAATCACATAAAAAGCTCTTGTAAAGCAAGTTTCATACTTAGTTGTATCTCTAGATCACCACTTTAAGACTCTAGCGAGCAATGGCACCTTCATAGCATCACTTTATCCACCTGTATTGAAATATACCTCAATTCACACAGTTCCTGATGAAGAAGCATTATCTATCTTAGTAATTCCAAGATTTTAGAATTTACCTCTTGATTTGAACAGAGAAGTTCTAACAACAAAATGATTTTTCTTTAACTATTTAATGTGCATATTACAAAAAAACCCCACGTCAGGCATCTTCTGTATTGATACATTGTAACCAAGTGTGTCACTAGCAGCAGGCACCCACAACAGGGCATGTTACAACCTGTCTTGAAGAAGCCAGTTCTAGGCTTCTAAGGTTACTTAAGAAAGGCGCTTATTCAAAATCAAATGCAATGTGGTTTTCAATTGCTTCAGTTTACTAAGCAATAGACAAAAACAAACATCTGTCATCTAAGTCAATAAATTGCCAAAATAAAATTATTTTTGTTCACAGTTGATTTAAACTGCATTCCTTCAGAAAGTCTGTAGTGAAAAATGTCTGTCCTCTTTGTAAATCTCAGATAATATAATCTTTTCTTTTCTTTTCAAACAAAACCAGCAGTTAGAGAACATAGGTATTTGAGGACTATCCTAATTCTGTCGACCAAATGCTTACAAAGCTTGCATGTGATTCCAAGGTGCTGTTGGGGTTTGTTTGGTTTTTTTTTTTTTTCTGAGCTCAAGAGCATTACTTTCTTTGGAAAACTGCTGCTACTGAAAGAAGAAAACTATCACTGTGAACCTGTCCTCAAAATAAGACTTTGATAGGGCACTACTAATTTGCTAACTATAGAATATTGTGAGCATCCTGCAAGCTTTAATGAGTGCAATAAACATAGAAGCACAAACAGGCAATTAACCTCATTTTCTTTGCAAACAATGTCCAGAACAGTCTTTGTGCTATCATTTACCATATAGAAAACAAGAAAGTGCTGCTGGGTTTGTAAGATACAAACAACAGGTTTATTTGTCAGCAACATTATTTTAAAATACCACATGCTGCTCTACAAGCTTGAGAAGTGGGCCTATGTGAACATCATGAGATTCAACAAGGCCAAGTGCAGGGTCCTGCACCTAGGCTGGGACAACCCCTGGTATCAGTACAGGCTGGGGGATGAATGGATTGAGAGCAGCCCTGTGGAGAAGGACTTGCGGGTACTGATGGATGAAAAGCTGGACATGAGCCAGCAATGTGCTCCGGCAGCCCAGAAAGCCAATTGTATCCTGGGCTGCATCAAAAGAAGCATGGCCAGCAGGTCAAGGGAGGTGATTCCATCCCTCTACTCTGCTCCAGTGAGATTTCAGCTCATGCTGAGGCAGGTTCAGGTGAGAGCCACAAAAATGATCTCAGAGGATGAAGAAAGGCTGCAGTGGCTCAGCCTTCAAATACTTAAAGGGAGCATACAAGAAAGATGGGGACAGACTTTTTGTTGGACCTGTTGTGATAGAACATGGGCTGATGGTTTTAAACTACAGGAGGGTAGATTTAGACTAGATATAAGGAAGAAAGTTTTTATGATGAGAGTGGTGAAACACTGGAACAGGTTGCCCAGAGAGGTGGAGATGCCCCATCCCTGGAAACATGCAGAGTCAGGCTGGATAGGGCTCTGAGCAACCTGACCTAGTTGAAGATATCGCTGCTCATTGCAGGGGAGGATGGACTACATGACCTTTAAATGTCCCTTCCAACCCAAACTATTCTACAATTCTATGATTCCTTGACAGATATAGACAAGTCCTAGGCAAATGTCCTTTACCTGGGTAGAAATAACTCCATGCAGTGTTACAGATCATGGGCTGATTGCCTAGAAAGCAACTCTAGAAAATGATGTGTGGTTCTGGTAGACAACAAAATGAGCAGTGTGCCCTTGGAGCAAAAGCAGCCAACAGCCTTCTGAGCTGTAGCAGTAAGAGTGTAGCCAGCAGGTATAAGGAAATGATCCTTCCACTCTGTTTCTTACTTGTGAGACTACATCTGGAGCAACGAGCCCAGTCCTGGGCTCCCCAGTGCAACAAAGAAATGGAGGTACTGGAATGAGTCCACTGGGAGTCACCAAGCTGTCCAGTGAGCTGGAGCACAGGACCTTCCAAGGGAGGCTGAAAGCTGCATCTGTTCAGCCTGGCAAAGAGAAGGCTTAGGAGACATTTTGTCTATCTACAGCTACCAAGTATGAGGATACAGAGAAGACAGAGATGGACTCTTCTTGAAGGTGCACAGCAATGGATGAGAACCAATAGACTTGGGAAGTTCCAGTTAGATACAAGGGGGGAAAAAAATTATCCTGCAAGTGGTCAAACAGTAGAACAGAGACCCAGTGATGCTGTGGGATCTCCATGCTTGGAGACATTCAAATCCTGGACATGACCCTGAGTAACCTGCCCTAACTGCACGGGCTTTATACAAGTAGCTGGACTAGATGGTGTATGGAGTTTCCTTCTAACTATACAATTGTATGATTCCAAGACCATTCCTGGTTTGATAGTGCTCATCATTACCTCTCAGTAGTCAGGCATTAGTTTCTTTGCAGTATATTAACTAAACAAGTAATTTTGCATACAATTTTTCCTGATAAATCCTGTCACAGATAACAGCGGTCCAAAAATGTCACAATGCTTTGAAAAAAAAAAACAAAACACCTAGGTATCTCTGATGACACAGTAATGAAACTGTTTAATTAAATCTAAATTTTAAGCCAGAATAGATTATTATTTTAATGCCAGCACCATAATTAGTTATCCAAAATATAATACTGCTTATAATCTCAAACAACTATTAAAAAGGCAATAACAAACTTGTAACTTAGATAAAGAAGGAAAGCTGCTTATTTTACAAATAAATATTGTATTTGTAGATGTGGAAACCACCCTATGAACTCCCAGATACTACTGTTTTTTTATAGCTGAGTTGTGCAGCTGTGTAAACTCACTCTTCGTAACAACTCCTTCTTTCTCCCTTGATGCAAATACTGTTTTTAAAAGTATTATTTTTTCTGTTAAAATTAATGTTAGTCTCCATGTAGTTTATCAGATGGGTTGCAATTAACTCAAAAGAACAAAGCCTTTGTCTTTGGTATAATGATATATCACATAAAAGAAGTGAAAACTTCTTCACAGAAATACCTTACAGTGACTCAGCAGAGAGCTTAAGGAACAACAGGTGGATTTGTTTTCATTTATTTGCAGTATCTGGCCCTTCCGATAAAAAGTTGGAAGAAAGACAAGAATTAGCAACAAAAGCCCAGAACTTTCAAAAGCATGACTAAATCCAATAATCCTGAGTGACCAAGGAAAGGTTTTAGATTAATTGGACAGAACTAACTAGTCATTAAGCAAAGTTTTGACAGAGAGATATAATTAAAAAAAAAAAAAAAAAAAAAAAAAAGGAAAAATAAAGGTTTGATACATTTGAACTAGGTATATTTTAGTCAGGAATTTTGTGCCCAAATGTACATGTCAGAAAGCTCTATATGCCTCAGTGTCTTATTTTTCAATGTAATGATTTCTGGGCACCTAGGGCTTTACGTCTATCATGCCTACCATTACCTCATCATCTGTGGACACCGAGTTTTCTCTCCCTTGTTTCTGCTGTTTCAGTCAGAGTGTTTCTATCTTTACATGAATTCCTCCAGAGACTACACCTAAGCTGTTGCTGCTGGAACAGGAATTGAAGCCAGATCTCCCACAGACCAGCTAAAAACCTTAATCAGCAGACACTGTCTCATGCTGCTTTTCATCCCTCTTTGCTCCACAAATTGGCAGTTCTTGGCTGCACAAAGGAACAACTGACTTCACATAACTGCACAGGTGCCAGGACTTCCCAACACATTATACATGACAACTAGGTGACAGTCTCTGTCCCGGGAGCTGCAATTGAACTCCTTCAAGGTGAAAAAGAAGCTGAGCCACATCAAAACCATAATCTCTAAGATATGGAAAGTGTAGGTATCACCCCTCTCTCACATTAACATACATACAAACACCCTCTGATTCCAGTTCTTAAAAAGCAACAATAAGAACTGATCAGGACTTCAGAAGAAGAACTATCAGGTTGCGGATGGCAAATAGAGGAAGGTGCCGTCCTGAACATCCTATGACAATCTGAACAAGGACCTTAACCTCCAGGGAGGAGAGGGGATTCGACAAACCAGCTGTCCTTATTGTTTCCTACAGGCTACTTGTAGGCAGTCCCAAGCCAGCTAGGCAGGTGGTTATCGTGTTTCCTTTAGACCTCATCCCAAGGCACCTATTTTTCCCCAGGAGCATAAAAGGAGTCAAGAAATCATAACATAGGTCTTTGGATGCATCTACCAAAACCTTTTCCTGTATCTTGAAATTAATGTTCACCAATAGCCAACTATGAAATTTTACTGTACTTTTTTAATCTGTAGAAAAATCCTTTATTGTATGTATGCAGCCCCATGCTGTGTACACACACTGCACTGGTACTCTTGTATCAGTCTTCAGCTCCTCCTGCTACTCATAGCACCCACAGTATGAAAACCTTAGCTACATAACTAAGGGTCTCTTCTCATGGCTTCTTCCTCTTTTTCCTCCACCATCCCTTCTTCCTTGCCCTGTGTTCTTGCTAGTCTTTCTTCAGATCTCCATACTAGGAAGCAGTACTCCGATGCAGAAGTCATTCCAAATTTTGGACAAAACAGATTGAAAAGGCTTCTATCATAATGATTCAGTATTTTAAACAATATTTAACTGAGTTAATTCTGAATCCTCTGTCTACGGAAAGAAAGAGGTTCCTCCATCTCTTAGCCAACCCTCTGTAAAAATAATCTCACTCAAAAGAGGTATTTTAGCTTGAAATTATATTGTCTGAGTTTCTCTCTCTTCAGCCAATAACTCTAGGCCCTAGCTACAGATTTCACAAGTATATTTTGTCTCCTAAAATTTACATCATCTGACCAGTCCTAAAAAAATAGGAAAAAATAGTCCACAAAGTAGGACTGTTACCCAGCTTTCAAAAAGGCAAATGTGCAAGTGACTTCAATTTTACTCCAAATGATGATAAATATACTAGAAAAAAGAAAGTGTTCTTTGTCTGTGTCCAACAATGAAAATATAGAACATGTATTACTATAAGCACAACACAGCAGTAGGTCATTAATTTATTTTTCTGAAACTCAACTTATTCACTCAGTAGACATCTCAGTAGGCTACTATAAAATCATAACAGTTTTCCCATAATAATCTTTAACAATACAGTGAAAATGTAGAAAACATCACCATGTAATACAACAAGAGGCTTTTAGTGGCAAGAACTGGCTACACAAGCAGGAATCAGAAGACCCAGATTCAACTCAGCTCCTCTGCTGACTCAGGACTTATCTACCCTGGAAAACAAACATGTAATAGCTTTTCCTACAGAAACTTCTATTCCTTTAGTCCTAAAACTTATATGTTCAGGTCTCCTGGTTTCAGCTGGGACAGAGTTAATTTTCTTCTTAGTAGCTAGTGCACTGATGTGTTTTGGATTTGGTGTAAAAACAATGTTGGTGGCGCACTGATGTTTTTGGTTGTTGCTGAGTGGTATTTGTATTAGGTCAAGGACTTTTTAGTTTCTTGGGCCTTGCCAGCAAGAAGGCTGGTGGGGCATGGGAAGTTGGGAGGGGACACAGGTCAGCTAACCTGAACTAGCCAAAGAGGTATTCCATACCATGGGATGTCATGCTCGGTTTATAAACTGGGAGGGGTTAGCTGGGGTGGGTGGATTGCGCTCAGAGCCTGGCTGGGCATTGGTCAGCAGGTGGTGAGCAGTTGTACTGTGTGTCACTAGTTTTCTTTTCTCCTTTCCCTTTGGATTTCTTTTCTCTCCTCTTCCCCCTCCTTCTCATTATAAATGTTACTGTTATCATTATCATTGTTCTTTTATTTTTATTTTATTTCAATTATTAAATTGTTCTTATCTCAACCTTTGAGTTTTACATTCCTTTCCAATTCTGTTCCCCAACCCTTCTGGGTGAGGGAGCAGTGAAAGAGCAGCTGTGTGGTACCTAATTACCAGCTGGGATTAAACCATCACATCAGGTAATTTGGTTCACTGTAGAGTTTAACTGAAGACAGCACAGAATATTTACCATGTTTAAGTTTCATATGCCAGCTTATTTTGCAACAGGTTCATTGTGTAAACAGGATTTAATGACAAGGTTCAAAATAATCGGTATATCACTTGGTGCTTTGATTTATTCAAAGGATAAATGGCAATGATTTATGCTACATAAATCAGAATAGTATTTTGAATCTGCAAATATTCAAGAATTATGTCTAGGTCCTCAAATAATGTCATACATATCTAATAAAGACATGTAAATAGCAATTTTTTTTTCTTAACTGTTTAGATGATGTAAAACACTATTTTCTGATTTCTATTCCTCAGCAACATAAAGAAACATTAGCTAGTTCCATATACAGAAGAGTTTAAAGAGATATATCTTGAACAAGAAGGCAGAAAATTGGCTTTCCACATGGGAAAATTAAAGAAGCTTCCATTATCTATGCACAAAATTATTTGTTAAATTGCATGTCGGGGTGAAGTCAATTAATACACTGCATTTAGAAATTATATTAGTTCAGATTGCATTTATCTATTTTTATGAAGAATTTTTGATCTGTAATTTAAATTAGAAACAATTCATAATTTAATATAAAGATTGTTGTGCTATCTCTATATAACACAGGGAAACAAAAGTAGGCAATTACATCTTATTCTCGATCAAAACATAATTTTAACTTATAAAGGTGCTTAATTTTCATCTGAATGAAATGTTTTAAAGCTACAGGTACTCTTACTACTTATTTATGTTATGGAACTAACATGCAATAACTATATGTTTCCTGGCGTCCCTGACATTTCAGTAATCAAAACACATACTTGCTTGTTCATTCAGACTAAAGCTAAGACTAAGTAGTCTGAAGAGTTTGTTTTCAATGGAAACTACCTCAGGAAAAGACAAAGCATCATTGTCTGATGGAATTATAACAAAATTTGTCTGCAACTGAATATCACAAACAAAATATCACAAATGGTATTATTGAAGACTTTATTCTGCAATATTTCTTGTAATATTCCTGCACAAAAGTCAGAATTTGTAAGTCTTACACATTAAATAAAAGCCCTACTGGTTCTGGCTGAGTTAGCCCCACACCAGCTACTATGAAGAAATTTAACTATGTTTTAGATTTGTGATGAATACAGCTGGTAACACCGGGATGATTTAGTTATTTCTGAGCAGCGCTCACACAGCATCAGGCCCTTTTCTGCTTCTCAGACTGGCCTGCCAGTGAGTGGGCTGTGGGTGCACAAGCAGCTGGGAGGGGACACAGCTGGGACAGCTGACCCCAACGGACCAAAGCAATACCCCATACCATATGGCATCATACTCAGCAATAAAATCTGGAGGAAGAAGGAGGAAGGGGGGGACATTCGGAGTTATGGCATTTGTCTTCCCAAGTAATTGTTATGCATGATGAAGCCCTATTTCTTTGTCAGATGCCTCTGACAAACATGATATGATAAAGCATTGCAATTTGTTAGTTACATTATTTTAAAAATTCTTCATATATTGTCTTTTAACAGTGAAAGTTTCTCATGCTTTTTGCTCTTTTAATTACATTATTTTTTACATAAAACAAAAAGTCTACGTCTGCCTCACAGAATGGTAAATGAGTTTTGCGTTTACATCAGTTTCAATGCAGGATACTAGAAGGCAAAGGAATCAGGATACTTTTAGGAAACTGACTCTTGTCTCCTGTAAGGATTTCAAACATTTGACAATACCCACCCAATTTCCATTCAATCTAAAGCACATTTAAAATGTGGTCTTACATATGAGTGAACAATCTGTTTATATTGATGGACTGCTTCCAGGAAGCTACCTCCTCCCTCTTCCCTTAATACTGTCCTACAGATGTTTCAAAAATTAAGTTGTCACAACAGTCTTTCCCTTCTCCACCAAAATTAGACTGATCACTGTTACCACTTACTGAGAAAAAAACACATCTGATTTAGCAATAGTAATATTCCCATGTTCAAGACTGCCCTCACTGAAATAAAGTTTGTGGCCATCCCCTCTCGCATTCAAAGCCTGTTTTTTACAATCCAAAACATATACGCAGATTCAATGTCTGTTTATTGCTAGGGTACGGCTAACAGCATCTCTATGGCTTTTCCTGATCACAACCTTAGTTCTTGCTTCAAAAGAGGAGAAGAATAAGCAGGAGGCAGAAGAAGCTGTAATTCTGTAGCAGCCTAACACTCTTGGTTCCAACATTATTTCACTTTTTACATGCTACCAGATCTTCATTTCGTTCACTGACTATTTTACTGGCACTATCGTTAGACCAGGCTATCAAGGCTTTAGACAGTCCCTTCAAACAGTGATGAATGTTCCTGGTATTCCATATGTTTTGTGACATTTGAGACTCCCAAGTACTACATTTAATCAGTGCAATATGCTTCAGTGGTTCTCATCGTCACACAGTCTCAAAGTCAAAAAGCAACAAAACAACCTCCCCCCAAATCCTTTTAAATGTGATACTTTATCACAGTTGCCAGCATAAATTTTCTGTTAGTGACAGCTCAGTTTTTCTTCCAAATCCACATATGTACCACTTTAAAATATTCATTCTATTTATGGCACACATAGAATTATGCAGTGAGTTATAGTATGTGAACACTCATAGCCAGATTTAAAACATGTGAATGGATTTCATTGAGATGTGTGGAACACTCCTAAGAGAACTCCCCTCCCCCCGCCCCGCCATGATCCAGAGATGGAATCTCTTGAATAGTTTAATAAAATTTCATTTCATTAGCTGATCAGAAGATATATTTGAGTCTTGCTAGGTGTATTTTAGTATTCATGTCAAAAAAGTACTTGCTTAACTCTCCATTAACAACTCATAAACTGGAAAAGGGGAAACACCACCCCCATTTTTAGAAAGGGAAAAAAGAAGACCTGGGGAACTACAGACTGGTCAGTCTCACCTTTGTGCCTTGCAAGATCATGGAGCAGATCCTCCTGAAAACTATGCTAAGGCACATGGAAAATAAGGAGGTGACTAGTGACAGCCAACATAGCTTCAGTAAGGGCAAATTGTGCCTGACAAATTTGGTGGTCTTCTGTGAGAGGGTTACAGCACTGGTGGATGAGGGAAGAGCAACTGATGAATCTACCTGGACTTGTATAAAGCGTTTGACACTGTCCCACCCAATATCCTTGTCTCTAAACTGAAGAGACATGGATTTGATGGATGGAGTACTCAGTAGATAAGAAACTGGCTGAATGGTTGCACTTAAAAGAGTTGTGGTCAACAGCTCAATGTCCAAGTGGAGACTTGCGATAACTGGTGTTCCTCAGGGGTCAGTATGGGGACCAGCGCTGTTTAACATCTTTGTCAGCGACATGAACAGTGGGATTGAGTACACCCTCAGCAAATCTGCTGACAACACCAAGCTGTGTGGTGCAGTTGACGTGCTGGAGGTCAAGGATGCCATCCAGAGGGACACTGACAGGCTTGAGAGGTGGGCCCATAAGAACCTCATGAAGTTCCACAAGGCCCAGTGCAAGGTCTTGCATGTGGGTTGGGGCTGTCCTAAGCATAAATACAGGTTGGGTGGAGAATGGATTGAGAGCAGCACTGAGGAGAGAGACTTGGGGGTGTTGGTTGACAGGAAACTCAATGTGGCCTGACAATGTGCACTTGCAGCCCAGAAAGACAACTGTATCTTGGTCTACATGAATAGAAGCATGGCCAACACACTGAGGGAGGTGATTCTCCCACTCTACTCTGCTCTCGTGAGACCCCACCTGGAGTACTGCCTTCAGCTCTGGAGCCCCAACATAAGAAGGACAAGAACCTGTTAGAGCAAGTCCAGAGGAGGGCCATGAAAGATGATCAGAGGGCTGGAAGACCCCTCCTATGAAGACAGGCTGAGAGAGTTGGGCTTGTTCAGCCTGGAGAAGACTCCACGGAGACCTTGTAGAAGCCTTCCAGTATCTAAAGGGGGCCTATAAGAAAGCTGGAGAGGGATACTTTACAAGGGCATGTAGCGATAGGACAAAGAGTAAGCACTTTAAACTGAAAGTGGATAGATTTAAATTAGATACTAGGAAGAACATCTTCACTGTGAGGCTGGTGAGGCACTGGCACAGGTTGCCTGGAGACATTGTGGATGCCCCATTCTGGGAAGTGTTCAAGGTCAAGCCAGATACGGCTTTGAGCAACCTGGTCTAGTGGAAGGTGTCCCTGCCCATGGCAGGAGGGTTGGAGCTAGGTGATCTTCAAGGTCCCTTCCAACCAAAACCATTCTATGATACTATGATTCTGTGACATAAATTCAAACTCCAAAGATAGAATAGTTAGGCACATTTGTTTCCAAATCACTTATTGCTGATTATTCATTACCCGTTCAATATTATAGGCTTTCATATCTTACCTCTATTCTTTATATGTATTACATAAAAATATCAGAAACGAAAAGTCCTGCTAACATTAAGCCTTATTTACTTGAATCACCATGTCAGATAAGTTGTGTTGCTCTTCAGAAAATACTTACTGCTGAATTTTTTTTAACTATCAAAAGATCAACTTCAAAGCCCAAAACCTGTCAAGAATCACTGAAAAACAATAAAATCATAACACTTCAATGTTCTTACAGTTTTGAAATTTCTACAAAACATTGAGAACACACATAGATCCTATAGCACTGTATGATGTAAAATCTTTTTCCCTGTCTACAGTCACATCTGGAAGTTTCAGTCTGTTAAATCAGGCATTTCCTGATACTCAAGGCAAGAATAAGACCATAGGAAACTGAAACAACACTCAATCTCTTTTTATTGTAACTAACGAGTTCCTTGAACTCTGTATATGTAAAAAAAAAAAAAAAAGACAAAAAAAGACAATGAGGAATTTGTAGTCTATCTTATTGTATATGCATACTCATAGAGGTGCTCTATGGATTGCTAAAATGGAAGTAAGGTAAAATAAGGATCCCTTCCTTCATTCTTAGCATAAAAATGTAGCTCTACCAGGCATACAAGTAGAATTACAAGAAAATAATAAAATAATTTAGTGTGAACATGAAGTAATGAGAAATTATTGCACAAAAAAATGAACATAAATATCAAATCCTTATTCATTTCCTTTCCAAATGCATCATTGGACCATTGGAAGTTCTCCTCCACGTTCTAAAGAGAGACAGGAATTACTGTGATACCTTATTCTAACTGGAAATGTCCATTAATCTTTTGGATGAGCCTTTTTCCAGCAAAGAATGATGGTCCAATATAAGCAAAATTTCTAAACAAATCTATTTATATCTCAAAAGTGTAAGGCCAGTACCAGGACTATTTCCATCACTATCGCTGACAGCTGATCTGTCTGTTTAGGGCTTCCTTTCTTTGCACAAGCCTGCCAAGAGTATTGATGTGGAGCAGAGCTCCTAAGGTTTCTGGGCTATTAAGGAAGAAGGGCAGTCAGACGCCCAGAAAACCTATTTGACTGCTCAGAAAATACATGTTGAACTAAGTCACAGCTGACTCTTCCTGAATTACCTAGCTGCATAACTGGCCATTTTTTCATTCAGGACAGCTGTTGGCCAACAACACAGACACTTACACTACTTCTCCAAGGCACCAAGAGTCCTAGGCAGCCTAGGAAGCAGCTCTGGCAGCTATTCAGCTTAGCAAAATAATTTGTCTTTTCTATCTCTACCATAATCTGAGGCAGTAAAACACAGAAGTTAAAAACTTAAGATGGCCATGAAACTACATCCAGTATTCCAGCAACACTCAACAGAAAAATTTACTTAAAAAAAAAGAAGAAAAAAAAATCAACACAAAGAAACCCAAAACCCTAAAACCCACAGCTAAAATAGATAATAGAAGCCAGAAATGAAGAGATAGAAAACTGTATATCATAATCAAACCATTTAATTTTTTGTGCACCTTGTTCCCTTGTATCTAGGTAACCCAACCTCAATCTATACAGGCAGAAACAGAATTCTGCTGGCTGCAGGAAGCACCGAGGAGGCCACATGACATTTCCTTTGGAACAAATTATTGCTTAAATATCCCATAAAAACCCTCTTAAACATTGCAGCATACATACCGCAACTATTCATATACTATTTTGTAAATAATAGGTACTCTCAAACTGAAGTGCAGGCCAAATTTTCAAATTAAAATAGAAACCATGGTTGTTTTCATGTGTCTTGGACAAGCCCAAAGATTCAAACATACACCTTTGTGTCTGTCACACCACCTGGCAGGAACTGTCCTTCCAAAACTTCATTATGCTCTTTGTAACACAGGCTTAAAACTTTCTTGTTATGATGCCCTCTCTCTCCCTTGTGCTAACATAAAACTATGCTCAACAGAAATACCTGCTGTTGCCTCTCAAATCATCTGACTAGTCAACTTCAAAGCAAATTATTCAGCATGCATTTAGCTTCTGTTTCAGACCTGCCATGCATCTGAAATTCTGGAGTTTTTTTGGTTTTTTTTTTTTTTCCAAGTGTGTGATTTACTCTAGTAAGAGATATTTTCCCTTCTTGCAACAAAGCACGCAACAAGATAGACTGCCACCAACGCGCTGTAGCTGCAACGTGTTGCACAGAGTAACACAATCCTGTCCCCTTCAACTCTTCTCTCCTCTCCTCTTACCTTAAACTGTAAACACTTCGGGGCAGGAATTCTTTCTTTTTTTCTGTTTTTGTACAGCACAAAGACATTTGGGTCCAAGGCTGGGCACTATGGTATTACAAACACTGAGGAATAACATTTAATATATGAGTTTGAGCTGAAGTATAATTTGATAGAAATATTTATTAATATACATTCATTCCCTACTATGGATGCAAGAATTTTACCATTCAAAAGAAGATGTTCAGTAAAACTTGCTTTATTACATTTATTACATTAGATTTATTGGGATTTATTAATTAACATTATATTATCTATGCAGTAAACATGTCCATGTACGTAACAGCGCAACCTATACTTAGCAGACCTGAAAACAGTAACCATTTGTCTTTAAATACAACTTTTAAAGGACTTGTCCCAGGAGAAATACACTATCTGATTGAGTAAAAAAACAAAAGAATAAAACCTATGATTATTTTTGGAAGATACTGTAAACATAATTGGAGAACATTGCATTGATCAGTTAAACAAACCTAGGCAACATAAGGAAATTAAAACTAGAAAAGTAAAATTGACTACAGCTGGAAGGCTGATTTACAAGTGATTTTGTCTTACAAAGTAACCGCAATACTGCAATAAAAAGCTAGAGGTGCTAGTAAACAGTGAGTCCAATATAACTGTATAACAGAATATATCAATCAAAGAGCTAACCACTCCTAAGGGTATCCCATCATATGTCTCCAATGTGATAGCCTGTCTGTGGTATAATAAGCAGTGTAATTTAGTTTAAACTATGGCAGTCAGTTTAGGTATCTGAACTCCATAAAAAAAAGATGGAGAGAAAATGGAAGCAATTCAGAGAACAGCTACTAAAATAATGAAAGAGTTGAAGGGGCTGAGTTTTGTGTAAAGGTCAGGAGAGTTAAAAGGCATAGAAGGCAACGTGGTATCACTGAGAAAGGACTAAACTAACACAATAGCTTCACCAGTAATCCAGTACGTGACCTTAGGCATATTTCCCTCCTCCTTCTCCATCTCCCTTTTCTTTTACTTTTTTGGCAATTTGAATATCTACACAAATGTGGACAGACACTGAATTCATTCTGACTGTGTGGCACGACAGCTGAATGGGAATCATCTCCATCCAGAAAGAGATTTAATAACACTGTGGTGGGGTGTCCAAGCTAACAAAGCATGCTGACATCTCTCTGTATTTACAGACTCTCTGGCCCAATTGGTTCATAATGTTTAGGTTTTTAATGTAAATATAAATATTTCAGACATCAGCAAAGTAAGCAAAAATAATTTTATCAAAATACCCATAATACAGTGATCTTAATATGTCTATATAGAGGGAGTGTAGCCAAAGAAGCATAACATGTAACAATGTTATCATATCAACAGACATTTTTGGGGCAGGCCTAAAACACAGCCCCAATTTGCAGTTCAGAAAATGACCCATTGGGGAGTATATTTTCATATTAGCATTGCCTGTGCCTTCATTTATTTTGGACGCTTCAGCATCCAGCTATAATAGTCCCTGAGATGTTACAGGTCCTGTAGATAGGATCAGGCAGTGCTGGTATTACCTAACTCAAAACCAGAGTATGACAGCTAGGGCAAAGGGGAGTCCAGTTCACGCTTCAAAGCTTTTAGGTTCAGGTAAATATTTTTGCGACTAGTGAAAGTCAAGGCCCCTGATGCTGTGGCTATACTTTTACCAGGATGCATACCAGCTGGTTTAAATTACTTCACACATAAGATTTGAGAGGCCTTAGTATCTCATCCATATCATGATCTGGATGAGGGCATCAACTACACTCTCTGTATGTTTGCAGATGACACCAAGTTGGGGGGAGTGTTGATCTGCTGGAGGGCAGGAGGCTCTGCAGGGGGATCTGGGCAGGCTGGGCCGATGGGCCGAGGCCAGTTGTAGGAGGTTCAACAAGGCTCAGTGCCGGGTCCTGCACTTGGGTCACAACAACCCCACGCAGCGCTACAGGCTTCAGGAGGAGTGGCTGGAAAGCTGCCCAGCTGGAAAGGACCTGGGGCTGTTGGTCAACAGCCACCTGAATAGGAACCTGCAGTGTGCCCAAGTGGTCAAGAAGGCCAAGAGCATCCTGGCTTGTATCTGAAATAGTGTGGCCAGCAGGACTAGGGCAGTGATCGTCCACTTCTACTCAGCACTGGTGAGGTTGCACCTTGAATACCGCGTTCAGTTTCAGGCCCCTCACTACAAGAAAGACATTGAGGTGCTGGTGTATGTCCAGAGAAGGGCAATGAAGCTGGTGAAGGGTCTGCAGAACAAGTCTTATAAGGAGCGGCTGGGGGAACTGGGGTTGTTTAACCTTGAGAAAAGGAGTCTCAGGGGAGACCTTATAGCTCTCTACAACTACCTGAAAGGAGGCTGCAAGCAGGTGGGAATAGGTCTCTTCTCCCAAGGAACAAGTGATAGGACGAGAGGAAATGACCTCAAGTTGTGCCATGAAAGGTTCAGATTGGACATTAGGAAAAATTTCTTCCCTGAAAGGGTTGTCAAGCACTGGAACAGGCTGCCCGTGGAACGGCTGAGTCACCATCCCTGGAGGTATTTAAAAGAGGTGTACATGTGTCACTTAGGGACATAGTTTAGCGGTGGACTTGGCAGGGCTAGGTTAACAGTTGAATCTCATGATCTTAAAGGTTTTTTCCAACCTAAATCATTCTATGATTCTATGATTCTAAGACCATCATCTTTCCAGTTGTCTCTTTCTGTATCTCTAAAATCAACTTGTTATCTTTCATTGATGACTACTTTACTCATGTCCTCAAATTACAGAAAATTCAAGGAGTTTCTGTTTCCTTTCATGAGGCGGAGAACCTCTGTCCTTATTTCCACAAATACGGATTTTGAAATGCAGCACTTATCTAATAAATCATGTAGAAATTGCTCCTTTGTTAATTAACACAAGTAAGATGGGTAGGAAAATACTAATGGACTGCATGCAAAGCCTTTGCATTGCAATTATGCTAATATTCTATGATGCATTTTTCTTATTTTCTTTTTAATTGTAGAGACACAGAACATAATCCTTTGAACATCTCAAATTGATGGCACTTAATATCAAACTGAACACTAGGCAACCTCTTTTCTGATTTCTAACATTTTATGCTGACGGTATTTTTTGTTTTTATTTGTTTTTTAAAGAGCTGTCTCTTGAGACTTACAGGCATGAGCAGCTCTAGAAAAGATCCTCTCTTCCAATACTTGGCTCTGTAATTTAAAAGATGCAGCCAGCATCCTCTCCCTACAGACATTTACTGAGGCAAATGGGAAGACTCCTATGAGTCATGGTACAGTGTAGACTAAGCCTGCCAGTCTTCCTTCACTTATTTCATAAATTTTGCAATCAGAAATGTAGTTGCTATCTGCACAGGATGCAGATTACATACACATTTGCATTATGCATATTTATGAAGAGCAGAAGCACAAACTCACCATAACTGTCTATGTATGAAATTCATAAAATTTTGTAATGTTTGTGCGCAATGCAATATATAAACACAATGCCTAAAAATCAGATCTCAGAAATGGAAACTCACAGAAGAGTGATGATCACATAACTGTAGAATAATCTGCCACTGAAGCTGTTAATTGTTAAGCACTGCATTCCTATTTCCACTCTCTGTGTCAGCATTTCAAGGCTCTGTTCCCCTGTTTCCCTGTTTCTCCATCTGTATTATTTTACAAATTTATAATTTTTAGGGTTTATTTCCATTGCAGAGGTAAATCTGGCTGCTGCTCAGTTGCATTGAGAGTGTCATTTGTACTCATCCTACGGTACCTAGGCCAAAGATAGTAAAATACCCAGTCCCAGCGGCCCATTCTGGGGTATAGGCAAACTTCTGCAGAAGGTTGGTTAACAACATGTTAATCCTAATATTTTCCCTGTAATTCCCTGCCCATGCCCAGAAAGGCTGCCTAATTCCAACAAGATTTTTTGCGGTACAAACTAGTGGTTACAATTCCCAAAATGCTACTGTCTAACATGAGTGCAGCACTAGTATGGATGCCATACTTAAGCTTGTCTTCAAAATGTGCTTAGCCTTGATATTTCAATGGCATGTGGCAGTGCAGACAGGTAACTGCCTCACTTTCCTTAAACCAGATTTTACAGGTTTCACATTAAAACACTTAGAAATTTTGCTGTACTAGTACAGGATTGCACCCAGCCTGCAGGTACATCAGCCATAGCAGACTCAGTGAAACAGAACGTGTGGGGACATGCCCACCCTTCCAGATCACAACTTGCCTTAATGCAAACCTGCCTTCTGTTCGACGTTTGAAGCTAAAATGCTGGGGAAATTGCTGGCATAGTTGAAATACAGCACTGGCGTGATTGGTGTATGTTCTGCACTGCCAGTTCTGCTGCAATGAACGGTAACTTCCAAAAGACTCCTGTTAATACCTGAGAGCTATAACATTTTACAGGTCTGCAGCTGCATTTACTTTAGCTTGTCTATCAAAGCATGTATTACCAGGAAGGCTTAAGTGCAAACTCTTGTCTGCTTCAGGTGGCCATGACATAGACAAACAGCCTTTTTAAAACCAGTTAGCAAGTGAATCTCGAAGCCTTTTTTTGGCAAATTGAACAAAGCATTACAGAAAATTAGTTTAAAATAACAAAAAGCCTACACGCTTATCTAAGCTTATTAATCTTATACTCCAACACAGCGTATGTTATATAGGCTTTCCTTTGAGTTACGACAATATAAAAGATTCAGTGTGAATTTCTGTAGAAAATTTATATCACTGGAGACTAATTGCTCACTCCAAGGGACACCTACTATTCAGAAAGACCAATCCTGCCCAGGTAAAGCAGAGTTCACTTTTTATATGTAGCAATGGCTAATGTTAGTGGGCTTAGACGTGAAGCCTTTGTCTCAAAGTGGTTTTCCATCAGGCAGCCCAACAAGGCCCAAGTGGGTCATTCCCTTTGACTGACAGCTGAACTGCTACAGCATTTACAACTGGCAAAGGTAGCCCTGTCCTTGCCATAGAGCAAACAGCAACTACCTTCTCTCTCTCTTTCCACCTTTTGTTCCCAGACATGCTGCCAGCAACACGCATACACACTTACTCTCAGAACTGGTAATTTTCATATGTTCATACAGAAAGCTGTTACAGAACCAATCATATTTGTATATTGTCTTTCTCTTCTTAACATTATAGTGACTTCTACTATTTTAAAGGCAACATCCTTCTGCCATTCAGCCAGAACATTGTTTCCACTTTTTATGACTAGAAGAGCAAATAATCACAACTTCTGTTTTCCTCAGACTGAAGGTTCCTAATCCATGAATAAAAGACCTTCTGTAACAGATTATAGCTGTGTCTTAAAATCATTAATTAGAAATTTTAATTTTTTAAATATATCTTTAGTCTGGGATTGCTTTTATTTATTCTGTATTGAAATATATGTAAAAACTAATGTTTGCTATTGTCAAAAACATTATGTTCTTTCAGAAGATGAGAAGGCTTAAACCACTCCTGTTACTAAACTCCTGGGATAATCACTATGTATTTGTACTTTCAATAACAACTAAATTTGATTTAAAGGCTTCATACCTATGAATCTAAGGTCTAATTTTAAAAAATGGAAAGAATGACCTCAGTGCACAAGTCTCACTGAAACAGGAGAGCTAATCACGAACCCAAAACTCCTCACATGTGCCTAGCTTTAAAACAATCCTCCACCTTAGCAGACTCATCATCAAAATTAACATCAACATACACCATATCAAACAAATCTTCACCAGAATGAAAAATGTAAAATGTACCTCTTCACAACTGGGATGAACACCTGACATAACAGAGCCATCCAACACATGGATCCTATGCATGTAAGCATGGGCAGGGCACCAAATACTGTTATAAAACTATATAAAACTGACATTCCAATACCAGAAAGAACTCATATATGAAAACAGTAAAAGACAGGACATGCAGTTAATGGAAGAACAGGTTCCACAAAACATTTATTACATTTCTGATCACTCAACCTCTTTCTCAGCAGAGACTTACCAAATACCTCCAAAAGATAAGCTTGGGAACTAACTTATAGCTTTGCCAGATACTAAAAATTATGGACCTAACAGCAACACATTATTATTTCTGTCACATCTTCTCCCCAGATAACTCCTCCATGTTCCACGGGTAATAATTATCTGTCTCTTTTCATCCCACAGAGCTAACAACTTGAATACCTCCAGCCTTGCTAGCAGCTTCTACTGTCCCACAGGTAAAAAAACCCCTCCATTGTTTCTCAAACTGTATATTAAATGAGCATAATTAAATTAAACGGTGCAACTATTTGCAGCATGCAATGTTTTATTTCAGTTTTGAAGAAATGGTTTTGTACCCAGTTTATTTTTCCAACATCACTTGCTTAGAAAACTCACAGGCACACACACACGTATCTATACAACCATGTATAATGAAGACTTACAAATATATATTTGCACATTATAATGTATGTATGTGCATGCATATTTATGTCTTTTACATATATATATATATATATGTAAAAACCTTGCCTTACAAAATCATTAAAATATTTTCAAAGCTTACATCATTGCACCTCTCAAAAGCATACTGGTTTAATTAGGCAAGAAAAGATAAAAATCATAAATAATTGGAACTGTGAAAAATAAAGGCCTCATCTCGTCCATCCCTCTTAGTCTGGGGGAGGACACCACACATACTCTTAAGACTATTCTTGATACAGATTTGCCTCACATATTTTAAACCTCCAGAGACCCAGATGCGCTACAATTTTTCAAGTATTTAGCTGTGTCATATATAAAAAGTTTTCTTGTCCCAAATCCTCAGTGTTATAAAGTATGCTGGTTATTATTGTTCTGTTTGCTATGATTTCGGAAACAAATCTATCATTGCTCATAGTTATCTTTCATACATTAGAAAGCAAATTTTTTGCAGCATTACTGACATACATACTTCTCGACCTTCCTATTCAGCACTAACAAACCATCTTTTGTCCTTATAATATCTGGTGCTGGTTATTGTTTTTCTCCTCTGGATGCTGTCCAATTCACCTATTTCTTTCTTTAAGCCTAACGCCCAAGACCAGGCAAAATACTTCTGTGACATTCCATCCACTGAAGAAAGCTCAGCGGCAACTCCCATGTGTTGCAGATGACATTCCTATCTGCATGTCCCAGGGCTATTTGCCCTTTTCTATGCAAAAATATATAACATAATTAATTAATTTCAATTTGTGGTCTTTTCTAACACCAAGCTGTATTTACACACTACTGTTGCCCACACATTGATTTCCCATTTTGTACATAAACATTTCATTCCTCATTTCTAAGTTGTAATAGTTACCATTTGTCTTCATTGAACTTCATCTGACTGACTTCAAAGCATTCCTCCAATTTATCAATATTATTTTAAATCTGACACTAAGAAGTGCTTAGTACTCTTCCCATCTCCACACTATCCACAAAACTATAAAAATGCTTTCTATTCCAAACAAAGGATCTTTTTATCATTCTCTAGTTGCATCTAATTATACTAGTGGATCAAAAGGAATATACAGTCAACTAAATTTAATGAATTTTGTGAACACGGTTGAGTTTGTGGAATGTACAGTTTATAAATACGGTACATATGTTGTAATACACATATTCAATCTCTTATCAAAATTCCTTACATAGCACTGGAAAGAGAACTGAAATGAAGTACTTTAAAATACGAAGATAATTTGGTATACAAAGGAAAAAAACAACTGTAAAGGGGAAGCAAGTAAACTAATTCAGAAAGCACAGATTATGGCAAAGAAAAGAAAGAGCTATGACTTTCTAAAGATGGAAACACACTGCAAAATAAAAACTGACAAATAATCCCTGATAAAGACAAAATGCCACAATAATAATAATAATAAAAATACCCAACACAAAACCCCCCAAAACCACCCCAGAAACAAAAAAAAATATTATTCACTGCATAGTTCCTTGAACATGAAGAAATATATACTGTTGACAGGAAATTCTACAAATCTATCATGAAATCCACAGCTAGACGTCAATACAACCTCCGAAGTAGATTTTAAAAGAATTCTGTATTACCTTCAGATTTTCAAATAAATAATTAAAAACATACAGATATTAATGGTCAGCACAAAAATTCTGAAAAAAAGATCTATTGAGCTAGATAAGCTTTTCCTATCTAGGAAAAACAAATTTTAAAACCAAAGAAAAGTACATGATAATTTTGCACAGCCTTGAGTTTCTTTTGTAACTGTACAACTCCAGGCAGTGGAGAGATAGAAGAGGAGACAGGGACAGAAGAAGATAGTTCATGAGGGACAACTGTCAACCTCATCATCTCTAAGAATGATCCAGGAGAGCCGGCTGGAGAAAGTGGAAGTGTAACAATTGGAAAAGGAAGTTTAGCTGAATAAAAGGGTATGGTAAAAGATTTTTTAGCTGCACAGAGCAAGGATGGAGAACAGATAACTAGATAAAATACCAAAAGAATCCATATAAATACCCAAAAAATGCCTTCTCCCCAGTGAGTGCAGTATACTGCAATAAACATAAATCCTATTCAACACTTGCAGTAAATTATAGTATCTTTGGTTCAAATCTCCCAAAATACCATTCAAATATGATTTGTTTGTCTTTAATAAATCTCTACAAGGTAACTGTAGTTTGTACTGCTTTACAAACAGATTGACAGAGACAGTGTGACTTGTTCACAGTCTCACACAATGAATGTGGCAGGATGAAACTATTTCAAATCCCAATGCTCTTCATCATCTATAGTATCACCCTTCCTCTCCACTTTTCCAAGTATTTTCTGAAGACTGGCACTTACACCACCACCTACAGCAGAAAATTATGTTTTCATGATGTGCCCTTGAACTGTGCAGATATGCAGAGTAATACAAGCCACCTCTTTTGGAATAACAGACCTGTTGAGAAAATTCATTTATAGGTGGATAACTGAAGCCTGGCGGTATCAAAAACAGATACATATACGTTCTGCCAGATTTACTATGCATATGCCAAATGGATTCCAAACACTCCAGCTCATATTCATGGCAAAACAAGTTAACTCAATCAACAGTAGAATTAATTGCTTAAGAACAGTTCATTGACACTGATCTTTGGCAGGCACCTTCCAATCCTTTCTCCAATAGCAAATTTGTTTACTTGCTAAATTGAAGAAGAGGAAGTTTCAAAGGTTCCTATGTTAAGCATTTCAAAATTACTATAAATGATCTATTCTGTGAAACAGTTCTAGAATTAACACTTCAAGCATTTCGCAAGAAGAAAAAAATTGTTTCACGATGGGGAGCTGTAAAGCAGTTAATACATAGAAATATATCAACACAGAAAAACCTATCAGCACGAAGAAGTAGTTAGTAAACTAACAGTTTTCTAGGAAGCTAAGGTCCTACATTTGATGGATCATTGATTCTTAATACTTCTCCATAAATCAGTACTTACTAATAAATGAGCAGTAAAGCCCCATCCATTGCCTTTAGAACTGGAAACTAGCACAATAGGCTGACACATGTTCACACCTACACAAACACATGGATTTTTCTGGTGCCACCATACACTGAGCAGGGTGCAGAGATCAGCTGTTGCTTGGAAAGGAGCTAGTACTGCAGCGCAGTGCAGCAAACGAAAGCTGCAACTTTCATGTTTTGAAGCTGTTGCTTCTGAGGGTAAGAATGGATTGAGATACCCTATACCTCCCTCTCAAACCCAATCTGGGATTCTGGTAAGTTCTCCTAGCCTGTTTGATTGGAAAAAGAAAGAAAGAAAAATAAATACCTAATGTGTACAAAGTCTCACTGGTAAAATACCATTTCTGTCTCTCTGAAGAGAGTGTGACAGAGCACTTCCCGAAGAATGTTCTCCATATTAATTTACCTTAGGAAACTCCGACTGAGGAAAGCACTGCTATTGCCCAGTGCAGAACTAAAGCTAACTTAGGGAGAGATTTCCCAGTTTTGAAAATTTGTGAGACTTCAATATTATTCCCATTTTGAAACAAAACATCAAACCAAAGCTACCTCTTTACAAACAAGACGTAGGGGTTCAATAAGCATTGGAAAACGGAGGAAAACAGCATGGTTCAAAGAAGATATGCACTTTGGCTTGAAAATCAGCTTCAAGTCATCAGTTAGTGCATTAAGAATATATTTTCTACATTCCAGTTTCTTCTTTGCACAATGCTGCAATCAGGGTTTTTTAAGATAGGATATCCTGTTCTACTTGTCTCTTGAGATACAGTAATAATGCAAGTCACATCAAAAGTCCTAAGGGTTAATGAAAGTAATTTTTCCTGAACCTCAAGAAATATTTCAGAATACTATACTTTAGGAAAATAATAATGCTATTTCAAGACTGCCCAAAAAAGTAGTGTTTTGCCCCCTACTCACCCAAAAGACTCCCCCAACTCATGACACATTTTCTTTACAGAAGATCAAACTGTTCTAAGAGAAGGGTTAGTCTATATCCTGACTTTTTAGCTCTGCTTATGTTCTCTACCACTATGTATGTACAATAACTTAAGGTTGAAAAATCAAATTTTAATGCACTCTAATAGGCACATATCTCTGGCTGCTCCACAGGACACTCCACTGACCTACTGTTCACCCTTAAGCTCAGAGAAATGCCATTCATCTATTGCTGTCCTGACTCTTTGCCGTCCCGTATTAGGGCTATTAAACAGAGCTATCATATGATTAAGCAATAAAGAAAGAAACTGTGGATCTTACATACAGAAGGAAGCTCATGGGGCATCAAGAGACAGGCAAGCTGTGCTGCTGCATCTGCAGCTACAGCTTTTACTCAGTGCTCTTCCCATTTCCACATGTCTGGAAACAGAGCTTCTGCTAGTCAGCTCTGTTGCACATTCCCTACACACACACACACACACACACACACACGCCCATGCACACACCTCAAATCCTGATTCAGTAACAACAGCCTGCACCTCACTCATCCCCAAGTACTCATTTCCTACATTGCTTCAGCAGTGCTGAATTGCTGGCCACCCTTTTTCATCCTATGCCTGCATCACCGACCTCGGTTCCTCCCTTTCACATACCTAAATCCATGTCCTGTCAACCACCCACACATCGTTGTTCTCAGTTGCCATGCGCCCCTCAGAAGGATTTCAGTATTCCTTGCAGTTCCCATCCTCTATTTCATGTTTCTTATGCTGCAGGTAGTTCTTATAGACCTTGCACTTGGGTTCTGCAGGAAATGAGCTGCTGTCATGAATTAAAACTACTCAGAGAATTCCAGGGTAAAGAGCTCATATTTGGAGGGAATGGTCTGAGAGAATGGTGAGACAAATCATGACATAAACTGGAACAAAAAAACCCAAATGTCTTGGAAATATAAACTTGGCTATCTGACCCAGCGGAACAGACATTTTGTTTGAAGATGTAGTTCCATCATCACCAAAACCTATGTGGCTGACTCTATCCAAAACTGCTTTTAAAAATAAATTGCAGCACAGTAATGACAACTTCTGCTTTTCCTAGTAAAGGGCCACAAGCTCTGCCCTGAGCTGAGAGCAGTCAGAAGGCAGCCTGGAGCAAGGAAATACATAAAAATATACCCAAGCAGGCCCCAGGAGATGGGGACTCCCACCATGAACATCACACCACACCCAGCAAAGACCTCAGGATGGTGACTACACAACTGTACCCACTGTGGGCTGGGAGAAGCCACCAACCATCAACCTGAGAACCCAAAACGAGCCTGGAAGGGTGAGCACAGCACCAGAGAAAAGACACTAGGGTGTTTTTTTTTCTAAAACCATTTCTATAATAATTTTAAGGATGTTATTAATGAGGTAGTAAGTGTTCATACTTTTGTAACTGGATTACTATCTATTTCTTGCATTTTGTTTAAATACAAACTTGCTTGTGAAGATATTAAACAGACTAAGAGTAAGTTCTTGTATCTCTGTATATGGTATGTTCTCTTTTGACTGTAACAGGATTGTATTTTGAACAAACTTCATTAGGACAGGAAGCTAGAATGGTTTTCATCTCATTGACTTTAGCAGGTAATGTGAAGTAGTGGTTAATGTAAGTATAAGAAACGTTATATGATGACATCTTTTCATTACATTTCCAGGAGACACATTTAGAAAAGTGGGAACTTGGAAAAATCACAATAGCATACAATATTTTCCCAAAATATGCGTCACAGTACTTGCAAGATAGTAATACAGAAAATAAAAATAAATTTTAAAAAGTCTTAAAATGTAAGTAACGTTAGTTTCAAAAAAGGAATGCAAATAATTAAAATTTACAAAATATTAAACTACAGTTTATAAAGCTGTAGAAATTAACACAGATTCAATTCTTGGGTGTTTCTGTCTTGACAACTGCTTGGAAGGAGGGATGCATTTGGGTAAATTAGTCTGACTGAAGAAAACAAAAAAAACCACACAGGAAAGAAAAATTCCTAGATCAAGCTAAGAAAAAACATGAAGATACCTAAATTAGTGTCTTCTTTAATATATGCAGGTCTAAGTTCAAGCTCCATATAGCTAAGGTGTGTTAAAGATGTCTTATTTCTAGAGTTGTAATGATGTCGCCATTTATTCCTTGGTGTAATGATTGCAGTAGGAAGTGTCCTGATGCCTTCATGAGAACAAATGATCCTCCAGATTACACCTTTGTTTCAGGATAGCATGAGTGCTTTTTGGTCTTCACCTCTGCAAGCTCATTAGAAGAGTAAAATAAAATAAGAAAGGTTCTAGCTAGCTCCTTCCAAGTTTTGACACTCATCAATTTTAACGTTGGATTTCCTCTAACACTGAAGGCCTGATACCACAAATATCAATTCCTTGACACTCCATTGCATCATATTTTTTGTAATCTTTGTCATATAAGCATGCCAGGAATCAAATGACTTTAAATCATGGTAGTATTATATACCTTATCACGTAGCTATAAATGACCATGAGAGGTGGCAGGCAATGGATAATTGGGTCCATAGTGACTACCATGTCCACACAAGGACACTTGTTTTAAGGCAGCTGGCAGGTTGGATCTAGATTTTATCAGCATATATGCCTCCCCTGAATACTATAAAGCAGACGAGCCAGCTTATAAGCGGTAGGCAAAGAGCTACGGAGTCTGTTGACTCTGGGTTGTAGAAATTCAGAATACTGCAAGGATACGATATATCAGATGGACTTAAATTCATCCTTCAGTGAGATGAAGGCAGTAGCAGTGTAAGTGTATAAACCCTTACTAGGAAAGTTATGGGAAACTGAGACAGTACCTGTGATTTTGTATTGCTATACCACAGACTGTTCCACTGATAATGAGGTGTCTCCCATACCAAACTTCATGGAAGTAAGAAGAGATTTCACCTTCTACAATGCAAGTTATTTCCATATTTACTTAACTTCCCCCCCACCTCTTTTTTCTTTCTTTTTTAGCTTACTTAAACTTCATAGCAGCATAGAATCATAGAACCATTTAGGATGGAAAAGAACTTTAATATCAGAGTCCAACTGTTAAACCAGGGCTGCCAAGTCCACCACTAAACCATGTCCCTAAGTGCCACATCTACAAATCTTTTAAACACCTCCAGGGATGGTGACTCAAACACTTCCCTGGGCAGCCTGTCCCAGTGCTTGACAACCCTTTCAGGGAAGAAATTTTTCCTAATGTCCAATCTAAGCCTTCCCTGGTACAACTTGAGGCCATTTCCTCTTGTCCTATCACTTGTTCCTTGGGAGAAGAGACCTACCTCCACCTGCTTACAACCTATTGATAAAGATACTAAAAAGAACTGACCCCAATACTGAGCCCTGGGCACTACCACTTGTGACTGGCCTCCAACTGGATTTAACTCCATTCACCAGCACTCTTTGGACCCAGTCATCTAGCCAGTTTTTTACGCAGCAAAGAGTACACCTGTCCAAGCCACGAGCAGCCAGTTTCTCCAGGAGAATGCTGTGCAAAATGGTGTCAAAAGCTTTACTAAAGTTCTGAATATATTCTTGTGATTGGAAAGCTCTGTCACCCTACATTCATTTGGAATACACAGAAAATTACTTTTGGATCCAGATGGGATAAAGTGTTCCTTCAGGAAAATCTTACATATAAAGGGGCTTCATAAGACTGTTTTATGGACACACACACAGTCAAAGTTCATAGTTTTTCACACATGGGATTCTGCCTTGATCTCTTCTTTCATATTAAAATGAAAGCTAACCAACAGAAATTACTTCCCCATAGTGAGTGGGGTTTTCCTGGCAGTCATAGACTATTGTTGAAGGCAGCAGTTACTGCTGGGGACAGCAGCTGTATGGTGCCTGTGCTGTGCTCGATTTTATCATTTTTACTTTGTCGTGTTTCTTGTTTTCACACTTCTAAAGGTGTCTTTCTATGTCAGCTACTTTCCTAATAAAAGCCTTACTGTGATCAAGATGAAGCTATTTCTTTATGAATTGCTCACACTGGGCATAGACTGACATTTGATGCATTTTAGAGGTTGCACCAGAACCAAGAGAACACACTGTAGGACTTAGCTTCCTACTTCATTTCCTCTATGTGACAGGAGAAGACAAATGAGGGAAATGTGGGCAAAAAAAAAGTACTCAGGAAGAAAGACATCCTCACCAACTAATGCTGAATTTTGACAAACATCCTTATCCCAAAGAAACTCACAAACTACAAATTTCAAAACTTTAAAGTACAGAAGCTCAGAATCTTCTCTTTGCCCTTATTGCTTAACATATTTGTTCCTTACGGTTTTTAGATAGTGAGAGAAAGCAAGAATAATTTTTTTAATTGCTGCTATTAACCACACAGAACTCAACACATCTTCTGTCATATAAGGAGGTATATCCTCATGTGGATTAAAAATGTTAAGAAAAGATAGCAGGCTGAGGTTCACAGTGACACACAGAAAACATTACCCACCAGGTCATTATATAAAAAGCATAGTCCAGAAATACCTGGGGCATACTTTCCTAAAAAGGCAAACACATATTTTCAGTCCACAATCACAAGCAATATAAAAGACAGACACTGGAATGTGTGCCAAGTACTATGCAAAACCCTACAAGTTCTGCAATTTATCACATTAAAAACAACATATGCTTTATACAGTAACAAGAAACTGACTTTACCTAACATCTGTAACATTTTTATTACACTTTTGTCCAATAATCCATCTGTGATCCTCCTAATGCTCTGAATACTAGAGTATTCTATCACATAATGCTTTACAAATTTACCTTTTAAAATTAATTTATAACTCGGGAAGAGTTCTCAAAGTCTCATTTAGAAAAAAAGTTCTATAAAACAAAAATGAAGGGGGAGAAGCTGGTACGTTTTCCAGCTAGAATTTACAGTTAAAAAAAATCAGAAAAAAAAAAAAAAAAACCTGTAACAAAAGTAAATAAAACATTTATTTCAAATAGCTATATTTCATACATATGTATTATATGTGTATGCATACATATATAAAATACACCTACACACTCTTAAACTGGTAAGAAATTAGTTAAAAAACTGAGGTTAATTATACTGTAAAAACAGAATCCACATAATAAATTTTGATTAAAAGACTAACTGTAAATTTACCCCTGCACTTTCCTCCTTATGTTACCCAGTTGTGTTTCCATGGTTACTCAATTTTAGAAATCACTGAGTCTTACTGGAACATGAATAATGAACATACTTCTTTATCAATACATTTTATGCAAAGATCAACTGGGTGGGATTTCTGAGTAGTACAAAGTAATTTTCCCTTTAATATATATTTTTAATTCTTATTTAAATACTACATTAGGCATACATATAAACAAAGCAAACAAGTGAAATAAAATGTAAAAAAATTATAATTAAAGTTGAGTTTGAACTTTAATTCTAATTCCAAATTTGAACAATAACTTTCTCAATTTCTTTTAAATGCATGTCTTTATTAAAAATGGTTTTGTTGGTTTCTAGTGCTGATATTAGATAGGGAAAGGAGAGGGAGAGTGAAGTGTTTTATGTTTGATAGAAGCATGGCTTTGCAATTTACAGAAAGTAATTCAAGCAACTATTCTTCTTGACTGAAACTTCATTCTAGAGGCAATTTATTATTTTCATTCTGTTGCTAAACATCACAATAAAAGTAGATTCGTTCAACTTAGCTGAAATCTGTGTGTTGCAGGATGCACACAGATATCAAACTACCTGTAAATTTGGCTTGTCATGATACAGATGGATGGAGAGAATCCTTCTTTTTCAGAGCTACCATTTTCAAAGCATTACACATTTAAAAAATTCCTTCCATTCTGAAGGGTTAGTACAGATAAAGAAAGAGGGAGAGACTAGAGAATCACTGCTTTAAGTAGCTAAAAGACCCAGGTTAATTGCTTTCTCCTTTGCTTTACTAAGGGTATAACCTCTATGAGTGTATTTATTTATACATTATTTTGCAAGCACAAAAAATGCCTTTCAAATGTAGTCTTTCAATGTGAGCCATCTACATTTTCCTTTTAAAGAGACAGGCTTATTTACAACTGCAGCTATTGCAATTCATGTATTATTCCCTCACCATGGTTACCAAAACAGGTAAGGAAGAAGAAAATTATTGATAACTGACTAGAGAAAAATAAATGAAGAAAAATATATTTTTTTTCAGTAATATGCCAGCAACAGAAATACTGGAAAAAAATAGGCCAAATGACATACCACTATTAAAAATGTTTATATATATATATATATATATATATTTTTTTTTTTTTTTTA
>JAVJGI010000060.1:88948944-88984590 GCA_035590275.1 Ibycter americanus
CAGCACCTCTACATCCCTCTTGAAGTGAGGGGCCCAAAACTGCACACATTGTTTGAGGTGCGGTCCTCACCAGTGCCAAGTACAGGGGAGCGCACTGAAATAACCAGCAGCAGACTCCACTGCTGAGGAGGAAGTTCAACAAACACTGAAATCCTCACAGCAAAGATAAGCATCCTGCAGTCTCCCTGTTATCCCTCCCACCACCCCTCTGCCTCGGGAGAACTGACACCATTGACCCAGAGGGATGCTGCTCAGAGCGCAGCACCTGAGAAAAAGGAATAAGTTAGCAATTTTTCCTGTATAACAAGTTTAAGAGTAATTTTATTAAAAAGAATTTCTGTATTAATTTAGACTTGTTTTTTTGAACCTGCTTGCTGTCCTTTGATTAGATTGCTAAGATTTTAAAAAGACCAGTAGTAAATTCTTGGGTCCATGTATGGTATGTTACCTCTTGCCCATAATAATATTTTGAGTGCAACATGTCATGCATTTATTTTTGGTACAACAGAAAAAAAAAAAATCTCAGATGAAAAAATTAACATTTAAAATTAACATAGGAAATAGTTAATAAAACGAAAAAACAACAAAAAAACACCCTCTGGGTTAGGCTTTATCACAAGATACTGCTTAGATGAAAACAAAAAGGAAACCCTGAGTTAGAATCACATCAGCAGCAGTAACAAAATTTTACAAGACTATGCAAGCAGTACAAAATGTAACAAAATTAGTTCGGAAATCTTTTAATGAATCTATGCTCTCAGCAAAGCATTAATTTACTGTGAGCACAGAAGTATTTTTAATTTAATCTTGAGGGAGTAATGTTCTGTATTTGACAGTGAGAGAGAAGGAATGGCCAAAAATCCTCAGATTTCTGGCGAAATTAACCAAACCTCACATTCATAAGAAATTAGTAGATATAGTCATGCCCCTAACACCACATCTACTGTGTAGAACTTACTGTAATGCATGACCACATCTGTATGGAACTACCATATGTAACAATTCTAATTTAGAACATATAAATGAAAAGTGACAGAAAGACCTGTGTATGTTTTATTGGCCTGTATACGCTGAAGATGTGAGTACACATAAATAATGAAGAACTAGCTTTGCTGTTAGACACTTAATTCTTGAAGCATATTAAAAATTAAAGGAATACTGTGGATGAAAATGGGAAATTACATGTTTGCATATGAGCAATGCGCAGTATGACACTAACAGGAAAACAATTGAGTTGTCAATTCCAGTAGGTCATAGTTAATTTAGCCAAAAGGTGTTTTTGTAATTCAGTGGAGTATACTAACTTTCCCTCTGTGCTGCTTTTTAGTAACTTTAAATATTAATCCTCTGGACTAGCTAATTTAACTACTTGTCTCTCATTGAAGTAGTTATAAAAGTTCCTATCACAATAGTTTTATTTTCATGCTGTCTAAGATATGTACTGTGTTTGTTTTAACAAAGATGTAACTATTTAATATGTATAAACTTTGGAATGTAAATATTAAGATTTCTATTAACTGAAACTATTAACTGAAAGCACTAATCCATAGGAAAACACACAGTGATTCATAGTCTATATGTGTCCCACCTACCCACAGATACGAATTCTCCAAACTCTCATCAGAACCAATCCCTGGACAACCTCTATATTTACGCAATGATTGATATGTTTCACATGAACACTGAAGGATCAGAGATCGAAGCTGATTTCAGTCTCTTCAAAAGATGATTGAATCACTAGTATGAGATCTAGTGACCCTTATACAGGCTTCTTCTGTTTCAAAAATGCCTGAATTCCTGGTTCCACTGGGGTTCAGCTTTGACAGATGCAAGAGGTGCCTTTAGGGGTTTAGTCATTCCTTCACAGGCTGAGAAGTGTGAATAGCCAGTTGCTCTATGCTAGTGTGCAGAAAGACAGAAACCCTTCCTCCAGAAGCCACCTGAAAGTCTGCTCATATACCTTAGATAAGTACTCCAGTGCAAGCATTTAAAAAAAAACACTAGTGCTTGACAGCCTACACCTAGTATTCTCTTTTGGTCACCTCTGCTGAGGCTTGATGAATTTACACATCCTCTTAGTCACTTTTATCATGGACTGTATAGAAATTCCGGTAAATCTAGCTTGCATAAACTAGCTGACACCTTCTGTAGATGCTAAAGTGACTAAAGGGGGTCTTGTCCTTCATCTTTCTGATTCTCCTTCTTGCTGTTCCCAGATTTTCTTCAATTTGTCAAAATGTACCTGATATTCAGGGTGGGATTAAATTTATCAATTAAGCTGACGAAATTCAGGTTTGTATTTTAAAACAGTTCCTCAGACACAGACAGCTACATGTCAATACTTGAGATGTCTTACTCTGTGAGCAGAATGGAAACTCCTACAGAAGAATAGTAAGAGTAAAGCTAAGAGCAAAATGTCCATAAATGAGAACACCAAACATAATGCCTGAAGTCTTTATTCCCTTTCCAGCTGTGAATGAGAAGGAGTACCAGGAGTTCAGCTGAGGTACTCTTCCCCAGATCCTGACTTGGTGTCAGACTCCCCCTTACATCTAGTGCACCTAACTCTGCACATCTCACCTAAATCTTTCCACTTCCACAGAAGTAAGGGAACATTTCACTTCTACAGACATTAATTGCTGATAGAAGAGAAGGATGAAAGAGGTCCCCAAATACTTTGTTTCAACATAACTTTTACGACTGCTTTTTTCCCCTCTTGAATCTTCTTGCTCTATAAATAACTCCAGTTACTACACAGAAATGCCAGTAGCAGATGTCCAAAACTTGCAGGTTTCAGTTTTGGAGAGAGATTTCAAAACAGCAAAGAAAAACTAACAATGAAACAAAGGCAATAATTTCACTCCCGTGCACATTGGCAAAGATAGGTGGTATAGCATGTCAGCGCTGGATCCACGTCTTCAAACTTGAGAAGATACACTGGTAAAGGTTCATATAAATCTCCTTTCTGATAACTATAATGGAAGCTCTAGAATATTTCCTTATTGAACCTAAATGCTCAAGCCCCTAGAAACTGTAATTTCCATTAAAAATTAGGACCTAATACCAGTCTCAAATTAAGTTTTTGTTAAAGGTTTTTATCTAAAGTAAAAAGTTGTCAAATTTCTAAAAAAATAAATCTGCTACTTCTTGTGTCCTTTGTGAAATGCATATTGGCAAAAAAGAGCAAAAACAGTAGAAAAACAAACCTGGAAAATCCTTCCAGACTTTTTTAGATCCTTGGCATAAGCAGTAGACAAAGTTTACCGTCGCGAAACTTCAATGATATCTTATTATCGCCTCCCACTACTACACATATTTACTTGTCTATTTTTTCTAAGCAAGGTGGGAAACACAACCATCTATTTTTACGTGAAAAGACTCATGATATGCAATTTTTCTTTCTATGTCTATGCAATGAACTAAGGACTTCTAAAAGGGAAATTTAACATGGAGAGAGAGAATGCCTTCTAAAAATAAAAAAAAAAAAATAAAATACTGCAATAGCTTTGTTTCAAAACACCAAAGACCTTCAAGAAGTTTTCCATGATGGCCTAGTGAATTTCTCTACTTCTTACTAACCAAACAAAGAAAATAATGCAAAGGGTTTGCTATTTTTCATAGCATCTTCCCAGCCAGTTTTGTTTGCTTTCCTAAATTCCACTTCTTTCAATAAAATTTCAAGACACAATGAATTTTCCAGTCTCAAATTGGGAACAGAACCTTCTAGTTATATCAGCTGCTTCTGAAACAGATATTATGCTGCATAAAATGATAAGTTAAAATTAAAAATTAAATCATATCTTTAGAGAGATGTTTAGAGAGGGAATCCTGAACTTATTATGAGCTTTTTGAACTTATTATGGAGCACTTCCTAAAACTTTCAGTATTGTCTCTATTTTCTATTTTTATTTTTTTTTTTTGTGATTTCCTTTTGTAATATGAACTGCCCTCATACCAGCAATACAAAAAAATACCTCTTTTATGTGCATGTCATAAACTCCGTGTTAGCAAAGCACAGATATAATAAGTTATTGAATATTCTTACAAGCCCTCAGGAATGTATTCTGACTTTATAAATGCATGTTTTATTTGGGCAATGTAATGCCTATGCAATTAAGATAAATTAGATAATCGTGCGCTTATAACATATCACACTGAAACTTTAATTGTTGATATCACACAGCCCAATAACAAGTTCCTACTCCAAATGGAAAATACTAACAGATATATCAGAAGGTTCCCAAAAACTCAGTAGTAGTTCAGTCATCTGAACAGAAATACTGCAGCTCTTTATTGGTTTCACACTGTGAAAGCCACTAACTTTCAATTTTGTGATGTTATTCAACACAATTTGATCAGCTATTTTATGCCACTGTGCATAACAACAACAAAAGATATAAGACAAGTAATAAAATAAGAATTTGTTAAAGTCAACTGCCTTGTCCTATTATAGAGATGATAGGCTGAGAAAAAGAGGCAGTAAGTTAGATTCAGAATTGTCAGGCTCTATTAAGAGAAAGTCATTTTGCTCTGATTATGCCAATGAGAGCAAAAGAAAGAAAGAATTAGAGAAGACAGCATGTTTTCCAGTAGTTTTAAAAATACATAGTTATACAAAGAAAAAGAGTCAAAGAATAAACGTTACATCTAAATGATAGTCTCTACAGAAACCTTATTCTTTTATCAAACAAAAATTCACTTTATTAATTCATTCACTTTTAGCTCCTTTGGTGTGATCCTAAGGACGTGTTCCATGCTACTGACACACACTTTGCTTTCTTTTTACTAATATATACTGATTTCTGGTATTTCAGACACAAATTTATGTCCTCTTAGCAAAGGAAAAAAAAAAAGTTAGAATAATCCCATGGCATAATCTATATGAGTTTTCCGTGTTTTGAACTTCCTGCTATTGATTAGTATTTTTTAATATTTTAAATATAAATATTTTAAATATAATATATATAATTTTAAATATAATAAAAATTCTGTATTGGCTTTAGATATGCACTAAAATAAAATCTATATGAAATACAATTTCCAGCTCCTTTGACTGCATTTTTGCAAATCTTCAAAACATCTGGAAAACACACAAGGCACTGCATTTTGGTCTTGTTTTTCAATTCATAAACTTCCCCAACATTCAACTGGCAAAAAATGATTAGGAAGAGTCTGCTGTTTTATTTAAAACAGTTTAATACCAGTCTTCACCACTAAAACACTCTAGAGACACATTAAGTACCTCATGATTTAAAATCACAGAATCACAGAATTGTTTAGGTTGGAAAAGACCTTTATGATCATTGAGTCCAACCGTTAACCTAGCACTGCCAAGTCCACCACTAAACCATGTCCCTAAGCACCACATGTACAAGTCTTTTAAACACCTCTAGGAATGCTGACTGAACCGCTTCCTGGGCAACCTGTTCCAGTGCTTGGCAAGTCTTTCAGGGAAGAAGTTTTTCCTAATATCCAACCTAAACCTCCCCTGGTGCAACTTGAGGCCATCTGCTGTTATCCTATCACTTGTTACTTAGGGGAACAGACCAACACTCACCTTGCTGCAGCCTCCTTTCAGGGAGTTGTAGAGAGCAATAAGATCCATCCTGAGCCTCCTTTTCTCCAGACTAAACAACCCCAGTTCCCTCAGCCGCTTCTCATAAGACTTGTGCTCCAGACCCCTTACCAGCCGAGAGTCCCCTCAGACATCTACAGAAAGTAGCTCTCATAAAACAGCTTTACAGTTGAAAAGTTCATTTTTTCACAAAGAAAAAGAAACATTCATTGTAACACCATACAACACATATAAGCAAAAGAAAATTTCAAATACCTAGGCTAAATTAACAATATTGATGTTGCACTACGAGTCATCTCAGAGTTAATGTCAGAAAATTTGTATTAAAAACATGTAACATTACAAAAGTCAATTCATATCCACCAAACCTACTCACAAATGCACTCAAACTAGCAAAATTACATCAAAATGAACTTTCTGTATTTGGATTTCATGTGGAAATATGTTACGTAAATATATTAGTAAAGGTAGTATTTTATTGAGCAGTTTTAAAAAAAACAACACCACACCTTAATTCGTACTGTAGGCAAATTACTCCAAAAATTCAAAAGGGAGCAGAAAAAAAAAAAACCAAACCCAATCTTGTCAAACCTAAAACATACCACAGAAATCACAGATCAGATACAAAAATCTTACATAGAATCCAGTCTATTTCCCTGTCATCTTACAGTTCAAATGAAAACAATGTATCAATCATCTCTTCAGGTTTTTTAGGAACTTATTTAATAACAACTCAGCATCCTGCTCATTGTTTTAAGGTTAGACATATCTTTGTAGAACTGCAACTTCTTTCAATTTGCGCAGGCACATACCATACTTAAAAAGATTACTTCAAATTTCTGTAAAAGAAGTCATACATCTCATTAAATAACATCCATTGATTGCTGTGTGTTCATAAACCATGCTGTATTTTTGTCTCAGCAGAATCTAATAGTTTTCAGTAATGCATTATCAGGAAAAAAAAAAAAAAAAAAAAAAAAAAAGGTATGTCTCCAGATGCCTTACAAGGAAAATCATGAAAAATGAGCCTCTAAAAAAAATTCAATATTCCTAAATGATATAGACAAACTGATAGAAGCTAAGTTTGCCAATGTTAATTTGACCTTCTGTTTCCCTTAGGAATTTATACTCCTTTCAGAGAGAAGCAAACATAGTCGCTTGGGCTACTCAAAAGGGTCATGTATTTATGTTATGACAGGCATTGATTACACTATTTTGATAAGTCAGCTAATGAATAGCAGTAAAAACTAGCTTGCAGTGGAAGTCTGCCAAGATTCTGTTCAGAAAACCACATCCAGATATATCAAAAACTCTTTACAGATTAATGAAAAGCAAAAAGAAAATATTGGCAATATATTAATTATGCTTCAAAACTATATTTTCCAATTAAGTGGAAACAAATGCACTTTGCTTCACCACATATTCTCATTTTAGTTTTAAAAGTAACTCCCTGTTTGAAAGGGAAATGGGACCTAGTAAAATGCTTTTCAGGAAAAAAAAAAAAAAGCATTTTGGAATCTTATATTCAGAAGCTTGACTGATTATTCAAAACTTCTGTGTGCTTACAATAGCACAAACATACCAAGTACATGCCATCTAACAGAGAGGTGTTGCTCTGTTTATGATCTTAATTATCCCAGTGATACCATGACATCCCAAAATAAATGGAAATAAACTATGAGAAGACAATTATGTATTAACACTAATCTCAGAAGAAATAAAGGTGGCATTCACTAGGGCTAAAGTCTAATTCCAAATTCAGTATCAAGAAAAAACATTTCTCTGATTTGCTTCTGGGAACAGAGATCCCAAGCACTATTAATATGTCATATCAAGCTCTGGAACCTTTTATGCCTTTTTATAGTATAGAATCTACTTCCAGTAGAGACAAGATAAGTCTCTAAAGAACACACACACAAAAACCAAGCAAACAAAAAAACCCACCCACAACACCAAAACAACAAAAAGAAAACCACAACCAAAATCCTGCACAGATGCAGCTTCTTGACAGATATACAGTGCACCAACTAATTTTACATCATTACTCTAGAGACCAAGGTACTTCCTCGGATACATTCAAAAACGTGAACATCTACAAATGTAGGCATCACATGCACCCTGATATACACTTCCTAATTCAGTAAAGGTATTTTTAGTGATTCCTATGTAACCCCATGTAACTCTATGCAAATGTAACACAGTTTGAAAGTACTGGCTGCCTCATAAAAATATTAAATATTCCTTTGTAAAGCAGACCATATTATACATGAATTATGGTACCCTTTAACTCTTGAGGGCCACAGAAATAAAACGTATTTGGCAGAGCTTTTTATATTAATCTCAAACAATGGCATACTCTTCTTGTTCTTCCTTACCTTCATCCTTATACATTAATATCCATTTCACTTCTTTCTTTGTTCAGCCCTACACTTCATACACACTTAGCTCTATGTCCTACAGTGTTCTCCAGGAGCCCAGCACGTGCCACCATCAAAACATGCAGAACCTGCCTGATAAGAAGACAACTAGGAGTACTTCCACCAGGCCACAGAAACCATTACTGAAGGGAGAACACTGAGGAAGATCGCAATTAGAGTAATGGCAGTGTTCATCTAACGTGCAGCTGGGAATACTCCAGCACTTGCAGTGACCCAACACAGGCAGCCAAGCACTGAAGGGACCTTCACAGTCTCCATGTACACATCCGGCCTGGGCCACTGTGATTTTTATTTCTCCTCTTACTGGTGACAGCACACCTTCACAACCTCATGTATCCAGAGCCTATGGGACATGGAAAGCACCCAAATAGGGAATGAAGAAGCTCATTATACTGGCAGTAGCTGAACTAGTCAAAGCAGAAGCAGTGGGAAAGGAGTGGAAGCATTTGCTTGGAAGGTCCTCGGAAAAAATCACTGTTGTTGACTATAATAAAAGGGTAGGTATCTTCTCAGGGCAGGATGGGCTGAACAGTTTCTTTTCAAAGCAAACCTTGAGCTATCAGAGGCTCTGTCTCTGGGCACCCAGTAAGAGCTGAGGATGTGGCTCAAGGCCTTGTGAATGCTGTAATTCATCAGAATTTTGTCAGGTAAATAACATCAGCAAAGCAGGTAGGTATCCTCACATGATACATATTCAAAATTCATCTATGTCTCTGGAGAAAAGAATACCAGAATTCTGGGATACACAACCCTCGGACAGGTAGAAGATGCTGTCAGTGATCAACAAAGTTGTGGAGTGGACATGGGATTATCAAGGCTGTGTCTGCAATGCCTCCTCCAGCAAGGCTGTCATGATTCCTGAGACACCAACCAGGGGAAAAGTGTCATGTAGAGGATGGGCTGTAATGACAACAATAACCATGTAGACTCACTGCAGAACTGCTGTGCTACAGACTGGCACGAGCCTGGTTATGGCTCTTCTCCAGCACACAATTCCTTTCTGCTTCTGGGCTCTGATTCAGAACCAGAAACAAATGTGCAACCTCCCTCGAGTCAAGGGCAATTCATCACAAAGAGACACGAAGGTTATCTTGCACATTTGAAAATTATCAGTCAGTGGGTGGTTATCTCATGCCTGATCCCATAGAGTTTACTGGCAATATGGTCAGCCTATAATACAAAGGTTTACAGTTCTGTGCCAGCCTCTGGAGAGATCAGCATGGCCCATGAGATAAATTAGGCAGATAGCAGCACAGACAGCTAGCTAGTGGACCTGATTCCTGCTCCACCTCTTGCCCTTTTCTTTCATTGTTAATACCAGTTTGGTTTATACTAAGGTTGTAATAGTCAAGAGGATGCTGAGTTGCAGCAGTAACCAGATCTCCTGAGAGCTGTATGAGGGTTGTACCGAGTACAGGTGGATCAAGAAGAGCACACCTGAGAAAGGCTTATACTAAGTCTCGTAGGACTGGTGGCATCTCTGAAAGCATCAGTCTGACTTCCAGTAAAGGAATAGCTGAACCATTCTACAGAACCTATGAATCTGAATGACGAAGGAACTCTCCAGCATGAGACACTATGACTAGAAGTACAGCCTAAAAGTCTGTGACGCTAAGTAAGCAAAACAAGCACAGCCACAAATTCTAGGTGAACCTCTAACTGCACATGTGTTCCCCTTGCTCTGGTGCTCCTTACACTTTCTTTGCTAGAAGTGCATCCACCTGATACCATCAATTTCTCTCCTCACAAGCCAAAGTGAAAGACTGAAATCAGATAGTGACAGTTTCAACAGGTCCAGGTTCTATTATTAGCTCCGCATAGACTTTCCATGGACAACTCGCACGTATTGTAGTTTAAGCTCTCAAAAGTGTTATAATAAAGAAAAAAACATACACCAACCTCAAAAGATATTGTGAAAATTAGTTCATTCTTTATAAAGTACTCTGAATTCTTCAAAAGAGAAATGCTGCAGAAAGATATTGCTATGAAACCTTAACAGTCTACACAGGACAAATGTTGACAAAGGACAGAGAAGATTATGGCCTTCAAGTAAATCATTTTTATTTTATATCTAGGCATTTTTATGGACCTTATCACTGTAAGGTCTGAACAACTCACAAATACTAATTAACTGAGCCTGTTCAATTATTCTCCCTGCTTACACAAGGGAAACCCTAGAGCCAGTCCAATCTAAGTTCTCCTTTAACAACAGATGAGTTGGAAGGAAGGACAAAGCACAGTATGTAATGTTGATACTCACTGACCTAATACATTCTTTCAAGAAGGCTGTGTGAAACAGAGCAACCTCTAAGTTATCTGAACTCATACACAAGGTCTCATGGTGCCATATGTGAAACATTTATAAGCCTCTCAGTGGTGGGTCCAAATGCTCTATACTGTGTGCATAACCAATAAGGCTTAAACTTGTAAAACAAGCAATGTTAATATATTCAAGGCCCATTCCCTTAAACCTAAGACCGTTTCTTGAAACATTTGTAATAAAAAATCATGGATTTAAAAAAAAACCTCAACAACACAATATTATAGTTATAAATCCATCTATCAGATAAAGTTATTTCTTTATAATAGCAAGATGGTAACAATCTGCCTGATTCTTGTACGTGTTTCACTGAAATGACAAAGTAAGCACAGGTATATTCATCCTGTTTCACTAAGCTGCTGAAAAAAAATCTGTAAGTTAATATAATATGAAAATTCTTGGGTGGACTACAGCAATTCTTAAAGTCCTCACCCATTTTGTTGTAGTATTGAGGGACGGACACACACGCACGCACATACATGCACGCACACCCACCCCCCAGGGGGGACAACAGAGAGATTTAGCTATCTGAAAAATGGAGATTTTCTATCTATAGAGGGAGCTGTATTACTCAGGGAAAAATTATGTGGTATTTACTCAGCCAGTCAACATGCATCTTCAGTGAAATTGACCTAAGATTATTTCAGGAAGGTATCAGATCTCATCTATTTTTGGTTCTGTTTTGGTTTGGTTTTGCAACATTTGAAAGCCTAAGTCTCTTTCCCCTTTTCAACAGTGAGGAACAAACACATTATTTTAGTGTAGTGCCAAACTGCAGCTAACATTTCAACTGGGAGTAGGAATCAGTGATGAAATACCAGATATGCTCGTTTTCTTTTTAAACACAGGCTATATGGGCTGGTTTCACCTGTCTCTTTGAATACAGATGCTTCCTTTCTCTGCTCTTTCTGACTTCCTTATTCAAGGCAAGTCTAACTGATCTGCCCATGCCTTGCCTTTGTCTTCTTTCTAGCATGATATGTCTGCCTATTTTTACAGGGAGCCTTTGGTGACAGTAACATTGTTCCTATCAATCTGCACACCATAACTAATGTAAAACATCGTAATCATATGAAATAATGTCAGAGAAAGATAGCTGTGACAAGTTTGGAATTCAGTACTTATGAGGCCACAAAGAGAAATATAAGATTACTGATTGGATTTTTCTAGATATATTGTCAGTTTCAATGCAACACAAAAGCTAAACACAAGCAGGGTTTCTAGGTGCCAGATACAGCTCAGCTAAGCACAGTAGCAGGGACTGAGGGATAGATGCATGTCCTTGCAATACAGGACGAGCTTTGAAGTAATTTTTGTATGAGATGACACAACAGTGTGAACTCAATACTACCTTTGCTAAAGCTCTGAGAAGCAGAGGACCTCTTCTTCCTCTCCCATCTTCCTCACAAGCCTATATCCATACATAAAAAATGGTCCTTCTTCATGAAACAAAAATACCAGCATGCTGGATGCTACTGTGTAGCCTTCGCACATACAAATCCTTACTTTGAGCCACGTAAACTGGTACCCACCTCTCAACAAAATGAAAAGCAGTATTTTTACCAAGTTGAATACTCTGGCTTTGGGGTGGGACCATGTGGAATCCTGAAGACACACTCTCCAATCAGGGCTACTCCTTAGATAAAGTTACTGGAGTGCTGCAGGGCAGGATATGCAGCCCAAACAAGAAGCTTCCCCATACGTACACATAACCATGGCAAATGGTAAACCGATCATTTTGCTGCACTGTTCTGACTATTTTGAGCTGAAAGCTGGACAGGACACTGTCCCTACACCAAACTGTAGTGCAGAGGTTGCTGTTCCTCCCATGTGTCCACCAGAGACTGTTTCCTGCAATGTATATCCAAAAGAAGAAAAGGACGAGCAATTACTAAGTTTCAGACAAAAGACTACTTATTCTCCTTGGTATTGACAATATTGCAGCTATTTGTGATATTACCCCCTCCCTTTTTTTCCTGTACAGAAAATATTCCATTCCAAATTAAAAAACCCTTTTCTCCAAATGGGCCATTTACCTAAAAAACCATGTCTTTACATTCCATTAAATTCAAACAGGTGCAAATCAAGTTATCTGCTGGTTTAATTTCATTAGTGAGCATTTTCATCTGGAATTTTTTTCTGGAAATTAGTTTTTTAAACAATTTAAAAACAACAGGGCTCCCTCAGTTCTTAGATTGAATACCAATGGTAAAATAAGAAGGTGAAAACTTTGGCAATGCTCCATTCCAACAACTTCTAATCTTATTTCCATCTAATGAAAAGATAACTACCATTTAATGTGTATACAGTGAAGTTGCCTGTGATGTCTAGTTTAAAAAGATGATGACAAACTCTGCCTCACTCTCTCCAATTGGTGGCATTAAATGCAATTAGTATTCTAAGCCAACATGAACCAATTAGATTTTGCTGACGGATAGTATCAGTATCTTCTATATACTTTGTGACATTGAATATCCTTGTTTACAGTATCTGTCAAGGCAAAGGTAACTAAAAGAAGGCTGACAAGCTTTGTATTTTCATGACAGCACACAAGGACAGATCCTGTTATACTTCATGTGCATGTTCACAGCTGGCACACTGTCAAGGGGCACTGTAATATGAATTAAGGTCAGCATATGAATCACTGTGTCAGTGTGTGCACAGCTGGACTCTTAAAAAACAGATGCAAAGGCTCAAGTCTTCCTACCATTATATTCACAGATAACCAAATCTACCAGTTCATACTTCAAAAACAGAATCAAAATGGCAAAAAACCCCCACCAATAAAGTGCCTATCTTTGCATGATACTGGCCTCTGTGAATACATTTTTTTGAAACAAAGAGTAACAGGTACCATTCTCAGATTATTCAATTTCATAGCTATCTATAGAAAGATCATTCCTCATGTGCATCATCCTTCCCATGTAATATGGAAGAACCTGGCTGCCAGCAATTATTTCAGATTTTCTAGGCAATTGATGGTTTCTTTGCTTACATCTTAGCAGCTGCTCTACCAGCCTGAGTCCCTGGCAGGAGGAGCATAGAGGCCATGGGGAAGTGGACCTTTGTGGTCTACAGCAGTAATCAAGGTCCTTGTCCCCTGCATGGAAAACCCTGGATACTTGGGTTCACTGGGACCAGAGTCAGCTTTTCTGTGACAGTTAAATGAAGGAGGATAATATCAGTTTAATATCCCGGATTCAGTTTTTACTGTTTACCATCAAATAAAAGGAAGCCTCCAGGGTTCCTCCAGCAACAAAGCAGATTTACTTGGGCTTTTTTCCACCTGCTGACGTTTTGCTGCAGACTATTGACATGGCAGCACCGGTGCTGCAGAGACCCTCAGCAGCCCTTCACTCTGGCTGCCTGCTTCACTGGGAGCAGTGCAGCAGCATGAGCCAGCCTACCCTGAATACATGTGTGCTGGGGCAGGGACAGGGCAGGGACAGGCAGGGAAAAAAATGGCAAAATGGAGCTGCCAAACTGAAGACCCATCAAGCAGTTTACATTAAATTAACCCCTGTCTCTGAAGGGCAGCCTTTCCTTCTTTCTGCTCGATGAGCAGTGTCAATACGCCAGCTATATTCCAGACTTATTCAAAGCCTAGCCCTGTATAGACTAAATACATTGAGTGTTTGGTAATATTTCTTATTTAAAAATATGTCATTTGTGTTAATATCACTTTCTTCTGACTGGAATTAGTTTACACCACATTGAAAACCCTGTTCTATTGACCCAGAAGCAGAGTAAATTGAGAAAATTAATGACATGTTGAAATAAATGACTTTTTTCCCCTCTATTAAGCAAGTTGAATTTAGAAAAAACAAAATATCCAGATGTACAACACAAACTGTGAAGCATGCTCTTCTTAACAGTAACAGATGAAATAACTGAATGAAAACATGCTAATTCTAAGTGGAAATGGACTTAAATGTTCAAAAAAATGGAAGATAACAGCACAGTAATGATTATATGGAAATGTCTATTTTCTTACTTTTCTATTTTTGCATAATCACACCACTCAATAAAGCTCCAGAAAGATACTGTGCACTGCAAATTTTAATTTATGCAGCATGTAATTCAGCTGTAGTTCGAGACAGCCTTACTTCTTAGAGGATTAGAGCACAATATTATTTTAATGTTGTTCCACAAAGACATTAATTAAACAGTATATAGATAAGTTCAAAGCTGGTTGAATTTCAGGCCAAGAAAGCTTTCTAGCTATCTTTTAAAATGTCTTTTGTAGACATTTATCAAATTCTGCAGGTTTGCTTGCTGAAACTGATAAATCTTATTTACATTTAAGAAATTTTAACTCAGCCTGTTCAGTGACTCAGATGAACAGTGTTTAGATCAGTTGCACAGCGCTTCAACCTGTGCATAACTTCTTCCTTTGCGAGCTCTTACGGCTCCTGCCAGAATTATGTATCCATTTTCTATGAGCCATGTTTGTGTTAGAGAAACACAAGCCAGAATCTTGTCAGCTGAACTTGCTACTTGCTGTCTAAGCACTACTACTGCTGCAGCCACCGAGCAGAATATTTTGATTCCAAGGATAAGTTTTATAGCATTTCAAGTTAGTAAATAATGAAAAAGTCATAGCATATACAAATCACACTTGCAGGGTTTAAATTCTGTAACAGGTTTTTGTTGTTTGGTTTTTTTTTCTTCAAAGGTTTCAACAGAAAAAACTCCTTGAAAGGCATAAAGATATCTCCAGCTTTTGCTGCAGCATTTGAGAAACATACATTACAGTAAAAAATCACAGACTAAAATAGAAACCCTTAATCAGCGATAACTGTGAAGAAAGGTAAATACTGATGTATTTACAGACGACAGGAGGTCACGCAACTCAGCCAAAATACTCAATTTTTAGAAAATCACAATTCTATTTTAGTTTGTAGTATTCAAAAAAACCCTGTAAGTTTACCGTCAGATTATACGCAGCTAAAGTACACTGCCTTCTCCAGTAAAATATGTACTTCCATATAAATCAAGTTTATAGTTTGCACTGTGCTGTAAATGTGTTAAGTCTGTTCCTTTTAAAAGTGTATTAACAATTTTCAAAAGTAGAAGATGCCATTTATAAAGCGCATGCCTCCAAAATTCTCCTGAGGGCAAATGATACAACGGAAGGGCCAGCAGGAGGTAACACTTCCATCACTCTCTCTGACACAAGGGACCAGAACAGAATTTTGCGATCGGTCCACAGGATAAAAGATGTACTGCGTAAGGGAATTAGAGATGGAAAACAGCTTACAGGAAAATCATGTTTTTTTCTTTGCTTGGTGTAGTTTATATGAGTTCATAGCCCTAAATTCTGCAGCGAATTTCAGTATTAGACATCTCAGGATCTCAGATCATCAAATTTATGCTGGTGTTGAAAAAAATCAGAAAATTCTCCTTGATAATACGGTTTGGTTCAAAGCTGAGCCATGGTTCATCTAAAAGAATCATGAACTTCTGTTAACCTTTCAGTGAAATTAAGTCAGGCAAGTGGTTCCTATAAAAAATGGAAACCATAGTTTCACATCATACAACTGCACTGATCTTACGCTCCAAAGCCAGTAAAATGTTGCTATTTCCAGCCACTTATGCTGGTCTGACAGAGAAAGTTGAGATGTTCCTTCATAAATGAAAGAGGTGAGCAATGTGAATCCTCCCTAAGAAATGATATGTATTTGGGAATCCAATTTCACCTATTCAATTGCTAAAAATATTTTTGTTTTCTTTTTAAATCAAGACAGATATTTCATGATCAAAACCCAAAGCTTTTCTGTTACAGTTTATGTTTAATAATTTCCACTTTATTCAGTAGGGTCTTTTGATGCTTCTAAATATAAAGGGGTTCTTAAATTAAAAAAAAAGAAACATGAAAAACTCTGAAATTATTCCTCTCCTACACCCTGATCATCTGTTTACAGTAAAGATACAAAGCCAATGTGAAAAGCCCACATCCTTAATACACTGGAAAATATGCAGTGAAATCTGCAAGACACTAAGTTTTTCTTTGTAGATGTAAAAGCTGTAGAAACGCCAAACTACATTTCTCAAACAGCAGTTATCAAAAAAAGAGAAAAAAAATTTTGTTGTGCAACTGTCAGAGAACAAATAACCCCACTAATTCTTCTGCTGACACTTCTAAACCAACTCAGTGAAAACCATCACACATTTAGAGTGTTTTCATAGCTACAACCAGAAAGACAAAATACAAAGTATAAAATTAGAGGTGATGCATTAAATATTAATTGCCATAGATAAACCAACCACTATGAGTTCAGTTCTGAAAAAAAAGAAAGAAAGAAAGAAAGAAAACCCATGTTTTTCTAATTTAATTACGAAATCTCGAAATATTATTTTATAAGATGAAAGTTCTAAAAAAATAAGCTAGCTATACAAGCTTATATTACTTTTGATCAAGTCTTCAGAGACACAGGCACCAGTTTTTATTTGGAAATTAACCTCCAAATGCCAGCTTAAGCCATATCAGGTCTTACATCTTGCTTTTTGGCCCAGTGCTTTTTTATGTGCAAAATAAAATGTTACTGCAAATGTGATTATGAATTCTTTTTATTGTACATCTAAATTAGAAGCTCAAAAGAATTCTGAGACACAAATTTCAGAAGCATTGTTAATACAAAAAAAGCTCAAAATAAAACATAGGAAGAAACTGAATGCCTTTCTGATAATGGGTTTAACAGAAGTGGGATGAGAACAATGAAGTAGAAGGCCAAGTAGGCAGGAACTAAAAATAATTTATATGAAAAATTTGGGAATTTACTAGTTGGAAATAACAGAGGAGGAAAAAGGACTAAACCGATAAAGTGATGACATTAACTGTACACTATCACCATTTAAGAGGCCATGAAAGGACAACTGCTGTCCTAACAAATGGGAACAGCAGAGGTACTGCTAAAAAGAGGGAGGCAAGTATAAACATTACTGCTCAACACCACTGCAAGACAGTTAAAATTCAGATTATACCTCTTCCAGCCACTGTTTGTAGGGGAAAGAAGAAATAACAAGTGTACTGCAAGTACACAGTCTGAAGTAATGCTGGAAAAATAACTTTTCTTCAGTGTGGCAAAATATAGGCTATGAAAGGATATGAGTATATTCATGATTTCAGCAGGGATAAACACTGGAGAAAAGGAAAGTGCAAAATATCAAATGGATAAATGCTACAAAGAAATTAAGGCTGAAAAAAATCAGAGTTCCAGTAACAAAAGCAGTGAAATTTTGAAACAGCCCGTGATAGGAGTAAGGGGGGAAAAAACCTCCTACAACCTCAGTTTGTAGACAGAATATAACTGTTATGGTCTATGATTGAAGTTCAGGTGCTTAACCTGAAAAATTTAGTTAGACAAATAAAAGTTGGGAAGGGGGAAAAGTGACAGCAAAAGGACTTGAGCAACAGAAGAGTTGCAGAGCTGATCAAAAGACAGACGGGATCTACAGTGTTTAAGACAATTAACTTTTTATTTAAAAGGAGACATGTAATACTTCTAGTTAGGGCTCAAGTGTCTTTTTGCCAACAAATGCTTCAGTCTGCAAGCTCAGAATTTACCATTACTAACTGATAGCAGCAATTGTCTTTGACCAGTTGACAGAGGTATAATTATTCTCCATCTTCCACCGCTTGTTACAAACCTTTGGAAAATGAAGTTCCTTAAAACTAATGACATATACTACTAAGCATTTAGTCAGAATATTCAAGTCCCTTGCATACTGCATTTATGAAATGTTCTTCACCTTCATATTCATGGTGTATGTACACCTAGTACCACAGAACACCAACATGCACTTTAAACACGTTTACTAAATTTTTGTGATGCTGAACATTAAGGATATATAACTATAGAAAGCTTTTTGCCTGTACAGAATATGAAAAGCATGGGTTCCAAAATATAAGTAAACCTTTCATGACTTGTTTGAACTAAAGATTCAATGAGTATACCATTTATGTGGTCACAACATTTCCCATTTTCATCCAAAATCCAAATTGTAGTCATTATATACAACTGAAAATCAAAAGCATGTTCCATATACTGAAATGCAAATGAACACGTATCAAGCTGTCTTACAAGTACAGCACATCCACACTGCTGCAAGCAGTCACTCTTGCAGCTAAAAATTTGGTCAGGCCACCATCCACCATCCACAACTGTGCATTTAAGTCTGTCAAGCCTCAGAACTGCATGTAAACTTCACAAGAGCTTCAGGACATCCGGGACTGTGATACAAATAAGATACAAAGTAAAGCCTTCACAGGGGAGAGATGAGGGAAAGACAACTACTGTTTCACCAGCAAAGATTCATTACACATACCTGTACACAGACACCACCTGAGATACTTGCAGAATTTAAAGAGAGTACACACTGTTCTAGCTGGATGGCTTAGAAAAGAGTTCTGGTTCCTGATTTACCAGCAGCACAACATAGTGCTATCAATGTCATTTGAGAAGAGAAATCATAATTGCAAACTATGGAAATCAACCCACAGAAGGACAATGTGGGTTTCATTGACATAGCAGCCTGTCTTTTCCATACAGGAATACAAAGGGCACTTTGTATTACTGCAGTTTAAATGAATCAATATGTTTATGTATGATTCAAGCATGGCAATATCTAAAATATTAACTACTTTCACATTCACAAATACAATAAAGTATTACTTTACTTGTGGGGATGCAAGTCATATTGTTGTAACATCATAATAAGCAATACAGAGAGAGGGAAAAGCAATTTAATCATGCAGTTGGCTCCCAACTTCTACTATTTGTTTTAAGACTTCTTTAACTTCTGCTATTTGTGCTGTGTATAACTATATCTTTTCACTACTACTGACCATCTCCTTCTGTGTGATACTACAGTGATTCCTAAATACCATGTCATGGCAACACAGCCCATAGCTGTTGATCAGCTGTGATGTCCCATATTCAGCGTTATTCAATGGCCAGAGCATCAGGTGGAAGAAAGGAAACTAGAAAGGAGATGAAAGTACTAGTTTAAAAGCATCTCTGCAGTAGTATAGCATTGCCTTTTGAGAAGCATCTCAAGACACTTCACGAAGTCAAATCCACAGAAGACAAATTCATGCCTTTCTAAAACATTCAGGTACTACTAAAACACAACAAACTTATTGTACACAGCCTAGAGAAGGTCAGTAATGACTCAGAGAAAGTTCAGTACAGTTCAGTCCAGTATCACCCTTCCCCTTTTACATTCCTTTTCTGACATTCTGAAGAAGCAGCGTTTTCAGAAGCACAGATCCTACATCCCCAAAGTACTAACATCAAGAAGCACCATATCAATCATCCCAAGCACAGGACTCAAGTTCTCTTCAGCTGCCAGTCCAGACTGAGCGTGTTCGGGACCCATTACCACATCCATAAAGTAACGTGCATGGTCTTTAAAACACAAGTATACATCTGACCCATAATATGCAAAACTGCAAAATGCAGTCTGTCAGTGCATGCTGGTGTTCTCGTGCTGCATTTATAACACCTTTAAGTGGCTTTCTTACTGGATCAGCTACAAAGCCAGATACAAAGTCAGGGCCCCGCAGGCACTAATGTCCCTGCCTGGCACAGCCTGCCCACAGCCCAGGGCCCCATGCCGGCTCCCCTGGGCCGCCAGCCTCCATCCCAGCAACACCACAGCAGGGCCGGCCTCCAGCCCGGCCACAGGCCCAGCCTGGCCACGGCCCGCCTGAGCCAGGCCTACCCATGGGCCAGGCCCACCCACGGGCCCTGCCTGGCCACAGCCTGTCCCCAGGGAGGTGCCCGACGCCCAGGGCTGGGGCTGCCCCGGTGCCTCCCTGGCTGCCAGGCCTCCTGGGAAGCCTCAGTGCCCCCCACACCCCAACCCCAGAGAGCCACCAGCCCTTCCCTGACATACAAAAATGCAGACGTTAGTTAAGTGCATGCAAGGAATACTTCCTCATAGATTTTGCACTCTAACATACAATTTAATTACCATCTCTATCATAAAGAAATAAGCTATATATCGGCCAAGACTTCTGCAAACAGAAACACAAAGTTAGACTTTACAGAGTAGCAATTAGAGATGGACGGGTTTGAAAAATATTCAAGACTGACAACAGCAGCAACTGTGTGTCCTAAACACTTCCAAGAAACAAATGTTTACATAAAAATTGATTTTAAACCTGCCTTTTTATCTTATTATTTCCCAGTTTTCTCTTATTGGACAGAGGTTTGCCAGTGACCTTCAAAACTGTTAGAAATCATAGTGCTGGAGAGCAAGGTGTGCTTCTTTGAATGCCTTCTCTACCTCAAATGAAGAGTAACTTGTGTATTTTTACAACGGGAAAAAAATCAATAAAAATTCTCCCTTACACATTTACCTTTCCGTACAAAGCAAAGCAACACGAGAAAGACATTAGCCACAATATTAAAGGCATTGTTACGAACTGTGTTCACAAGACATACAGCAAGTCTTGGGCAACCACACTGGGTGGTCAAGAGCTTTGTGGCTGCTACTCCTAAACAGCAGCATGCACGGACTCTGTATTTAAAAATTCTGAAATATCATTAAATAACAATCCTTGGTGAATTCTAAAACCACTAGTCACCTGTTGACCTGGGATATTTGGGCAAAGCAGAGAAAGAGCACTCAGGGCAGTAGGAGAAGCCATTTTGATGCTGCAGTCATGTGGAATAAGGGCCCCAAGGGTGTAAGCACGGGATGATGGCAGAAGCAGGGGATATAAACACAAATCACTGTCAGTTACTGGTTACTGAAGGAATGTAGCCTTGGGAGTTTGGTAGAACCAGCATAACAAGGAAAGTAAGGAACAGGCATCTCACATACGTAAAACACCCTTGTATGAGGCGCAAACACAAAGGTGGCCACAAGCAGGTATAAAAAAATGGCTGCAGCCCCCCTGACAGCAGAAGCCAAGGAAGAATAGTGAGGGAGAAGAGTTGTTCTGGCACTGTCTCCCCAGTTAGGGATGCCACACCTCACCGCTGATCCTCGGTGTCCTCAGCAGGTCCTCCCTCTGCTCTGGCAGGCAGTGAATGCTGCTTTTTGATTTTCTGTTCACCACATTCTGCAACTGCAAGCCAGTAATCATACATAAAGTACTATCTTTAAGATTTAATTGGGTTAAGTATGTTAGGATTTCAAAAAGCTCTGTATTTGTGTGTGTGCTTTCTGCTCCAGCCTTCCCACATGACAAAATGATTGATACCACAGCAACCACTCAGAGTAAATGCAAACATAATAGATGAGTGCAGCATGAAAATTCAGGAAAGCTGTAAAACATCCATCATCAGAGGTCTTAAAGAAGAGCGATGGTTTAGATGCACTCAGTTCTGCTGTGGGCCTTCGACTTTTTGTGATTCTATAGAAAAGAACTTAGTTACTTCAAAAAAAGATACTAGTAAGTTCTAATGGAAAAGGAGACTGCAATAGAACTCCAGCTGAAAAATGGTGGAATACCTTATTGCTGTCTGTTGGTAAGTAGTTTCTGTTCTTACAGAATTTAATGCATTCAAAAATGCGATCTATTTTTAAATCTAACACACAACTCTGGAAGAATTATTCAAGCTGTAACACTCAACTGGATCAGGCATCAGCAAAAACTTTACCTTAAAAAGTTAAAAAGCTCAGATGTCCCATGAGTCAAAAGGTTACTGGCCATCATCAGTAGAGCTAGATTCAATGCAATGATATTTAGAAAGCATTAGATGATGATCGGGGGCAAGCATTACTATTTCTTACATAATTCTTAAACAGTCTAAAATATATAAATAGCACTGAAAATAAAAACTGTATGTTTGCTGAGACCAGATACACAGTAAATTAACTAGTTAAACAACTGACCCTGCAAATTGCTCCATAAAAGTAATTTGCTCAGTTTGGCTGCACGTGGAGTTAGAAAGCTAACAGAGCAGTCCATGGCACTCAGAATTAGAGTTTACAATACTCATAGTGCACAGTACTAAAACTAGCCTTTTAAAATAGAAAAAATGGTTCTCACTGTTCACTCTATCTTTTGGCCTGTTTACCAAATATTATTGGTAAGTTTGTTCCAGAAAAAAAGAATTACTGAATTAAACAGAATTAAAAAGGAATTGATGAGAAAAGACAATATAGTGCCCCAGATATTTAAAAATCATCAATATTAAATGCACAATTGCTGAACAACAACAGTGCTGCAACAAATTCTTATACTGAAAACCACTTATATATTTTACTATTTTTTTAGGAAAAAAAATCCAAACAACAATTATCTTAGGAACAACATAATTAGAAAGCTGACTGGAAAAGGCTCAGTTTGCATAATTTACCAATGCCTTCATATTTCATTATATTTTGCAGCGATGTAAACTGTTTGAGGCCAACCCCACAAATACACAGAATTATGTTCTTTCTTATTCACAAAACTTGAGAAACATGTCATGCAAGTTAAGCATTTCCTCAGTCTAATACATCAGATTTAGAAAATTTTTGCAGCCTACATGTTACTATGGCAACTTTTTGTTTTTTCAAAATGTAAATTAACAGTGAGGCTATAGTACAAACTCTTTATTTCCTTTGTGTTTGTACATAATCTTTTCTCATCTATGGATTCAGAATAGCTCTTTTTACTGTAAATGGCTACAGTTTATATTACGAGATGAAGCTACATTGTGAAGTCAGGATTAAATCACAGTAAGCTCATCTCTGCTTAACCTTGACCACTTTTAAACCATAACATAAATAAGTGCAGGAGAAAGCAATCAAACAAATGAGTAGTTCTATGGCAAAGGTTTCTCTGTTTGGCTTTTGTAATTATAAACTATTAGAAAATGAAAATACACTGCAAATTGCAGCCCTTTTCTTGCTCTTTTTACCGCTAATTCCATTGAAATTTTACTCTGTTCTTTTTTTCTGAAAAAAAAAAAAAATATATATCTGGAGAAGAAAATAAGATTGTTCTGTTTTCTTAGGAAGAAAATTGTGTTTTGACATGACACTCTGGTACTGGACAGCTTTACTGAATTCAAGAACCTGCCTGCCGGAAGACACACAGGTGTCTGCAGTTCGCATTACAGTAAACAGGAATTACATAAGTCTAGAGATAGATCTGACATCTTCAACATCATGACAGAAAGTCATAGCATTAGAATGAATCTGAAAGACAAGCTACTCAATTTTATTTCCATCATTTGCCTGCTGAAAAAGGGAGGTTTGCAAATCTCATCTTGTGAACTGAAAATAATTTTCAAACTACTCATTTAAATACCTGCAACAAATAGAGACTTTACATTCATTTTACATCATAATAAAAATTACTAATGATACATAATTTCTGTGCTGCATTTAATATTAAGAATTATTATAAATCTAATGCATTTTAGCTCTCACCACAATAGAGCTCACAAAGGAAGAAAACTTAAAAGGGCAACACTACAATAAAATACAAAAAAAACGTGAAAATACACGAGCTTAACTACTTACAGACTTGGTCTCCCCAGCACAGGCATCTAAGCAACCTGGTCTAGTGGAAGGTGTCCCTTCCCACTGCAGGGGGGTTGGAACTAGATGATCTTTAAGGTCCCTTCCAACCCAAACCATTCTATGATTCTATGATCTGTACTGGCTTTCTAAGGGATCAGTTGCCTGCAAGTCTGCAACTGAGTCATCTAGTGAAAAATTCCCATCTAAAAAGAGGAAGTTATTATAAAAAGGGCACAAAGTCCTTGTTGATCTTAGTTCTCTGTCAGTACTAGAAAAGAAAATTTCCAGACTGTATTCTAACAAAACTAAATCAGAATAGTGGTAATTCATTAGCTAATACACAGTGCCCTAATGCCCAACGAAACAGATCATACGGTCAGCTGTATTCTAACCTAAAAATCAGAGTGGAAGAATTTTATAATGGGCAGAGGGTCAATATAGTTATACAAGCATACAGGCAAAGCTAATACGGAATTTATTTCTATGAGAGCCGAGAAACTAGGGATGAAAAGCACAATGTTCAGAATCGTAACAGATCCCTTGACCATCTCCTTTTTTGCCAATGATCCCATACATGCATGCAGAATGAAGCTGCATTCGCCTGGGAGAGCATGCAAGACAGAAGGCAAGAAGGAGTGTGCTGGAAGTGGTCAAGGACCACTGAAGAAATTAGGCAATTCTAGCTGAAGAGAAGCATTAAGCCTGTGAAGAGACACTGAGGAGAAATGATAGTTCATAACTTCTGTTATTTTAACTACTTGCTCATGTATAATTTAACAATCTTTTTCTTGTAGTTCTTCTGTGAACTGTGAGCATCTCTAGATTTAAGTGACTGCAAGGCTATGGTTCTGGCTCTAGGTAAGGCCTCAGTGCATAATTAAACAGGAGCACATACTACTGACACTAATAATTCACTGCATTGGAGTATGCAGTTATACAACAGACATAGTTTTTAGCATCTGTGGAACAAAGAAAATAACCTCATTTTACCAGGAGCAAGTCAGTGTAACCTCTGTGTGCAGTGTGTATGGATGCCTGAGGATGGGACAACGACCTGTAGTACGAAGCAGAACCTGCCCAGTGAAGGACATGCTTCAATCAATTGATTTGAAAACAGCTTCAGTAGGAGTTATCTTGTTATATGTTATATGTCTAGAAAGGACACTTTCCTAAGTCAATAAACCAAGGCAAAGTACAACATAGTAGAACCTCATGCTTCCCAGCACAGCTAGAACTGATGCCTTGGTGAAAAGAGCAAGAAGTTCACCATCAACTCAAATGGAGACAAGGTTTCTTTCCTAACATCAAATACAGTACTCATTTCCTCTAATCACATTACTTCATTTGAATTTCATACCTTAGAGGTTACTTTCTGAAGGCTGTTACCAGAGACAGTTTATTTAAAAGTGCAAAGCCATGTGTGGCTTGCAAAATGCTTTTGGGCTCAGGAAAGTGCAACACAAAGGAAAAACCGCTGCTAATTTATACACCGATCTTACAATGCATATTTTATAAATAATTAATGCTGCAAGTGATGTTTATATATCACAACAAATGGATATTTGTCTAGTTATGAATTATTCAGTAATAACAATAAACCTGTGGGGTCTTGGCATGAAATTAGTAAGTGGACACAGCCAAGTAAATGCTCAACCCATATGTTCTACCACACAATCTCTAATTGCAGGCAATGGGAGTTCTCAGGTCTTCAGCCCACTTGAAAATCGTGCCACTTATTACCTAAATAACAGGTAAAATACATTTTTAATGTTGTTAGTCTTTAGGGAAGACATGAAACATCTTATAATATTAAAATATAGAAAGTTTTACTAAAATGTCAATCAATAATTGAAAGGTGAAAAGGTTCAATAAAATGGGGCCATATAATAACACATAGGCTGAAAAATAACGCATAGCAAAGGGATTTTTATCTTTAAAGGCTTGATTTTAAGACTCATCAGCATCCATTATAATTCTATAAAATAAGTTAAGGCAGCATCTGGTACAATCTATATAGTTTTATAGCCAAGCATACAAAAATGCTTACAACAGTTATGAGCTCTTCTCACAATAAATGAAGCTGAAGACTCTTTACTTCATCTACCAGCATGTATTTAGAAAAACAAAGGCAAAAGCTAGAACAAAAGAGGAACCCAGAAGCACATCCATTTCTTTTAATGACTAAGTAATACTTTTAAAGCATTAACAGATAGTCAGAACTGCCGATGCACAGGAAAAGGAAGCATCTCACAATCATTTCAGTTTAATCTCAATTAGTTCATAGCCAAAAGCAAGGTGATACTCAAGCAGTGACCATTTCAAACAACTGTTTGATTCTCTCGAGGCTAAATCTATTCCCAGATCCACAATGCACATCTCTAAAACATGTACAACTCAGAATAATGGAGCATTGGTTTGGTTTTTTCTTCCTTAAAGCCATAAATTTGTATTGAAAGAATCATGCAGAAAACCATGTTATTTAATACAATAAAAACTGTAGCAAAGTACAAAAGATATAATCTAACATCATTGTCATGATTAATTAGCAGTCACCACAGAACCACATAAAATATGAGTGCTTTTAGATAAATGAGTGTAAAGGGATGATTTAACTTTCGATACAGTAACATCTAAAAACTTTATTTCCTGTCTTTAAAGAAATGTTAGCGCAAGGAAACAATAACTAGTACCCATCTCTTCTAGACCTCTAAGTAGAACAACTTTGCAATGTGTAACTGTTCCAGAGACATGAACAAATTCCAGACAGGACTTGCTCCAAGCACAACTTGTAGACTATGACTGCACTGGATTTGTGTGACAAGGTTTCGGTAGCAAGGGGGACTACAGAAGTGGCTTCTGTGAGAAGCTTCTAGAAGCTTCCTCTATGTCTGATGGAGCCAATGCCAGCTGGCTCAAAGACAGACCCACTGCTGGCCAAGGCTGAGCCCACCAGCGATGGAGGTAGCGCTGCTGTGGTAATATACTTAAGAAGGGGAGAAAAACTGCTGCAGAACAGCAGCCAGAGACAGAGGTAAGAATATATGAGAGCAACAGCTCTGCAGACACCAAGGTCAGTGCAGCAGGAGGGGGAGGAGGTGCTGCAGGCGCTGGAGCAGAGATTCCCTGGCAGCCCATGGTGAAGACCACGTGAGCAGGTTGGCCCCCTGCAGCCATGCAGGTTGACGGTGGAGCAGATATCCACCTGCAACCTGTGGAAGGACCCCATGTTGGAGCAGGTGGATGCCCGAAGGAGGCTGTGACCCTGTGGAAAGCCCATGCTGGAGCAGGCTCCTGGTAGGACCTGTGGACCCTTGGAAAGAAGAGCCCAGGCTGGAGCAAATTTGCTGGCAGGGCTTGTGACCCTGCATGGGACCCACACTAGAGCAGTCTGTGCCTGAAGGACTGCACCCTGTGGAAAAGATGCACACTGGAGAGTTCATAAGGAACTGCAACCCACGGGAAGAACTCCATTGGAGAAGTTCGTGAAGGACTGTCTCCTGTGGGAGGGGCCCCAGGCTGGAGCAGGGGAAGAGTGTGAGGAGGAAGGAGTGGCAGAGACAGTGTGTGATGAACTGACCACAACCCACATTCCCTGTCCCCCTGCATCTCTCAGGGGAGGGGAGGAGGCAGAGAAATCGGAAGCTGAGCCTGGGAAGCAGGGAGGGGTGGGGGGAAGGTGCTTTAAGATTTGGTTTTGTTTCTCTCTCTCTGATGTGATTGCCAATAAATGAAATGAATTTCCCCGAGTCGAGTCTGTTTTGCCTGTGATGGTAATTGGTGAGTGATCTCTCCCTGTCCTCATCTTGATCCACTAGCCTTTCTGTCAGCATATCTTGCTGATTTTCTTTTTGCTACTGGATTTGAAACCACACAGACATCATAAACATTGGACATTATACTGCACATTTTGGAGGAGAAGACTTGAAGGGACCTCAAGAAGTCACCTAGTCTGCCTATCTGCTTCAACTTAATGATACTATTCCCAACAGATAATATTTTAAACTGAAAGTAAAACTCTCATGTTTCACAACTTCTCAAGAAAATCTGTTCCAATGCTTAACTGTTCTTGCCATTGGCAAGTCTTCCCTGATGCACTGCACAAATTAGCCTTGCTGCAATCTCTCCTAATGTCTAACCTAAATCTCCCTCGAATCAGTTTGCACTCATTGCTTCTTGTGATCTTCACACTTTGCAGAAAGAACAGTTTGTTACTCTTAAGGCAGAATTTTCCCACTGAAAACTCTTGTCATGCTAATAATCTCTAAACTCAGTAACTCTAGTCTCTTTAGTACTTCTTTCTAGGTCATATCTCCATGTAATATCTTTATATTAACATATAAAAGTTGCAGTTATTCCCTTTGTTCTCCTGTGGATCCACTTAATTTGGCCTACATCCTTCCTCATGTGTGACTGCAACTAGACATCGAGACTTTGGAATACCATATAGCCTTGTAGCACGTTAGAAAGAAGCTAAGATCCAAAATACACTGGTCTATTATAAATACAATTTTTCACCTGATGAATTAACACAATCTTCTACTTTTTTCCATATGGTCAAAAACAATAAATCACTCACATGAAAAACAAATATTAATGTAGCATCTGCCTTTAGAAAATATTTCAATAGGTATTGATCCATTACTTTTTTTTTTTTTTTTTCCTGGTTATTTATATGTTCATTTGCTGTTTGGATATATTCCAAACATGTTACTCATTGCTTTCCTCAAGACTAACAACAATTAGTAGGACGATCTATTGTTCTGACTAGCATTTACTTGCGAACTGATGTAGTGCCAAAGGTAAAATAAAATGAATAGGCAGATTCATTATATTGTGTTGGATTTCTAGAACAGGCATAAAAAACACATTTAGGCAAATAATCGGATTTTGTTATTAAACAGAACCTTCTATCACTATGGGTTATAAGTGGCAAGAGGATATAATTTCTGAGCAAAATAAATCTTTGCTAAAATCCAGATACTGGATGGAATACTTAGACTTGTATGAACATACACTACAGTTGGCCAGTCATACTCGGCTGAGCCACCGATTCCAACTGGGACATCAAAATACTACCAGAAAAAAAAATACTGTTGGTATAATTAGTACAAAAACTTGTGTTGCCTCTTTTCTTCATATGATTATTAAAATTTATTTTTTAATACAGATGAGAAGAGAGTAATTATACCTACATTTTGAACAGTGAATTAAAGATATTTATGGCTTTTCTTACCAATACTATATTGAACTCTTGACCTCTAAATACATATTTTCAATGTCCCCTTTTAAATATTTTTTTTTTTTTAAATCTCAGTTGTCTGTGTCTTGTTTTTATTCCAGTTTTATATTTGTTACAGTCTATGGCTGCTAAGAAAGAAGAAAAATAAGTTTTAGTCAACAGATCTAAAAAGCATACACTTTTGTGTGATGTGACTCACATCAGTCTATAGCACTGCCTGTAAGAACAGGTAGTGCTGATAAATGCTGAGAAAGGTCAATAATTCCTCACTTGTGCTCTTGGGGCATGAAAGCAGGCAGTCGTAAAAAGACAACTGAAAATCTGTTACAAATTCCTTTTTCAAGTTGCTCAGTCGGGAAAAGCAGGGGGTTTATACCATCTATGGTGCACTTCCCTGGGAAGACATACGCATCTTTCATTTTCGTCACCCAAAGACTACTTCAAAGCTACCGTCTGTGAGCAGAAAAACTCTTCAGATGCCCCCTCTTGGTACATCCCGGCGCAGCAGATGACAGATAGAGAACATCTTTCTCACCTCCCTGAAAATTATTGAGAACTGCTGTCTGCATAGCTTCCTTTCACTGTTACACTTCTCTAACCCTATCTTAAAAAAAAATTCTGAAAATATCAAAACATTTTCAAATACAGATCTATTTTATCTCAAAGCAGGCCCTTCTCTCATTTTTCTGCAGTCCCCACGTGCCAAGCACTATCAAATTGTCACTGTACTGGGTCTTCTTACTTATTTATTTCCCATAAAACTATAAAAAATGCAAAGAAAGTCCCTAGATTGGTTACCTTCCACATTTTCTTTGCTTGTGCAGCATTTATTCCAGTTTAGGGCTTTTTAAGTGCCAAATTTGTTTCCTGGAAGGGAAGAAAACCCTTCAACTTCTGCATTCTGTGCCTCTCTAGCCTGATGAGCTGCTCTGATAGTCTCATTCATCCACACCACCACCGCCGCCACCACTGCCACCACCCCAAAAAAAAAAAAAAAAGTACAAAAGACAAACAAGAGAAAATAATCATACTTGAGCATGTTAAAAGTAACAAACCCTTCAAAAACAGGCAAATTTGCAGCTGGGACACACTGTCCTCAACTCAGTTTTACTATATATAGGTAACATATGCAGCACATCTGGTACGCAAAGGTACCTTGCTGTTTTGAGACAAAGGTTAAGCCTAAATGGGCAAACTGAAAAAAACAGCTCTAACAAGCCCAAACTTTTTTCTCCACATTCTTCAAAGCAATTTGCTTTCTCACTTCAATTGCTTCAAGTCTTTCTTTTTGTTAATGTTTAAAAGATAAAAGAAAAATAAATTTTAAAGGAATGAAAGGCTGGCAATATTATCTGTCGTAATAAGTCACATTCCTATTCTTTCCAGGAAAATTTTGAGAGCCAAAGTCTCAAAAAGTTTTAGAAGATAACAACTTCTTTCCTCAAAACATTTTACATAGCAGTAAACATTAATCTCACCGACTTTATAAAGCTATCAGGTTATATGAACAGAAAGCTCTGTAAAAAATTATCTTGAGTTTACTATCAGTAGACATTTTCAAATATTAGCAGAGGAGTAGCAGAGTTGTGTGGGGTTACACAGCTAAACAGAATGATGTTCCCTATTATTTTCAATGTCAAAATGTACACCCTAAAACCACAAAAATATGCATAAAGCTTTTTCTACACTTTTAGAGCAGGCTAAAATACTTAAATCTGTAAAAAGTGACAGAGTAAAGATATTAAGTATAAAACTTAACCAAGTTATTATGTGCAATAAATGCATTCTTTTAAAGAAAGTGCTGCAGTATTTTTTGCTGTTTTGACAGTAATTCCTCTAAATGTGTTTGACAGAGAAGTGCCAACAAGAGTGTAACCAATAATTGCTAACTTTTTCCAAAGGCAGAAAAAAATTATAATTATGAAAAATGTGCTAAACAGATACCTTATTCATATATATAACTATATACTAAATCTGCACAAATGATACTAAAATTCTGGTTTATAGCCATAATCATCTGGTTATAACAGAAGCATTGGAATTCTCTTGTCTCTACTTAAGTGCTGCAGCATATCAAGAGAAAATCACCCTATTTTGCACAGCTGACTACTGAACATCTACCCAACAGATTAAGAATGTGGTTCTGAGATCTGAATACTCCAGTCTTCTATACTTTAAAATTCTTGAGACTGATTCCATGTTTCTGTGTAGTCCCTCTCCAAACAAAGCTCACACCACCCTAATCTCATAAACCATTCAAAATATTAAATTGCCCTTGATAGATAAGACATTCCAGTTTCTTAATGAGCAATCACACGATAAATGAAGCTTTAAAGTACATCCAGGGCTGTAACACACCGTGGCTGCGATATACAAGGGTATCCTTCTGAAGTTACTCCCTAATGGCACTACTTCCCATGGGATTAAAAGACACATTTAGAAACTATATCCTTTACCTTTCCCCATCACTACTGCCTGTGTCTGAACAGTCAAAATGTTCTGCTAGGTGAAAAGGGTATTTGTCTGGGGGCAAAGGAGTTCCCGCAATTAATGCATGTAACATCAATTCAGTGTTTTTCTGTTCTCTCTGAATAAATGTGTTAAACAATAATAGACTGCAAATCATTTAAAATCAGACGTGGGTAGTGAATATAATTCCTTCATTTTAATTCTCAATACTGTATGCAAAAAGTTTTAGATATTTCAGTTTTTAACACCCCTTCATACCGACTGCAGCTAACTACAGTATGCTAAACTGCTTTGCAGGAAGATCAGACAGGCATGGGACTGCAATTACGTATCACAATACCCTTTTCTGGGTTCACAGCTCTATTCATCTTTTAGAAACACTGAAGGACAGATTGGACATAGGGGAACGGATTAGCCACAGGACGACCTGTATTTCCACACAAAAGCCTAAGTGTGGAAAAATGGCACCCTGTGTCACCCATTCTTCACTTCCTGAAAAAAACATATTCATGAAAATAGACATTTAAACAGCTCTTTCCCACTCATCTCAGAACAAGCATTCATTGTTTCTTAACACCATTTAAATGGCAGTAGTGTAATGCTACTACTAAACTGCTGTAATTCAAAAATGTAAATAAAAATATTTAAGAATTAAGACAGGGATACTTAGAGAAAGATCTAAATTCAGCATTGGAACTAAAATGAAAAATTAACAGCATGAAAACTCTCAGTTGGCTGTTGCAACACACCATCTCATATTTATGAATGTGACTGAAGGAGGATTTGGTTCTGGTAATAAGTTTCAGCTGAATGTAATGAAAGTTCTACACACTACAGCCATGCAGTACAACCAAAATTATAAAAATATCTTTTGTAGGTAAGAAGAGTTTAACATAAAATAACTAATTCCAGGCAAGCAAAAGAAAAATTATTAAAGAAAAAGACATGTGGTGATTATATCATTTTGAGATGTTGTAAGAAGTGAAGATTATGTCAGTTTTCTAATAAGACCTGCCACTGGAAAAATAATAAGCAGTAAATATTACAAAACATGCAAAAATGGAAAGAGAGTGCATTAAAAAATTAAGTCAGATCTTTAATTAATTTTACATGTCATTCTTCTTCAATCAATTGTCTTGCATACAAAAGAGATGCTCGGTGTATGAACTTGTACTGTCAAATTGTCTCAGGAGGTATGTGCTATCAGCTAATCTGATCAAGCTAGGCAAACTGGTGGTTTACTTGTTTGTTCTTTGGGACTACAGGAAATTATCCTCCTACACAAGAAATAATCAAATGAAAACACCCAAGCATTTAACTTAGGAATTCGACCCCACAGCTGAGTTACAAAGAATGAGTCCATGTAGTTCATTAGGCTCTGATGGGAAATTAATCTTTTTGCCAGGAAATCAACAATCTTAACAACATCATGTGCAATGAGACACACCATTCCTAACTTTTTATAAAATTTTAACGTAAAGGGCTAACTCTGATATCAGAAAATAATTTCAAATCTTCTGAAGGTAAGGTAACAGCCAACTCGTGTGTGTTCTTCTTTATACATACTTACTTAGTAAAATAATGTAGTAGGCATATGGTTAAATGATTTGCTAGTGCTTTCCTCACACTTCTTTCCCTTGCTTTCTTACTGAATATAATAAAAAGTGGATTTTTTAAATGAAAAAGGAAATGTAAATCTTACTTTTACAAACTGTTTACAATACATATAGCTCAAATCCACTGTTACCTATTTCTCCTTCTTTTAGATGCCTGCAATTGAATATATTATGCTTAAACCAATCATTTTTAATTGAATATTTTAAAAGTTCTTCATAAAGAAAAAACTCAGTTATACCATGTAGACTTTTAATCAATTCCACTGAGCTGTTCAGTGTCATTATTGAAACTACAGGGAGGAATACGTACACTGCTGAAGTAATTATACGAAAGGGGTCAAAACGCTATTGTGAAGATTAGCACCCATCAAGAAAAGCCTGACAACTAGCCCAATACTAGCAATCTGTATTTACAGTAAGTATATAGTTCTCTGTTAAAGAGAGCAGAAATATTTTGTTCACAAATATAAACAAACTGATGCAATTAAGTTATCTGACATGCTCAAGAGCTTCAGTTTTCTCTCTGCAGTCCACATTAAGAGTGGCTATAATTGCTGGAGGAGAAGCAACGTAAAACGTCTTAAAGTCCTTGGTGTATGGCCATGGTTTCTGTTTTAATATATACATTTCTACTCCTGCAGTGCAAGAAGAAATATTTTAAGTGAAACAAAATGCTTCTTCCTTTTTGGATTATTTACAGTAACACAAGTCTCAAAATCAAGCAGTGAAAGACTGAAGGAAAAAAAAAAAAGGCAGCATAATGGCAAATACTGACAAAAAATAACCTGAAATGACAGGCAAGATTTCATTTTGCAAAATCTCCTCAAAGGGGTCACCTCATTAGACTGAGATATGTAAATACACGAGTCGGAGCATTTTAGAAGAATGTTAAATAAGTAACTATGTGGGAGGCATTGCACACAATGCAATTAAAGCATGGGTAGGTTTCTTAAAGGAGAAATCCCTGGCACTGAAGATATCTGGATAATACTTCTTAATTAACCAAATCAGGCAAATCAGTGTTTATTAATTTCAGAAAAATCTGTGAAAATGTCAGTCTTATGCTTTTTTTGGACTAACACTAAATTACAACCAGCAGCGACACTTCAGTGGCTGCAAGGTTGTCACTTTGCCCGGTCTTGAGTGAAACTTTGTCCCAGTCACATAAAAGTTTTTTCCCATGCCTCGAGCAGCCAGCACTCCAACCTGAGCTGGGCTCCTTCTTCCAGCAGCTATAATCTCAACTATATTAGAGTGCTAAAAAGAATAAACGGTTTCACCAAAAGCACCATGTTGTTGTGTTACATTTGTTACCACTGCTTAAAGAGCAGCACAGGGCTTTCCCATACACCACCAAATACACATCTCTCAGGATTCACACTTGAATCTCGAACTACAGTTTGCTTTACAAGTAAGAAGTGTAATCATTATTTTAGCAGGGGCCAGGGGGAGGTGGGAGGGGGAGAAGAGTAAATTTCTGAGGAAAGAAACCAAACAAACAAATTATAAAACAAAAACAAAAAAGAGCAATAGAAGCGTTATTCCCCAAGAAATTTCCTCTATCCAGTTAACCATATTTTTTCCACCCAACTCATGTAGGGGGAAAAAAAAAAAGAAGAAAGCCTGCCCCACAAATCCAAACTATTTTCTCCAGTAAATTGTAATCACAATTTTCTGTCCACAAGCTGGAAAAAACAGAAACCTTGAAGCCATGCAAAGGCCTCTTCCAGTTTTGGGGCAGTAAGGAAGAGAAGGAAGATGCTGAATGCCCAGGATTTGCTCTGCCCTGCCCTTTCCATAGAACTTTAGTGCCATCTATTGAAAATGTACTGAACAAGGAAGAGGGAAAGGATGCCTATTGATTTCATATAAAAATAAGACATTTACTTGTTAAGGGTTTTTTGGTTTATTAATACTCTCGTGATGACTACTGTTCTGTGGTCATCTGACGGCAACAAATATTTTTTATACACTATATGTGCCCCATAAAGAAATGAGACATTGGCTAAAACATTGAATATAAACATCATACAGATTATATATATATATATCTCTGTGTGTATACACACACACACACACACACAATTTACGAAGAATGTAAGTCTAAAGCTACCTATTCTCTAAAGGAACAAAAATGAGAAGGCTTTAACAGAAAGGCAAAATAGCGTGGAAGCACTGCTGTAAATAGAACATACTGGAAACAGTAAAAATAATTAAGGCACCTCGTAAAGACCTTAGTATTAAAGAACAGGGTATGCAGACATGCAGATATAATTACCTTCTTTAAGAAACTGTGAGTGGATGACAAATATAAGAAAACAGCAGATCGCTGCTCCTGCTAGTGCCCATAAAGCTTTCAAGAGCTGCATCTCGGTCTGAAACTCAGTAAATACCCAGAAAGTCACACAATGAATTTCCACAGCGATGCATCAACGCTTCCCTCTGTGCGCCAGGCGCGGCGGCTCCCGGCAGGGACCACGCTCCCGAGCAGGGCGGGCGAGCCCGGGGCTGCGGAGGAG